>CM014730.1:92892793-93231665 GCA_004329165.1 Spatholobus suberectus | reverse complement strand
ATCCCAAATTCAAGCCATGATCCAGCTTATTGGCACCCAGTTTGGAGTAAAGCCTCCCATAATTCCTATGCCAAAAACCCTAAAGTTGGTAAATGATGGATACAAGTGCCCCCAACCAACTACCCGTAGTGAGTATTCACTCTTCATGCGTTACCTTTTTCTCTTTTATGTGTTATTACTATATATATATTACTTGTAATATTCTTCTTTGAGTTCTAATCTAATAGTAAAATCATGTTCCATAGAGAGTTCCATGTGGGCGTGTTGTAAAAAGACCCTAAATTCAAGTCTACACTTAAGAAGACAAAATTCTTGCCACGCCAAAAAGGGGATCTTCCCATATCCTATGACGTTCTTCAAGTGTATGAGAATAATTATCTGGTTCAGGTGACCATGGAGAATAATCACCTTTTGGGACGCCTGGATCATTGGAACTTGACATGGGAGTGGACAAGAGGGGAATTTATATATAACATGAAAGGTGCTTTCACACGTGACATGGACTACTCAGGTTGCATCTATGGTGAAGCAGGACAGTATTACAAGGACATGGACTTCTCTAAAGTCATTAACTGTCAAAAGAATCCAGTAGTCAGTGACTTGCCTACAGAGAAATATAATGACACTGAAATTGGAAAGATACCTCACTGTTGCAAAAACGGAACTCTTTTACCTACCTTGATGGATCCAACCAAATCCAAGTCTGTTTTCCAAATGCAAGTGTTCAAAATTCCACCTGATTTAAACAAAACAGCAATTTACCCTCCAGAGAAATGGAAAATAATGGGCATTCTAAACCCGGATTACAAATGTGGGTCACCTATTAGAGTGGAACCTGCCCAATTTCCAGAACCTAGGGGACTTGAAGCATCGGTTATTGCCATTGCAAGTTGGCAAATAGTCTGCAATATCACTAAGTCAACCAAAAGGAGCACTCGCTGTTGTGTTTCTTTCTCTGCTTATTACAATGAGTCCATAATACCTTGCAACACATGTGCCTGTGGTTGTGATAACACAAAACACTGTAATCCTAATTCACCAGCATTGCTTCTCCCTCCAGAAGCTCTTCTTGTACCCTTTGAGAATAGGACACTGAAGACGGTTGCTTGGGCCAAACTAAAGCATTTTAATGTCCCAACAAAATTGCCATGTGCTGACAATTGTGGAGTTAGCATAAACTGGCATGTAGCTTCAGACTTCAAAGATGGGTGGAGTGCCAGAATCACTCTGTTCAATTGGCAGCCTAGGAGTTTTGAGAATTGGTTCACTGCACTGCAATTCAAGAAGGCTTCCCTTGGCTATGAAAAAGTCTATTCTTTTAATGGAACATTCCTTCCACGGCTCAACCATACTATTTTCTTGCAAGGATTACAAGGAGCAAACTTTTTGATAGGTGAAGACAATGCAACAAACCCGAAGGTGCCAGGAAAACAACAATCTGTTATTTCCTTTACTAAGAAACATACACCAGGCATCAAAATTTCAAAGGGAGATGGTTTCCCTTCAAGAGTCCTTTTTAATGGCGAAGAGTGTTCTATTCCTACCCGATTCCCTGTGGAAAGTGCAAACCAACGTAATGTAGATTTAGCACACGAACTATTATTAGTTTTAGTGTTAGCTTTTACGATGAGTCAAATACTATATTAAGATGCTAATGTTAAGAACAGTTCCATTAGACAGGTTTATGAATCTACCTTAGTTTTTAATCTCTCTATCTCTTGTCTTAGGTTGCATCCCCCTCCAAAATTGGGTTCGTTTTATATTTATAGAAAAAGTAAAGGTAGAAAATGGAAACCATGTAACGGCTAAAACAAAAATGGACGACCAAAGCCAAAAGCTAAAGTTGGACTTTTTCGTCTCTAATACTGAATTGAATGTTTTCTTTTATGAAAATACTGAATTAAATGTTAAAACCAATTTAATAATTTCTAATCAAAACAACTAATCATAAAACATTCATTTACTATTATTGATACAAGTAAGCTAACCTTTAAATTGTCCCTATATTATACTTATTAGATAGTTTTGGAAATTCTATATCACCTACCTGTGAAAATCATTACGGCATATGTCCTAAGGTGATCTAGAGGGATGAAAATCTACTTTGGTGTTACTACCACCATTCTCCTAATTTTATTCTTAACGACATTGGTGGTCTTATTTTTCACTGTCCTCGAGTACGATAATCTTACAATTAGTTAAGCTTTGAAGGAATGAATTTCTCATCCCGTTTATAAAACTAAATGTATCATTAGGCATAGTGATCATCATGGTTGAAAACCATAATTTTGGAAGCTTTAGTTATCATAACAGAAATCATATAGTTGAAGCTTCAATACAGGGGACAATTAATATTCCAGCTTGCGGGGTGGAAAACATATGCACGTTTTTTATTTGAGTATTTCTACAGTTTACAAGACAGAGGTGTTGTAAATTTTACTTCAACAAGCACCTTACAAGGGAAATTTGGGATAGTGAGCCTCAGCATGATGAACGCCACTAATTACACCATGTGTAATCTCTCTGCATTCTTACATGATAAGAGCATTAATTCTACTTCTAACATAAAAATTAGTTGACGACAATTTTCCCACGACATTAAAAATGAATGAGGAGAAAACAAGACCAGATATAAAACCGCTAATCTAAATGCGTGTAGCAAAGTAAACCCCACACAAATTTGCAACCCAAAAGCCGAAGGCAGTGTAATGGGTTACGGGCTAGGGTTTAGAAATAGTTATTAAGAAGCTATTCACTTCACCACACCTCATAGGGAAAAAAAATAATAATGATAATAATAATTTAAAGCATGATATCACGCTCTAACTCTTTGTATATTCATTTACACCAGTCGTCCTTCCATAAATGCTTTTACACCCTCTGCAATAACTCCATGCTGCCAACCCCTCTCAACTTGTTCTTTTCTCTTTACCCCTCCTTTCACCATCCCAAACCTTCTATTTATTCATTTTGTCTCTTCTTTTTCTAGATGCGTTTCTATCTCTATTTGGCCCACATTCCGGTTTTTGTTAACCTTAATCCTCAAAACTGTTGGTCCACTCACCACTGTCCATGAACAACTCCTTCAATTCCCTAATTCCCTCACACAATTCGTTTCTCTCATGACCCACAACCGTTTCAGTCATCAACATAACTAAGGTTCCACTGTCAACCCTTAAGGCCCCTCTTGCATCTGTACGCTTGTTTAATTTCTTACGCGTATATTAGCTGTGACTTGCTTAGCTTAGTTAATTTCTGAGTGAGAGAGATGCAAAGGCTAAGTTCCCCTGCATTG
The DNA here is from genome assembly GCA_004329165.1 of Spatholobus suberectus. NCBI lineage: Eukaryota > Viridiplantae > Streptophyta > Magnoliopsida > Fabales > Fabaceae > Spatholobus > Spatholobus suberectus. Next base: position 93,228,370 of record CM014730.1, on the reverse strand, counting down.
AACTTGGTTACTTTGACTAGCGTTATAGTAATCATTTATTTTGTCAAACCTTTCACACTGTCAATTGGCTTAACTCTATGCTTATTTTGTCTTTTCCGATTTGCCTTTTGTTTTATGGGTGACAAGTTTTGCGTGCAAGACAACAAGAGTGTTAAGGCGAAGTTCAAGGAAAGTCATTAGTGCCCTCTTGCAATCTATATTACATTGTTCCTTCCTGTGGCCGATGAGGAGGATCTCTAAACGAACTCTTGAGCCTTACAAGCGCTAATCTCAAATGACCGAGACAGAAAGTGAATCGGAGACAGAGCAACGATACTGTTAGAAGAGGGATGCTGTGTTGGAAAAAATTCATAAATCCCAATTGCATGTGCCATCAAATTTTAGAGAGGGAAAGCGATTGATTCATTGCAGACTTTAAGGTTAATCAAACAGGTTATTACTTCCTTAATTTCTATATTTCTCTCCTAGTTAAACAGAGAGAACAATTTTTCTTTTCTTTTTTTTAATAGAACAGCAATTTGAATAAATGGAAAAACTTGAACATTCTCTTATTCTCTATGGGGAGAAAATTCATTATGGCTTAGAGAAATTTTGCATATAGAACTCCAATTAATTGTTGCTATTGTTATTAAATTTCTTAAACTTAATGTTTTATTATCTTTTGTTCTATAGACAGAACCCTTTTAATTACTTTACAACAATTGAGGAATTTAATTAATTTAGTTAGTCATGTTAAATTTGCTAGTATTTTCACTATTTTGTACTATTCCTTTTAGAATTATCCTTTAAATTATTAGAATTGTATTCTCTTATTCATTATTTGCTTTTATGGAAATAAAGGAGAAGGAAAATGAAGGAAACTAGATAGAGTAGAAATACCAATTAAATTTTTATTATTTGTTTGTGAGAAAAATGAAATAGGGGAGAGAGAAAAAATTATCTCTTATTCATTTTTTTTTATTTTAGCTTTTTAGAGAGTCACAGTAGCTACGATATATGGGGGCATAGAGAGAAGGGGTTCTAAATTAGGATTGGCGATGGAGAAGAAATCTATTTATGTGGGAAAGGGATTTAGTCAAGGACTTGGAGAATTGTTTAGGTCAAGTGGTTTTGAAAGAAAATGAAGAGGATAGGTGGGTATAGAAGGAAGACCCATTTGGTTCATATATTATAAAATCAATGTATAAGGTTATTGTTTCATATAAAGCGTCAAACCAAAGCCATTTTTTAAATTATTATGGAGGCACTATTTCCCATTAAGGATTCATGGTTTTGTTTGGAAGATGGCACAAGATCAGATTCCTAACTTGCGAAATTTGGCTCATACAAATATTGCTTACCAGTTTGATATCATGTGTCAAGGGTGCAGTCAAGAGGATGAGTCAATGACTCACTTGTTTTTTTTTTTTAATGTGAGTTTTCTTCAAGGGTATGGGCAACATGTTTGAGGTTATGGGGATTCAAGCAGCATTGCATTGCATAACAATGTTAAACGTCATTTTTTTCAATTTAAGGGGTTAGTTAATTGCTTTGCAAAAAGAATAAATATATGGCAAGCAGTGTGGTACTCTGTAGTTTGGACAAATATGGAGAAATAGAAATTCTATTTTGTTCTCAACAAAAGGAAGTGATTTGAATGACATGGTGGAATTGATTAAGATCCGCTCTTGGAAGTGAATTATTGCAAATTGTGATTTCAATTACTTCCTCTCTTGTTGGCTTGATTACCTACAAGCTTGGTTAGGAGTGTTTTGATATGCTAAAGGGTGGGTGGGAAGTTTTTTATTCCATGGATGGGTATGTTAGGCGTAGAAGATGTGACTATTGTTAACTTTTCATAAGGCAGATTGTTTTTTGGTAGTTTACTTTTGGGTCAGGTGATGCGTTTTTTTGGATATTGTGTGGATGGATGTTCTAATATATATGGTTGTTGGAACGGAGTGGGAAATTATTGGTAGTTGTAGAGAATTGGGGGATGTGGTCTGCTAGAATTGATGTGCAGGAATCTTTTAAAGCGTAATGTCAAGCTTTTTTAGTTTTAAGGATATTTAGTGGTTGCAAGCAACAAAGTTCACCTTTTTTGAAAAGCAATATGTATAGGAATTTTGGGAAAGTGACGGTACTTATTCATGTGTGTTGCATGCTGGTTGGTGGTCTAGAATAATAACGATCACAATGTGAGCATATGACACTTTAAGGTTAAAATGTTAGAATCTCTTGTGTTGAAGAATAATGTGGGCAGACTATTTCTGTGGAAGAATTTTTTTAGTTATCATTGTATGTAGAGTTGTCAAAATTGGCCTGACAAGCTGGGCCAAGCTGGGCTCTCAAAATTGAGGCCCAAAAAGAACTAGGCCAATTTGGCTTGGCCTAGCAGGCCAAACGGACTAGGCCAAGGCTATAAAATACGAGCCCGAAAACTACCAGACCTATTTTGGCCCAGTATTTAGTTTTTCTATTGTAAAATTTAAATAAAATTAAACAAAAAAATAGAATGGGCCAATTTTTGGGGCAAACCACTTTCCACCCCTTGGCCTATTGGGTCGAGTGGCCCGTTTTGTCACCTCTAATTATATATAAGGTATGAGCTTTTTGTTGGAGTGTTATGTCTCTCTATAATTTAGGTAGGGTTGTGCTCAATTATGAACTATATATCTATCTTGCCTTTTGCTTCCAATCCTTCCATATCTTATGCTTAGTTTTGGAATGCTTTTAACAATATCTCTTTGCTTATCCAAAAAAAAAAATCAATTTTTTTTTTGAAAATAATGAAGTAAAAGTTTTATTTTTTAGGTTAAATATAATATTTTAATTAGTATAAAAATATTTAAAAATTTTCATACTAATTAATGTTCTCAGTTTTTAATGAAATATTAACACTTTTATTCTAAATTTGCCCTAAATAAATACATGAACTTAATGATTTTTGATTGTTATGTCTATCAATATTTGAAAATGAGAGCAGGATATTTTAGTAAAATTATTTCACTAAATAACTTATTTATTGTCTTTCTTAATTTGTGTGAAAAATTCTTAAACATCAATTAATATGGAACAGTGGGATTACTATTTCTAAAAGACTTGTTAGCATTTATTCATTGAGAATCACGCAAGGAACATTTGAAAAGCTTCCAAATCAGTGTCTTCTTGGATCCTTAACGATGCAACCTTTTATTGTAACTCTCTAATTCTTTGGCTATAAATTGAATTTGAGCAGTGCTATATATCTGCAAACAAAATTATTTTCCTATTATATCAAAAAAAAAAAATCCTGTACGAATCCTTTAAAGTGTTTGGTTGGCATATGAAATTATTCATGAAAGTAAAATTTTGAACTAAAACTAGAATTTGGAATTTAACTTATGTCTAAAAGTCATTTTAGAATTAAAATCACAATTTGAATATTTAATCACAATTATAATATAACTAAAAGCAACCCTTCTCAATTAGTAACTTATTCTTACATTGCATAATTACTCCTAATCTTATTGTTCCTCCCTTCACAATTTTTGCTATTATACTTTTGTTATCATTGTCACCACCTACTATCCATTTTCTTGGCTTCACTATTTATATTGTCATCACCACTTTTATCATTGCCACTAGTATTACTATTGTTACCAATAGTGCATCAATTTTTTTTACTCAAATTTGATGTATGAGACATGTTAGTAATATACTTTCTGACACACTTTTTCTAACACACTCTCAATTATTGATTGAAATTAGTTAGAAATCACAAAATTTATATAGGTATCATTTCTTATCTAATGAACCTCACTCATAATTTTACAATCTTTAATAAATTTTAAACAATAAGAGAGTGTGTTAGAAAGAGTGTGTTACTAGCACTTCTCTATATATATTCCTACATGTATGACTATTTAATTAAATGTGTCAAAATGAAATTAAAATTTAACTTAAAATTATAATTCTACATTCAAACATAGAAATTATGATTTTATTCTGCTAAAATTTCAATTCAATGGGTACAAAAGCCCCTAATACTATAAAAGAAAGCATTAAATAGAAAAGATAAATCCCTTTAATATTTTTAAATATAAACAACATTTAATACTTTTTTATTTATTAAATAAGAGAATTAATAAGGAGATATCGGAAGAAATTTTAAAATTGTTATTCTATTTTGTTAAAACCATTTTTTTATTTGGGTATAGATTAAAGATCATTTAATACATTTTCTTAAATATTAATTTCAGTCACCTAAAAAAATAAATGTTAAATAACTGTTGTGTTTTTTAATGTATATAAAGCAATCAATACTAACAAGTGTCCTTTTTAAAGAAAGAAAAATACTAGTATTTATTACTCCTCTATTACCTTTTGATTGATGTCTTAACAACTTTTATTTTTGTTGCATTTTGATTTTTTTTATTGTTGTTTTATAATACCAATGAATAATTAATTATTTTTTCCAATCCACCTTTAACATTTAATTAATGTAATTTTTGGATGTCCATAGTGGTTATACTCTATTCGGACAAGATTGTCTCTTATAAAAAATACATATAATATGTACAAAAAAAAATTGGGTAAATTAATTAATAAGAAAGATATAAGAGATATATTAATTAAAAAATGAAAATTAGTTCTCTATTTTCCAAAATATACCAATAAGAGGTGGCTTCTAGAAGATGATATTGTTGATCAACCATTCCCTAAACACTTGAACAAGATCATTTGAAAAAAGTAAAAGAAGAGAATAAAAAAACATTTCTCAACTGTTTTAGTATTTTTAGTTTTTAAAAGACTTGTTTTAAAAATAATTTTAAAAACTTAATAAACTTTAAATGAGAAATTGATTCCTGAGTAGTGTTTATTTGTTTTAAAATACATTTTTTTAAAAAAAAGGTGAGAAGAGAGTCAAATATCTCCTAATTTAAAAGAAATAACATTGCTCATTTATTATACTAAAAATATAAAAAAATATATTAAATATTTACCTTATGTAGTTATGAACATTTAATATATTAAACTTTTAACGTATTTTATATTGATTATTGAATTTCTTTAAAATATATTCTTAAGGGCACTCGCTATACGGCTACACAAACTACACTACTTCTTGCTCTCCCCCAGTTTGGCTTTCCTCGCGCGTGTTAAATGTTTTAATTTGAATTCCTGTTTTGGCAGACTGGAGAAGAAGATCGTGGCTTCTGAACTCAAGTATTTAAGTCAATGTTTCCCACTAACATGTTTGATTCTCACCCTCACATGCTTGATATGTCACCCCACAATACTACTTGCTCTGAGAGTGATTTGGGAAAGGCCAGAGATGATGAATACGAGATCAAATCTGGCACTGACACCATGGACGCTCCTTCCGGGGACGACCAAGATCCCAACCCACGACCCAAAAAGAAGGGTTACCACCGCCACACACAGCGCCAAATTGAAGAAATGGAAGCGTAATGACCATTGTTCCAATACAACTCTTCTTATCTCATGATAACAACATATATGTTTGCTTCCTCAGTTTGCTTACTTGCTATTATATTTTTTTTTGAACTTCACTTTTATCAGCTTCTTCAAGCAGTGTCCTCACCCAGATGACAAGCAAAGAAAAGTGCTGAGCCGTGAGCTGGGGTTAGAGCCGTTGCAAATCAAGTTTTGGTTCCAAAACAAGCGCACCCAGATAAAGGTAAGTCAAAAAGAGAGAGAGAGCCTCTAAATAATATACCTTAACGTTGGACAAAAGTTATATTAGATTGAACTTTGAAGAAGTATACTTAATTTGTTTGCCTTAAATGAAATTCAAGTTGCACCATTAACATGCTTCTTAATTTATGCTGGTCACATAGACTCAACATGAACGACATGAGAATGCTATCTTGAAGGCCGAGAATGAAAAGCTTCGCGCTGAGAACAATAGGTACAAGGAGGCCCTAACCAATGCTACATGCCCCCACTGTGGAGGCCCAGCTGCTCTTGGCGAAATGTCCTTCGACGAGCAGCACTTGAGGATTGAGAATGCTCGGTTAAGAGAAGAGGTACGTCACGGTGCATAATGAAAAAGATTATTCGTTGTTCTTTTTCTTCTTGATCAGATAACTAAGTTTTTCTTTTCTTTTTTTTGAAAAAAAAAAAAAAAAAACCTTCAGATTGATAGGATTTCAGGAATTGCTTCGAAATATGTTGGAAAGCCCATGACTTCTTCGTACTCCAACCTTTCATCTCTCAACAACAACCACGTGCCTGTTGGTAACTATGGAGCACAGTCAGGCACGGTAGGAGAAATGTATGGCGGCGGTGACCTTTTTAGGTCACTCCCAGCTCCTGGTGATGCTGACAAACCCATGATTGTGGAGCTTGCCGTTGCAGCAATGGAGGAACTGACAAGACTAGCTCAGGCTGGAGAGCCTTTATGGGTCCCCAGCAACCACCATTCTGAGATTTTAAATGAAGATGAATACTTGAGGACTTTCCCTACTAGAGGTTTAGGTCCCAAACCCTTGAGCTTGAGATCTGAAGCTTCAAGGGAATCCGTGGTGGTCATCATGAATCACATCAACCTTATTGATATCCTTATGGATGTGGTGAGTATTAATTAAATAAAGTTCCTTATAATCAGTGTTCCGGTCATATATATTATATTTTGTGGAGTGAGACAGTCGACAGTGACATTGTTCGGTACCGGTTTTCAGAACCAATGGTCAACTATGTTTTGCGGTATTGTCTCAAGAGCATTGACCCTTGAAGTCCTTTCAACTGGAGTAGCAGGAAACTACAACGGAGCCTTGCAAGTGGTACTCATTTTTCTCCCTTTATATGTCTTTCTTTTTCTTCTTCTTCTCGAGTATATCACCTCTCAAGAGAATTGGTAACACAATCGAGGAGTATGCATATTTCATCTAACAAGGTGTTTTTCTTTTTTGTTTTAGATGTCAGCTGAGTTCCAAGTCCCTTCACCACTTGTACCTACTCGTGAGAACTATTTCGTAAGGTACTGTAAGCAGCAACCGGATGGGATATGGGCGGTGGTCGATGTTTCCTTGGATAATCTGCGACCCAGTACAATCTCAAGAAGCCGAAGAAGGCCCTCTGGTTGTTTAATTCAAGAATTGCCAAATGGTTACTCCAAGGTGACATTTTCATTAATTATTTATGTTTCTAGCTTTGTCCACCGTTGATAATATCAGGCCAAGAAAACAGAATAATAATAAGTTAATCAGTTACTGTCTTCTTAATTTTATTATTCCTTAGGTTACATGGATTGAACATGTAGAAGTGGATGATAGAGCGGTGCATAGCATATATAGACCTCTAGTTAATTCCGGCCTCGCCTTTGGAGCTAAACGCTGGGTGGCTACATTAGATAGACAGTGCGAACGTCTTGCCAGTTCAAGGGCCAACAACATACCAGCAGGGGACCTCTGTGGTATGTGACATATCTGCTTAATTTCTTACTTTTTCTAACCCCTTTCAACAATATTCATACTTATTTTAAGACCATATTATAAGGTTTGTATAGATGTAAGTAACAGCCATACATATACTCAAATAGATGAGTGGAGTGTGAATTTGTTTCCAATATCGATCCTTAAATATGCAGTGATAACCAGTAGTGAGGGAAGGAAAAGTATGCTGAAGCTGGCGGAGAGAATGGTAATTAGCTATTGTACTGGAGTCGGTGCTTCTAGTGCTCATGCTTGGACAACGCTATCCGCAACTGGATGTGATGATGTAAGGGTCATGACCAGAAAGAGCACCGACGACCCTGGCAGACCCCCCGGTATAGTGCTCAGTGCTGCCACTTCTTTCTGGCTTCCAGTTCCCCCAAAGATGCTTTTTGATTTCCTACGTGTTGAAAACTCAAGAAATGAGGTATGTACAAGATTTCAGCGCTTGCATCTTTTTACATTCCTTTTTATAAGGATTCAGTAATTAGGAACTTGCTTATTATTATTATTCATCCTTGAAGCTGATACATTCAATTGAACTGTCAGTGGGACATTCTCTCCAACGGGGGTCTAGTTCAAGAATTGGCACACATAGCAAATGGTCGTGATCCCGGCAACTGTGTCTCTTTACTTCGAGTCAATGTAAGATCCTGCTATAGCATGCCAGCGAGGTACTTTTTGGTATATATCTCATGGCACATAACCTAACACTGTCTTTTGGTAAATACCCGTTGCAGAGTGCAAATTCAAGCCAAAGTAATATGCTGATACTTCAAGAGAGTTGCATTGATTCTACTGGCTCATATGTAGTTTATGCTCCCGTGGATATTGTTGCTATGAATGTAGTCTTGAGTGGAGGGGATCCAGATTATGTTGCCCTGCTCCCATCAGGCTTTGCTATTCTTCCTGATGGACCTGGATTAAACGGGGGGCCCATACTTGATGTTGGATCTGGAGGTTCTCTACTGACAGTTGCATTTCAGATCCTAGTTGATTCAGCCCCAACAGCCAAGCTATCTCTGGGTTCGGTGGCCACTGTTAACAGTTTAATTAAGTGCACAGTTGAAAGGATCAAGGTTGCAGTCATGCGTGACAACACCTAATTTCAGAACCTTCATATGGTAATCAAATTAACCACCTATTTAAATTAATTTATAGTGGCAGTTTTAATTAGTCTTTTAGTTTTAGGAGTGAAGTTCACTTGCAGAAGAAGTCACTGAACAGTACTGTTTTCCTTTGTTGCAGTCAGAACAAAGGTAGAGAACGTAACAAGCTCGGAGTGGTGCCTATTTTGTTTTCAAAATAGGGGAAGAAGTCAATGAACGCACCTCGGAGTATCACTTCAACGTTAGAACTCAGAAGTTTGAAGAATCTTAGGTTCGGATATTGACTTTCACTAATGAAAACTGAAGTAGTTCCATCCAGCATTAATGTTCTAACTTAGAATAACTGCAAATTTTAGGCTCGCTATTTTAGGGTAGAATTTTCGCGTTGTATTGCTAGGCTTGAGCAAACTTTTCTCAAGTGGTGTTATGTTGATTTTTCCTATTCTATTGTAAACTAAAGCAAATTTTAACTCATTGAGGCTAGTGGTAGAGTTTAGGGTAGTATGAATAAGACCTTAAGTTTTAACTTTGTTGTAGTAAAAAAAAAAAAGAAGCAAATTTTCATCTTTGTTGAGGGTTTCTTTAGTGTTGTCGCAGATGTTACCATCACAGTTTCACAGTTTTTTTTTTTTTTTAACAAAATGCAGTTTTTTGTCATTTTAGCTTCTTTTTTTTTTATACATTCATTTTAGCTTTTTTATATTATCATCCTTGCACTCTTTCTATAATAAGAGAGAAATTTAAATTTCTCTCTCCTTTTTATCATGCGGGAAGAGATGTAAGGTTTTAAAACCAAAAAAAAAAAAAGAAGAGATGTAAGCTTCTTTTTTTTTTTTTTTTTTTTGCAGAAAAGAGAAGTGGTGTAAGGTAATATAAAAGAACTGAAGTGTGAAAATAACAATATATATCATTATTTCAAATATTTATTAAAGAACTCTGATAATCTAACGTCAAGTTTTGTAACATTTCCTTTTGTTCTTTTCACATTACACAGATTTTTTAATTGAAAAAGGACTCGAACATTTTAGTAGTTATTTGGTTAGCACTTAATTAATTTTACACATGTCGTATACGTTTTAATATAAAATTTATTATTAAAATTAATTTCAGTAAATATTTTAATCATATTCAATGGTTAAAAATTAATTCTATCAAAATTTAAAATAAACAGACATTTATTATCAAAATTAAAAATTTAATTTACTGCTGAGAGGGACATTTGTAATGTCAAAGGATATTTGTTTTGTCAAAGGAACATTTGTATTTATTAAAACTTAAACGGGGTTGCTAGTGTAATTTTCTATTATTATCGTAACAAATAATATTCTAAATTGAATATTGCTACTGATATGCAAGAGAACGAACAATATCATTGGTGAGCACTCCAGAAATGTACTTTCTTTACATCAGTTTTGTCATTTTTATTATATAACTATGCCTCATTTACAATTTTTTTCATCAATCTAAATGAATCATACTTCATATCTCGTGTATAATTCAACCCCTATCCAACGAATACATGGTTCATCATGAGGTAGGATTTAGTACATCATGTAAGATGTTATTATTCAAAACAATTTTCATGAATTATTAAATAAACTATTGATCAAATATATCTAGCTAAAATTTCTTTCATTGAATCATTTACAAGTATCATTGACTTCACCTACTGCCAATGTCAAAGAAATGTCGTGCAAATGGCTTAAAAATTTTCGTTAACGAAACCTACCTAAATTAAGGAGAGGCTATGCCCTCAAACAAGAGCCCTTTCCGCTGTTGAGCTAATTAAATGCTCCCCGATTGGTGGTACTATATATGGAGCAGTCTGAATTCTCTAGCACTGCATTCGACCGACCTTATCTCTTACATATTTAAGAGGGATACCATTTTGATTTTGGGGAAAGGGAAAGTGTAATTTTTTATGAATAAAATAGTGCTTATATAGTATTTCCTTATCTATTATATATATGGTTGATTGTGAATAAATTCAAATAAAATAAGAAAGATTCTTTTCAAGAATAATTGGGGTGTTGAGGTGTTCGTTGTTTTCGTTTATGCTAATGGCTAAATATTATTGTGGGGCTTAGTACATATAGGTAAAAACGATTGTTTTATGGTGGGCTTATTACGTAGTTAAAAACAATTGTTCATTACTACTCCTTCTCTCTCTGATTAATTGATGTCTTTGGTGCATTTAATCACTAGTTAAAGAATCAAAAACATAAAAGTTTTATTATAATGCACCTTATAAATATTCAATGTATTTTGAACGTTATTTTCGATAAAATCTTTATATTATTAATTTCTTAACCAATATCCTTGAGACACTAGTTAGTAAAATCCATTATTATAAATACACTAATAATTATGATATTCACACTACAAATTTATTTCTTTGAAATTTTTTTTAGAACTTTTGTTTTTTATCATAGATTATTATATTTGATTTTATATATAGTATATAAGCCTGATTTTGGTTATAAATCAAGTTCGGATAAAATGTTCTACTTCCTATTAATCTTATTTACTTTTTTTGGTAAAAAAATATTATTTACTGATGCTAATTTTTAAATGTACGAAATTTATGACACCATGAAATTTGCACTACCTTTGTTATGTAGGTTATTATTATCTCACATTTAAATTACATTTTTAATATTATAACTAAGATAATACTAATTTGGCATTACCGAAATTTCTATCTCAATGCTATTTAAAAAAAAAAAAGATAATGATTATTTAAGAATATTGTTTTCGAACCCAAACACAAACTGGTTTGCAGTGGTTCTAAAACTTGTGGGTATTAAAATGAATACGAAATGACATGAAAAAAAAAATATGAGAACCCTAATTATGTTACCATCTCAGCTATAATCTATTTTTATATTATAAAATAAAATAAGAATACATAACTTAGAGAGTAAGACTTTTACTAGTAATACCACCGAGTGCATAGATCAACTAATGCGATATTGTTTCAGCTTAATTAGTAGTCTTAAGTTTGAGTCTGAGTATGCAACTGCGTTAAATATTCAGAGAGAGTTTTGTCACCTATTGTGGTCTTACCTAGTCGAGCAGGATTACTTCATGTAGAGGATACCCATGGTTTATATATATATATATATAAAAGAAAAAACTTAGAGAGTAAGACTTTTACTCTCCTCACTATCTCAATTAAACATTTTCAATATTATTTCTTTTCTCATTTGAAGGTGTATTTCACACACCACCCTGCAATTAACCAAAAAAAAAACTCAATCATCTCAAACTATCATCTTTTTATCATTATATGTATATTTGATTGAGGAGTGCTAGCAACACACTCGTTTGAACACATCCTTTCTCATTGGTTGAAATTTATTAAAAATCACAAAATTATGAGAGCAAATCATTAAATAAAATATGAGACCTACAAAATTTTGTGATTTTCAATAAATTTCAACCAATAGGAGAGTGTATTAAGGAGTATGTTGCTAACATTTCTTTATTTGATTTCTTAAGCCACTTGTCTCTTTCAATCTCTCTCTTTTATCTCTATCTATAAATTAAATTTCAATAATTTTTTTAAAGTAAATTTTTAATAATTAAAGTAATCTCATATCACAATTTAAATTATTTATTGTAAATTGAAAATGTAATTTATATACTTAAAAATATTTATTTATTGTGAATTTTAATTATAATAGGATTTTTATAGTTAAAAATATATTTATTATAAATTTTAATTCTATAAAATAAACATTTATCATGTGTAATGCTCAAAATAAATTACTACTAATTATAAGAAAAATGACATAGTACTTTTTTATATTTTGTAAAACAAAATAACTGCAAAATAAAATTTAAAAATTCAAAGATGAATTCATCAAAATTCAATCACGGAGTTGGTGAAACCATTCAATGTAATAAACAATAGCATTCAGAAGGTCCTTAAGTGGGTGGTGTTTCTTTAAGAGGTATGGGCTACCAAGGCATGATAAGGATTCGACGCCTAAAGTTATGGTGCGGGTTAATGAAAGTTCTGTTGTCCCAACACTAAACTCACCCTTTTATTAATGGGAGTGCCAAAAACACTATTTTTTCCTTTATTTCTTACAGGTGTTCGTTTTTTTTTTTTTTTTTTTTTTTGAGAGAATCCTGATTAAGGCATGATTTTAGTGAAAATTTATATTTTGGTTTGTCATAATGTGAGAGATTAGTGTCTTCTACTATACCTAATTCTCGCTGCTGCCAAAAACACATGTTATAAAATATTTTTATTAACATACTCCTACTTTTTATTATTTGTGAAAATTTATTAAACATCACAAAATTAATTTTGAGAGAATTTTCTTTTATATTATAAATTAAAAGAAAAATATTAGCAACACATTTTTTAACATGTTTTTCTAATTAAATACTCTTTATTATTAGTTAAAATTTATTGAAAATCATAAAATTTTATAGGTCTCACTTCTTATTTAATGAGTATCACTCATGATTTTGTACTTTCAAATAAATTTTAACCAATAATAAAAAGTGTATTAGAATGAGTGTGTTAGAGAGTGTTTTACTAACACTCCTCAAATTAGAATACACAACTTGGAGAGTGAGACTTTCATTTATCTCACTTTCTAAATTAGACAATTTCAATATTATTTTTCTTCTCTCTTTTAGATGTGCTTTTCACATACAACTATGACAACTAGCCAAAAAAATTCTCTTTCAATTATCTTAAAATACCTCCTATCATTATTTGTATGCTTAATCATCTTAATGTTTATTCCTTTCAATTTACCTTCTTTTATCTCTATCTTTAAATTAAATTTTAATAATTTTTTAAAAAATTGTCAACAATTAAAAATAATCTTATATCACAATTTAAATTGTTTATTATAAATCCAAAATATAATGTATATATTCAAAGATATTTATTTATAATGAATTTTAATTATAACGTAATTTATATATTAAAAAATATTTATTTATTAAGAGTTTTAAATATATAAAAAATATTTATCATATGCAATACACAAACTAAACTATTAATTAAATAGAAAATGAAATCAACAAAATTTCATGAATCCCAATAAATTTTAGCCATTAATAAGAATGTGTTTAAAATATTATTTTAAATATGTTGAATAGAAGATAAAATTGACACAATTTCATGAATCTCGACATAAATTTTAGTCAATAATAAAAATGTGTTTCAAATAGTGTGTTAAATACATGTTGGTAGCATTCCTTTTTCAGTCAACGTTGAAGAAAAATATTAGAAATATATTTTCTAACACATTCTTTATTAATTATTGAATAAAATTTATTTAGAATCATAAAATTATGTAGATTTCATTCATGATTTTATGATTTCTAAATTTCAATCAATAATAGTGTATTTGTAAGAGTCTATTTGAAAAGAGGTTACTAACACTCTTCTTATAAAAAGTGAGGATTTTAAAAGTGACATAACGTGGAATGTAATGAAATCTAAAACTTATCGGGATAAAATAGGAAGACAAAGACTTAAGAATAAAACTTACATACGTAGTTCTATAAATTGCCAATGTGAAACTTTAGTATATTTGATAAGTCACTCTAATAACTTATAGATTAGTTTGCTTAAAATAAGTTTACTTGATAAATAAACTTATTTTAATATAGTTTCTATCTTATTTCTGTAAGTTATTTCAACTAGCTTATAATTTATAAATTACTATTTTTTTTTCTATTTTTTTTTCACTAATTCATTGAAATTCCTTTTTACCTTTAAAATCTAACTTATCCTTGTAAACTTAAATTTGAACCAACGCATGGGTGGTGGGAACAAGCGTTCGAGCTCTGTGTCACCACCCCATACAAAGACATAAAACTGTACTTTCAAAAACCGAAAATTTGATCTACCAAAAAAAAAAAACTAAAAATTGAAGCGTTTCTGCCGAAAATTTGATTTTGACCCAATTAAAACCCCAAATTGTTATATGAAAATTGATTTTTAATGCACCATGATCGTATATACCCAATGAAAGATGGAAAGAGAGGAGAGAAAAACAAAACATGCAATAAATGGTATAATGTGAAAAAAAAAAAAACGAAATAGAGGAGAAGTTATTATTATTATTATTATTATCATCATCGTCATAGCAACTACAGTCCACAAAAAATTCAAATGATAATTGGGAGCAAGACAAATGATGTGATATAAAGTATTGCACCTTAAATTATTATTTTTTTGTCTCTACATTTTTTTCAGATAATCTTTTTGAAATAATGTCAAACAATAAATATAGACACTTTTTTCAACAAAAATTTGAACTTTAATTTATTATATCATGAATACTTTCTACTAAATCCAAACATTATGCAGCACACAAAAAATTCAGGTAATAATTGGAAGCAAAACAAATTATAGTAGTGGTGCAAAGTAGGAGTTGTCTAATTTATCCTAAGTAAAAATAGGATTAAATAACTTCATTAAAGATAATTGGTATAATTTTTTATGTATTTAAAGATGAATAGTATAATATAAAAAATTACACAAATCATCTTTGATAGAGTTGTTTAATTCTATTTTTACTTAAGGTAAGTTAGACAACCACGGCTAAGTATTGCACCTAGAATGTTGTGTTTTTCCGTGGTTCCAAGAAGCGAGAACAAATGACTTTTGATTGCAACCTAGATATGTTTGGATTGCCGACCGTTTTGCGTTGGAGGGTGTCCAATATATTTTTGGGGAAAGAATTCCTTTATATCTCCTTTACTTTGAAAGTACTTTTAGATGGATGTAAATGGTACCCCAAACAGACACATAGTAGTGATTTTTCAATCCACAAAACCAACTCATTTCTGTACAATTTTTATATAAGCTCTGGGTATGTTTATCCCTGCATTTTATAAACTAAGGATCATTGCATTATATAAGTGAATACACTTTTTTTTGAAAAAAAAAAGAAGTAAACTATCAATACTTCCTCTATTTCAAATTATATATCATTTAAAATAATAAATATCTCAAGAAAATTATTAATTATATTAATTACTATACCGGAAAGTCTTCTTTAACTAAAAACACCCTTAATAAATAAGTTAGAATATGGTGATAAATATATTTTTTTTGTAGAGATGCTAAACAAATTATTTAAGCGTGATATTAATAAATTAGGATATTTTAAAAATAATAATTTATATTTATATTTTAAAATAATAAATATTTGAAATAAATTAACTAAGATTCTAACAAGTAACAGGTAATATAAAATGAAGTGAATAAAATTTAACAATTAACTTAAGCAAGTTTCTTTCATATTAAAGGCCTATTTATTTTCGATATAAAGTTTATGACTAACATTAATTTAGATACACACTAATTATGTTTAATAATTTAAAATTAACTTTATTAAACTTTAAATTTTAAAATGGAAATTGAGTCCAAAAGTGGACAGTTCCCAGCGGGAAAATTATGGCTAGCTACGTCAGAAAAAGAAGGCTGGACTGAAACAGTTTTAGTGTTGCTACTTGCTAGCTGCCACGTGTCCTACCGCCATGTAGCCTTCTTCGTTATGCCTCTTTGCTGTCTCTATAATTATGTTGTCATAGTGGGTGACGTACCTATTACTACACAATTTAAAGTAATATATGAGCGAAACACATTACAAGCGAGCCACCGACCCAGATGATGAACTGTTCAAGGAAACGGTGGTGAGTGGTGACGATTACCGCAGCTATAGTTCAAATTTTAATGAGTTGGGATCTCTCATTGGTAGAAGAAAAGTGTGGAGTAAATTAGAAATGCAGATCGTACCTATCCTGCGCAGATGGTATTATTAATATTAAGTATTAATAAGTATAAGGGAGATGATAAGCACTGGAAGACTGAGAAAATCAGTTGGACATTAATATCGCTGCCAGCAGAAATTAAGAATCAACAGCAGAAACGTCATTTCAATCGCACCAAATTAATACCGTTTCTGCATGCATCACCCAGTTCTGCTCATTTTGCTGGAGAAGACCGAGGCAGAGGCGTAGTTGATCGCAGCAGAGGCCGTAGGGCTATTATTATTAAATTCATCAGACAGAGAATGGACTCAAGAATCAAGACGTATATATACTATATACGATTACTTGGTTTGGTTTGGTTAGGTTTGCTAGGCTTTACTTTCTTTTTAAATTCTGTGAAAGGTACGTGAATACTGGTGATTTTGCAACAGGTCCTAAAATTTAGAGCTGGAATGTGAATCTTCGATTCGAATATGCAGTAGTCTAGCTTTTGTTAATGTATGTCGAGTCTAGAATTTTCACTGATGAAAAGATGCCTCTTTCTTTTGAAATAAAGCCGTAAGTGGAACAGATAACATTGAAGTGGATAGGACAACAGAGTAAAGGACAAAGGTAGAATGGCTCAATCCACGGAACCACTCACACTATTACGCTGTGTTTGGTAGGGAGGAGAGAAATAGAGGGAGAGGAAGTAGGTAGAAGAGAAGAGAAGTAGGTAAGAAATAGAGTGGAAATAGAGGTTGTTTGGTTGGAGAGAAGTAGAAAAGAAATAGAGTGGAAGTTTGCTTTTTGACTTTTGAGAATTTGGAGTGAAAGAATAAAATTACATATATAACCTTCATAATTCAGAATGATATAGAGAAAATATATTCGAATATGTGATTGCATATTTGAATATGACATATCCATATTCGAATATGTGATATGCATATTCGAATATTTCATACACTGCTTGTCCAATTTTTCGATAATATTTTTTCAATTTTTTGAAAAAAAAAATATAGATATATGCAGTGCAGTACATGCAAGTTATTATTTTACTCCAAATCACCATACCCAACTGTAATCACTCACGATATTTAACACCAATTTTCATAAAAATTATAAATTTTCAACCAATATACAATATAACAAAAACAAAAAAAGGTAGAAGGTAATATATATATATATATTAATATATATTATTAATATATATTTATATATATATATATATATATATATATATATATATAATATATCTATATTCGAATACATACATATATATATTCGAATATGTCATGTGACATATTCGAATATATACATATATATTCGAATATATATATATATATATTAGTAAATATTTATATATTAGTAATTGTTTATATATTTATTTAATTTTAAAATCAAAATTTTAATTTTAATATGTAAAACAAATATTCAAATGCGTTCTACATATTCGAATATGTATACACATATTCGAATATTGTGTTCACATATTCGAATATGTGAACACAATATTCAAATATGTGTTTTATATATTCGAATATGTAAAACACATATTCGAATATGTGTTTAATTATACACAGTCTTTGCAAAAGAGCGAGGGTATTATCGACAGCTTGTAATCAGCGTTGCATTTCTTCGCACTTCCGCGCATATTTGTGACGATTACTTTTAGCGTGGGACCCACTTAAAATTTAAAAACTTCAACGCTATTTCGCTTGCACCAAACGAACGGAAGTCGATCATTTCTGCACATTTCCGCGCTCTTCTCTTCCTCTCTTCGCCATTTCGTCGCCACCAAACACAGCGTTAGGGATCTAAATGATAAAACTTAAATAGAATGAAACTCTGGAAATTAAAATCAAATTGATACAGTCAATCCTTCAAGAGTCACACAACCCTACTACACCTCTGACTTGAGGGGGAGGATGATGAATAAGGCACTAGTCCAAAGCAGCCGTGAAAGTGAGAATACCTATAAAGAGACTCTAGTCAATTCAGTCTGTAAACTAGTAAAGTAAATAGTATATGAAAAGTGTATCTACCTAGCAACTTCGTGTGTGCTTTATTTACAAGGTTTGATGGTGGGTGAGTTATATCTATGACATCCAAGTCTAACTAAGTAGTTTTAACAACGGAAGGGTCCTCTTAACAATTAAATATTTTGAAACCCTTGATATAAAGAGTGTGAACATGTGTGGGAGATCCTCTAATTTAAATGTATGAAGCGTTATGTAGTCTATACTAATAAGCACATTGAGTCTCAAATGAGCCCTCGGCTCAAAGTGATATTGGTTAGCTTGAGTTGTGCATGGACTTTATTTTGCACACTTTTTATTGATTGAGAACACAAACTCTTAAAATATAAGAACAAAAATAAAATTTGAAATAAGTTATGCGAATAAAAACTATATAAACTTTAATTTAGTATTAAAACTCACTCTACAAACTATTATATGTTGGAATTTTTTATTTTATTTTGAGAGTTGATATTTGCATATCAATTTTTTATGCCTCGATCATCATTGTTGCCACCTATCATTCTCATCCTTGTTCTTGTCTCCACCAATCAACTATTACCATCAACACTATTACTACTACCATTGTTGTTATAACCATCGTCAACAGTAGAGATAGCAAAAAGAAAATCATACCTGCATATACCTGCAGGTAAAACTCGTTATGAATTAAAAATGAATAACTAAACAGATACTTATGGGTAAAAATAAATTTTCTCCACTCACTTATTAACAGGATAGGTAGCAAGGTACTTGTCTCCACGAGTACCCCTAATTTGAAATTACTTAAATACTCCTAATTATATATAAAGTAAGTTACTCTAATTTGTTTTTAATATAAAATATATGTTTATAAATTACTTATTTTTAGTATGAACATATGTTTTAATATTTTTATTTTTATTTTATTTTCTATAATTTTTTATATTTTATATTTTAACAAATATCTATAGACATTCGCATATATCTATGGATATTCATAAAATTTGCAAATACTTGCTTAACGGATACTTGTGTGGATATAGTAGATTTTCATAAAATTTAAAAGTTATTTTGTATTTCATCAATCAATTTTATTCTAACAAATAATATAATTTTGACAATAGAGGTAAATATTAATTATAAGATTACATACTTATAAATGTTTAATTTATTTAAAATTTGACATATGTGGTATCACATGATTTAACATTTAGATTTATAATTTTTATATTATATAAAAAATATATTAAGGAAAATAAGTATTAAAAACTTGCTTCTAAAAGAAGAGTATGTGTGTATATAAAATAACTCTCTCACTAGATATGGCATATATATATATATGTGTGTGTGTGTGTGTGTGTATACCAATGTCATGTCACTTTTTAATATTTTAATATTAAACATTTAAGTAAATCAAAATTACGAGTATCAAAGTAAATTTACACTGCATATAATTTTATTTTTTTCAATTTATCCTTATTTATTTATTTAGACAACATGGCTTCATATATAAAGATCGAGAGGCCCAAAGGCAAATAGGACCGTGATACCGTTGTTGTCTTCTTTCATGGGCTTGATATTTAACGGTCATCGTACCGGTTACTTAACTGATTTTTCCGACTCACCCGGTAAAACTGCTTTAGAAAATCACCAATTTTGTCCTTATAATTGTAGTGATTGGTCAAAAAAAGATAAAATGGTTCATGAAATTGGAAATGGTTGCTCAATTTAATCCTTCAGATAATTGATATCATTTAACACCATTAAGATAACTAAGTTGTAATAGAAATGTCATTTAATTGATCATTTAACGTTATTATGCATATATGTGACTGCCGTGTAATAGAAACGAACTTCATTGAAAGTGAAAGATTTGTAAACATTTTGGTCAAACTCACACCTAGTCACGAGACTGCATTGTTCGAGCAAGCCATCGAGACTTGTAAATACTCTTGTTTCTGCATCACCATGAACCATCTCCATCACCTAACACTTCCATCACCATTAAAGCCACGTAGAGCCATTAAGCACTGTACGCCACTTCCCCCATCACACTACCATAACAAAAGTTGTGAACCCTCGCCCCAAAACCAAGTCTGCATCCTATGACGAGACCCCGTGGCATCCATTCATCTCATTAAACCCAACAAGTCAACAACCACCATAAAGCCACTACTGAAGCTTCATCCTATAAAGATTCATCGAATACTTGCACTTCCAAAGGGTGAACTTCTATAACGAGTCACATGTGTAACTATTATGAACTTCTATAACGAGTCCAAGGGCAGCAAAACCTTGGTATGTTACTAATAGTAACCTTTGGTAGGCAGCACCCAAAATTATGACTATTTACGTGCCAGGAGAGAGGTTAAACTGACCAAATTGGGTGACATTTCATATATCTAATTCATTCTTTTAAAAAAAAAATGTGTTAAATATCATATCTTGGAGAAAGATACACTACATATTGGATGAGAGTCGAGATTTTGATAGAAGCCTAGGAGTAGTTTGGCATTCTTGGATTAGAACTTTGTGTACTTTTTGAGTGTTTGATAGATTAAACTCTTCTTGTATTGTTTGTTTTTAGTGTTTGAGCATATTTGTAATTTGAGCCTTTATTAGTTTGATTAAGTCTTTTATTAATTGAGGTACAAATAGGCTTATAGGATATCTTGTAGAAAACTTTTGATCATTTTGAATGTAATTAACTTTGTACTAAGTGAGGAATGCTCCCCTTGGTTCTTGCATAAAACCTTAGGTTCTTATCAAAGAATTCTATTATTTGTGGCGAATCCTTCTTGATTTATTGATCCTTGTGATTGTGGCGTCGTTCTTTCATTTCTCATCTATTTCACATTTTCTTTCTTCTAATTTTGGTTCTAATATTCTTACTCATGGTGCTGAATTTTGAGATCCAAGTTAAGACTTCATTAGATTTTCTTATTTTAATTATCTTATTTCTATATAAATTAGAATATTTATCTTGCACGAGATCATTTTTAGGGGCTATTCTTCAATGATAGTATTTTTAGGCATTTTTGTTCAACGAAAGTGTTTTTAGGAATTTTTCTTAACTTCTTATCTCTTTAAATTGATTCTTTTCATCTTTATTTTTAAATTAAATTTTAATACTTTTAAAAAATATCAATATTCAAAAATAATCTTGTATCACAATAAAAATTATTTATCATAAATCTAAAATAGAATTTATATGTTCAAAAATATTTATTTATTATGAATTTTAATTTTTATATAATTTATATATTCAAAAGTATTTATTTAGTATAAATTTTAGTTATATAAAATAAATATTTATCCTATGTATTACACAGACTAAAATACTAGTTTGTTTTAGAACTATATATAACGATGTACAAATTTAGAATACATATTATGGATGAATTCTATTATGAAATTATACAAATGTAAATTTTTTAAATAAATATTTAAAATTTAGGTTAAATTAATAGGTAGATCTCCATAAGTTTCTCTCATTTTTAATTAAGTCCCTATAATTTATACCCTTTTAAAAGTGTCCTTATAATTATAAATTTTTTATAATCAAATCCCTAGTCACTCACTTCGTTAGCGTTTCGTTATGTTATTGTGACATGGCATCCTTTTTCCCTATTGGCATATGATCTAAAATGGGGATCAACCACTTTCATGAAGAAATGGTTCATGTTCCATTAAAAACCCATCACTACCATGATCATTTCATATAATTGATTATTCAAGTTATTTTTAAATGATGATGAAAATTTTCAAAATCATTGATTATGCCTTATAATAATTGATTATTGACAACATTATTACACTAAGAAGAGTCACCAGTCAAGAAATAATCAATTATACTTATATATAATCGATTATTTACATCAGAAATAGGGTATGCATGTGACTGGGGACAAAATTATCAATTATATAGATGCCGCAATAATCGATTATTGACATTGTTGAAGATGTTTTGGACAAGTCAAGCACAAAATAATTGATTATTCCCTAAAATAATTGATTATCTCATGCTATATTACGACACTAGTTCATTTTAACCTATGAACCTCACCCCATTTTCTTTTCAAGCTATGAAAATCCATAATCCCCATTTCTGTCCAAACTTCATTTTATGCCATTTTTCACCAATGAAACATTCTTTTGTCCACTAAATCACACTTTTTTTCTCACAAATTTCACATGTTCATCGTTTAAGCTTGACATTTTTCTCTAAATCAAAAACCCTTTTTTCTCTTCACCCCTACCATGGTCTACTCCTTCGAAAAGCATAAGAACTCTCAATTCTCTTGTCCCGTAACTCCTGTACAATTAGAGCCTAGGTGGATGCATTATTCATTGGTTTTAATGTTATGCATAGTAATATTTAACTTTCATAATAATTATTTTAAAAGTCATATATAGGATGATTTATAATTAGTTAACAGTATTTAAATAGAAAAAAACTATACTAAAAGTGTATCAAAATTAAACCTTTAGTTTAAAATTAGTTATTTAATAATATAAAAATCTTAACATAGTCGGTATATCAAAATTAAACTCTTAATATAATTGTTTAAAAAAAATCTTTCTTTTCAAAATATGCTTATGTATTTTTCTTTTATTCAAGTCAATCACACAAAGAAATTTATCCCTAACATTTTGTTGTTGAAAAAGTGATTACATGATGTACGCAAATAGTAAATAATAAGAAAAAATTTAGATTGTTTTACTCAAAGAAAAACAAAAGATATTCTGTATGTAAATAAGGTTTTACCATTAATTAGAAAAGATTTTATTTCATTATTCCCACATAAACGCTTTATTTTATCTCAAGTTTTTTTTTTTTACTATTTACTTATTTTAAGCCTTATAGCAATAAATTTTGGTTAATTCATTATCAGATTCAATATGTTGGGGTTTTATTTTTGAGAAATAATATAACTTTTTCATATAATATTTTAAAAAGTTGATAATAATTATTTTTGAATAAAATGAATAAATCAAATATATACTAAAATTTTTCTTTGACAATAATCTAAAAAGAAAATAAAAAATATAAGTTAATAATTTTTTTTTTTTTAAGTTTAAGTAGACTCACTAAACGTATGAAATGAGTTGACTTGAACAGTTCAATATAATATACAGTGAGTTGGATTTTGAAAATTCAAATCTAATCCTAATTTAACCAAACCCAAAAAAATGGTTGTTTCACAATGATTTAGGCAACTCATTAGCATTTTTCAATTTTATTTTTGTAAATGTTTGAACCTTTTTTATTATGACTAATTGTTTTTGATAATTTAATTTTTCATGTAAAAAATAATTAAAAATTAGAATAAAATATATTTGCGATAAATTTTATCAAATTATAAATATATCTTGCACCATTCTTTTTTGAGAGAATCTTAAGCTATAATATCTTTTCCTTTTCTTTTTTCTTTTTTTTTTTGAACACTATAAAACCTATAGTGGTCTGATACCATTTTTAGATTTTATACATAGGCCCAATGTGAGGAGTGTAGGTTTTAGTAAGTTGTATAAAAGTGTAAGAGTTAGTCCAAAAATATCTAGACATTTTTTTTAGACATAACCACTTCACTTATATACACTTTATTTTTTTTTATTCCATGTGACGTGGGACTTCATTCTCCAACGCTATAGCCCCACCAGCTTGTAAAGAAAGAATCAAACAGGCTGGAGCTTCATGAAACACAGCAAGTATACCATCCTTCGAAGCACCCATCTTAGCAAGGACATTCGCATACTCATTCTCTTCTCGTAATGTGTGTTGCAGAGAAAAACTCCTATCTCGACACATATAAGCTTAGATAAGAAGCACCTCATTACTATAAAGATGATGATGATGTACTCCTTTGCAAACTAACTCAATCGTAGAGTTAGAATCGAAATAACAAATAACATCTCGAAAACTCAAGTCCCAACAGAGCTCGATTCCTCTCAATAGAGCTACAATTTTCGCATGCAATATATCTATACGCCCCAAGTTTCCATAATATCCCATAAGATTTCTACTCTCACTGTCCCTACATAGGCCATCGAAACCAGCAAAAGCTGGGGTGACTGCACTTCGAAACATTTTAAGTATTATTAATTATAGGACATTACTAGATGAATGATATTTTGAATATTTATATAATTAGCTTTGAGGTTTCATTTATAATCCAAAATTTTTTATTTTTTATTTTTACAGACCACAAATATATTCTATTAGAGACAATCTAATAGTAAAGCTTTGTTTCTAAGTATTTAACACAACTGCATATCCAAGACTTGAACTTGAGACTATTGGTTACACTGGAACAACCTCACGCTAGTTGATTCATGCTCTCGGCAGTCTTAAAAAGCTAGTTTGTAATAAAGTAAAGATATTGAAAATAATATATTAATGTAGAAGCATAATAATACTAAAAGTTTAATGACTATATATTGTCAGTATAAAAACTTTTACATTGTCAACTAATCACAAATTATCATTGATATAACTTTTAATGTAAATATTATAAAAGTCAATAAACTTACCATACATAGTAGTTTGTAATTAGATAATAGTATAAAATTGCTTTACACTGTTAGTAGTCTATTTTCTCTAATACTAAAGTATGGTAGAAAAGTGGTAATTTTCTATAAATGTTGTTTGTGTGTTATTTTTTCATGTTGTTGATCTGATTGTGAATTAATAAAAAAGAAAAAGTGAATGGTTATTTAGTTTGTTACTTTGTTTCTGACGATTCTAATGGTTGATGCTGTGTTGGTAAATTGTCGACGCACACCCAACATGAGTTGAGTGGATCCAAATGAGTTTGTTCGATCAGGATTGACAAGTCCATTCGAACTTGATTTTTTGAAAAAATTTGGGCCCTGACTTTCGAAAAACCTATCGTACTTTTGTCAATGATAACTAGGGAAGGAGCAAGAAAATGAGAGCAAAGGCTGAAAATAATAAAAAGAAACAACACCTGCGGCCTGCGCAACTTCAAGACACGGTCCATTGGTCCTGCAACTTGCGACAAGAACACGGCCCAATTGCAACTTGCACGAGTCCCAAAAGCTCCGAAGTGTCATATGCGCCTCGGCAATGCTCATCAGCAGACAGCAATGTCATTATCATCCATGTCCACAATTTCGGTCACTGTTCTCTTAATATGTGTTTGGAAACACGTTTAAAGGGCATGGACGTACCTTAATTGTAACATTTGATGCAAAGCTACAATGAGGAACATTAAGAAGAACGAGTATCTATGGAGTAATAGACTCGGTTCCAAACAGACATTGCATGTTCTGGGGGTTCTTATAATTTTATTATTCATATTTTATGTTCTTGAGCTGATTGAATGACGATAGTCCGTATATTCAAAAGAAAAAAAAGACCGCTGGTCTACAAAAAAAAAATCAGGATGGTGGCTGAGCAATATAAAGTATATACGAAAAAAAAATTAAAAGATTGAAAACATAATGAGTGTCTATTGTCATATTTTACGCTTATTTAATTAAACTTTAGATTTAAATATAATGTTAATTCTTCAATTATAACTAATGAGCAATTTTGGTCTCTTAATTATTTAATTTTATATTATAAATTAGAATACACAACTTAGAATAGGACTTTCACTTTCTCAATTAGACATTTTTAACATTTTTTTTCTTTTTTCTTCTTCTGTAAAGGTGTATTTAACATACTACCCTAACTAGCCAAAAAAACTATTTCTCAACCATATCAAATTACTCTTTTTTATCTCCATCTCTTTATTTTTATCTCTACATTAAATTTTATCAACTTTTTTAAAATGTCAATAGTTAAAAATAGTCTTATATCACAATTTAAATTGTTCATTAAAAATCTAAAATATAAACTATATATTCAAAATATTTTTTTATAAATTTTAATTATAATATAACTTATCTATTCAAAAACAATTATTTATTACTCCCACTAATCCTTATTATAAGGCACTTGTAATAGAATGACACAAACCAATAAAAATAGTTAAATTAGTTAGTTTTTTTTTTAAATATTATAATGTACCAATTTTACCCTTATTAATCATTATTAACTTGTTGTGGGTGACGTGAAGACATTAAAGTTTGAATGCGTTATGCACCACTATCAAATAAAGACACAGATACTCAAAGTTTTTAATGAAGGCAAATATTAAAAAAAAAATACTTCATAGGAATTGTAAAACACTTTATAAAAAAGATTATCAATATCTTCTAGATAGTGCCTTATATTAAGAACCAGAAAAAATATGAATTTTAATTATAAAAAAATAAACATTTTATCCTATGTAATGCACAAACTAAAATAATATAATGTATATGTAAATTAATCTCAACTATATATTTATATTGGAATGGGTGTTTTTCATTTGAAAGTGCAAGACTTCATTTTTCTACAACACCAAAATAAACAAGAGCTAAATCATTTTAAACCTTCGTTCACTTAAAATTCATCAATCAAAATATCAAATTTTACCAAAAAAAATCCTAAATTCTCCCCGTTTACAAACTTTAATCTTACACCCCACCAAATCCTTCAAATTTCATAAATTTTTTATTAAATTTCTTATTTCAAAATTTTTAAAATTATTTCATATTCTAAATTCGTTATAAATTCCCAACTATTTGCATAAGAAATAAGATTTTCAGAGTTTTAATTAGAAGAAAAATGATTTAGAGGGTTTGTTAACCATTGTACTCCATGAGGCAACCGTTAAAAATATCAATAATTTTATTGAAAATCATAGTAAAAATGTATTAATAATAATAAATATTGTACTTTTTCTAATATAAGATTTTTTGCTTTCGATATCTTATCCATTACTTTTGGGATAATAGTTAACAAAATCAATTTAAAAATAGAGGGAATTGGTTTGCTAAAAAAAACTTAAGGGATTGAAATTATATAGAATCTAAACTAAATATATATTAAAAGTATAATTAAGTCAATTTTTTTATAAAATATATTCGAATTATTTGTTTGATTAACAAAAAATGGAGGTATTTTAATTTAAAATTATTTAAATGAGGATGACACTTTATTTGAATGATTAAAAAATTAAGGAAAATAAAAGTATTGCTTGTTTGAATAACTAGTTAAAATGAAAAATATTAATGTTTATAAAAACTCATAAAATATGCATGAAAGCAAGGTAGACACATAACTACATAAGAAATAGAGTACATACATATGTTTTCCATTTTTTATTTTTTAAAATATTCTATTATGTTTAATATTACTTAAAGAAATTTGTGTATTAATAAAAAAAATTAAGGAAGCTAAAAAGTATCCTTTAATTCAATAAGTAATTAAAAAATATTGATTTGATATATTTAAAAATATTTGCCTATACTTTTTCAACCTCAAGACTGATGGGTTATGGACCTTTCAACGTGGTCCACTTCATCCTAGATATGGCCGGTCACAAATATTAAACACCTATGGTCGATCATCATTAGTAATCACTCACACCTTATCAAGCTTGACCCTAAGGGTTGTGAATAGAGTCGACAAAATGGGTTTGACCCAATCAACCTGCAAAAAAGTTGGGCTAGACTCGCATAATGCTGGCCCAAAATAAACTAGGCCATTTTTGGCCTAGTCTAAACAAATTAATAATATAGGTAAAAATAAAAGGGTAAGAAATCTGAATTGCATTTAAGTATAATGTTTTTTGAAGATGAAGAGAAGACTTTTTCTATTTTAGAGTAAAGACAAATTATCAACCTGTTTGAGAAGTTACTGTGAGATCATGGATCCTTTATAGACAAAACTAAATTAAATATTTCCTATGAAAAATGCATGCTTATTTTATTTTAGTGTTTTTTGAATAATAGTAATTAGTATTGTATATTAAACTTTTGTATGACTCATTATAAAGCATTAGGAGGAGATTTATAATAATATATATAGGTATAAAGTTTCATTAAAATTGATGGTTTCTTTTTACCTTAATTAGAATTAGGAGCGTCTATCCTCTTGCTAAACTTTTAGTGCACGGATGATGGCATAAAGAAATCTTGCTGTATTTACGATAAAATGATGTGAGTTATTAATACTTAGGTAAGCATCTATTGGAAAAACCATACCCATGTAGCTCCTGAATTAAAAGGACACTGGAATTTCGATTATAAGGTTGTATTTGTTAGATATAAAGTTATATATGTCTTTGCTTAATAACCTAAGTTTTTAAGATATTTGATACACAATTATTAAAATGGATGATTAAATGATTTAGAAAAAAAAAATTATATGACTTCATACCAAATGCATAAGGCTAAATTGGCCCACGGCCCAAGGTCAAGCTGGGCCAAAGAAAACAAGGCTCGAAGGAAGACCAAGTTGGGCCCATTTTTTAAGTTGGCCCATGCAGGCTGGCCCGACCCATTTGACACCTCTAACTGTGAACCATTTGACTAGTGGTCCATCTCGTCCTTACTGTGGTTGGTCACAAATATTAAACACTTATGGCTGGTCATATTATTAAGAGTTTGCGCCTTTTCAAGCTTGGCACTAAGGAGCTGTAGATTATCTCGCTAAGTGGCACATCTCGATCAAGCACAAACTCAGTTGGCTAGGACAACATGAGAACTGTTTGTGGTAAGGCCTGTCTTGTGAATATGAGCCAACCTAGGTCAACAAGACCAATCTTGGTGTTTGGGCCAACCTAGGCCATATGAGTTAATGTCATCGAGGGCTTGCACAATTACGACTTAAATGATGGAACCATTTCTTGACACTTTAATGGGCCTTGCATCTGGGCCCAATCTAACGGCCCTTAAATCCTTCCCATGAATATAGGGAATCCTTAGCACCCTAAAATCGTGAATATACAAATAGAAAATAATATACCAATGTATATACTTAATAATATGAAAAGATTTTATTTTATTAATTAATAATTTCAATAACTATTTGTCTTAATAAGAAGGAAAATTTTCAAAATTAAAATTAATAAAATTTAATTTAAAATAAATACTGCTCAATACAATTAAATGAATTAACTTTATTATTAATTAAGAAGAAGCATCAAATACAACTAATTGCAACATTTTAATAAATAATTTTAAATTTCAAAAAAAAATTATAAACTTTAAAATTTATAATATTTTAAATAAATTTTTTAATTAATTTAAAAATAGTTTATTTTAAAATTTATTTTAAACTAAAATATACATTGTGCGGTGATTAAATTTATTTGAACTAATTTAAATTAATCAATACACAATATATCTGTTAATATATCTGTTAGATAGTGCAAGGAAGGGAAAAAAAAAACAGATTTTATATGGAAAAAATGGTTGGATGTGTTATACATGTTTGGCACCTGTGACTGCATTAGGTAGACGATATTTCATTCTTCAATTTCCACACCACAAATTGAATATCTCATTTAACTTTCCGGTTTCACAGCTAATCATGATGCAACTTTGCAGGCACAGCAAGCCACGTTGATGGCAGTACTTTTGGGCTGAAATTTTAGTGGACAACAATAAGCGACCACCCCCCAAAGTGGGGTAGAAAGAAAAAAAAATAATAAGAAAAATAAATAAATAGAAAAACCAATAAATATGGAATGAATTATCTCTGAAATTATAATGTTTGATTAAATTAGTTCCTAAAACTAATAAAACAGTAAAATGGTCATTTAAATTGTACATTATCAATCAATTTAATCCTTAAAATTATAATGGATGGTAAAATCAATCCTTGAAATTAATAAAATGACAAAATAGTCCCTAAAATTATAATGGTTAGTCAAATTAGTTCATAAAATTAAAAACATTGGTTTAAATATGTTTTAAGTCCCTATAAATATAGTTATGTTTGATTTTAGTCCTTCCAATTTTTTTTGTTAGTTTTAAATTCCTAACTTTTTTTTAGTGTTCTTTTTTAGTCCTTACCATTAACTATGGTTAATTAAGATAATTAAGGTAACGAATAATATTTTAAGTGAAGATAATTAGATTATTTTTAAGTGTGTAATTCAATTAAGTAATGTATTAATTATTTTATATAAATAAGGTAATTACATTTAATTTATTTCCAATTTTTAATATATTATGAACAGTAATTTTTATTGTTTTTAATATTATTCTTACTTTTCAATTCACTAATTTACTTTTAACATTGTAATTTTTTTTAAAATTAATTTACTTATACGCTTATAATTTACTTTTAATATATTACTATGAATAGTAAATATAATTATAATTTTTAATGTATTAAAAGTAAATTATAAGCGTATAAGTAAATTATAAATTTTTTTCAAAAAAATATAATGTTAAAAATAAATTAGTGAATTGAAAAGTAAAAATAATATTAAAAACAACAAAACTTAATGTTCATAATATATTAAAAATTAAAAATAAATTATAAAATTAATTTATAGTAATTGACTTATTTAAATAAAATAATAAATACATTACTTAATTGAATTATGCACTTAAAAATAATCTAATTATCTTAATTTAAAACATTATTTATTATTTTAATTATCTTAATTAATATTCTTTATTTTGTTAGTTATATCAACACTAAATTAACCATAGTTAATGATAAGGACTAAAAAAGAATACTTAAAAAATGCTAGGGATCTAAAACTGACAAAAAAAATTTTAAGGACTAAAATCAGACAGAGCCATATTTGCAAAGACTTCAAACATATTTAAGCCAAAAAAAATTAATTGCACTTTTTGTCCTTTAACTTTCAAAATTTTACGAATTATGTCCCTACATAAGTTCGCAAATTTTATCCTAACTTTAATTGGCCATCCGTGATGTGAAAATGATAAACCTGTTGGAGGTAGGATTTGAACCTTTAACCTCGTTTTTCTCCTTTGCCAACAAAGCTACTAAATCATTTGACTTATTTAGTTTACATATTAAAATATATTATATATATCATTACTACATTTGTTAATTGCACTTTTGATTTCTTGAGTATATGTTTATATTTGTATAAAAAATATTGAAAGTTAAGATAATAAATTTATTTATTAAAATTTTTTAATTTAATTATACAAATTTATTTATTCAATTATATAAAATTATTTATTATCTAAAAATTATTTATACATATTCCACCCTTTTATTTCTAGGGTAGTTATTTAGAAATGAAAA
Organism: Spatholobus suberectus; assembly: GCA_004329165.1. Classification (NCBI taxonomy): domain Eukaryota; kingdom Viridiplantae; phylum Streptophyta; class Magnoliopsida; order Fabales; family Fabaceae; genus Spatholobus; species Spatholobus suberectus. Next base: position 93,196,971 of record CM014730.1, on the reverse strand, counting down.
TATTTAATAAATAAATTTATAAGTTATTGTATAATTTAACTGATAAATAATTTTATATAATTTAATAAATAAATTTGTATAATTTATAAATTAAAATAATTAAAATAAAAATATTTAATAAATAAATTTATCATCTTAATTTAATACTTTTAATGCAATAAATTTAAACATATACTTGGAAAACCAAAAGTGTAATTAGCAAATGCAGAAATAGTATATATAATACATTTTTTATATATAAATTAAACAAGCTAAATGATTTAGTAATTTTGTGGTTGTGGAGAAGGATAGTCCAGGGTTCAAATCTTAACTTTTAACACTTTTACTATTTTCTAAAGGCTTAATTACGCTTTGGGAAAAAAATATGTATGAATTTTTGAATGTTAGGACAAAATTTGTAAAATTATATAAGTTAAAGGTTAAAGGGACAAAATTCCCAAAATTTTAAAAGTTAGGAGGCAAAAAGTGTAATTAAGTTTTTTTTTTTAATTTTAGGGATCGATGTGATTGAGCATTACAATTTTAGGAACTAAATTGATTAACAATTTACAACTTTAGGAATCATTTTGCCATTTAATTTATTTTAGGGACTAATTTGACCGACTATTATAATTTTACGAATTAAATTGACTGACAATGTATAATTTCAAGAACTATTTTAGCATTTTATTAATTTTAAGGACCAATTTAACAGACTATTATAATTTCAAAAACTAAATTGGTGATTCAATCGATAAATATGATATGTGACCTAATGAGTAAAATAATAATAATAAAAGTGAGATGAAAAAAAAAAACAAGTATGTTAAGTATTTTCTAATTTAGTATCACAAATTTGGTACACCTTATTTGGATTTCACTCTTATACCTTATATGCAGCTACCAATCCAAAAATATTAAGCTATGGGAACAATACTCATATACATAAAATAGTATTTTAGTGTACGCATTATACATGATATTTTTTATTTTTATGCAATTAAATTTTAAAAAATAATATTTTTTAATATATAAATTATATTATAATCAAAATTTATAATAAATAAATATATTTGAATATATGAATTATATTTTAACTTTATAATTAACAATTTAAGTTGTAATATAAGATTTTTTAAACTATTAATAATTTTTTTTAAAAATTATTGAAATTCAATTTATAGACAGTGATAAAAAAAATGATAGATTAAAAAAGATAGACGGTTAAAAAGTTAAAATATACAAATAAAGAGTGTATCCGATTCTTTGTTTGACGAGGATACTGTTGCAACAACTAAGGCTATGGTAGTATGACGAAATTCCCTTCTCAAGATGGTCAATATAGAAAATTGTTTGCCTAGAAGAAATAATCGTAAGTTTACTCGAAACAAGCTTCCAAAAAGCCTTACAATAAAGGTAAGTCGTCCTATTCTTATATTTAGCCTAAAAGGTAGCTAAGATGCTCCCTTCCCATCATTTTCCCTTGGGATGAGAAAATTCATCTTTCTCCTATATGAAAATATGAAAGAGGTTTACATTATGTCAAAGAGTTAGCAAGGTAAGGGTTTAGAAGGGATTAACGCTTTGATTGATAGTGGAAATTAGCCTAACCCTCATCAAGCAGGCTATTGATTAGCTTGATGAGCAGAGAAGCATAATAATGACGGTTTAAAATGCTTGAGGAATTTTTTGACTAGTTGCGAGGATAATGTGTGAAATATATATATCTAAACAAGAAAAGAGATAAGACATTGAGAATATCTAATTCAGAAAGTAGGAAGGGTGACATTATAAATAAATTTGTGAGAACAGTATTCATATTATGAAAAAAAAATTACTATATTTTAAATTATAGAAACAATTTATAATTATACATAAGAAAAGTTAACAAGTTTGTGGGGCAGTTGCCCCCACAATGATACATAGGAATTTGTCCTTGCTTATATGAATTGGATTCATTTATAAAGTAATAAATATTAATACTTGATGAAAAAATCAATAGTCAATATGACATGTACATGCATAGCAAATGATGAATATATTGGAGTATCAACTATTGATTTTTTTTTTATTAACAACTATGATTATCTAAATGGTCACTTTAGAGAATTCAAATCCCTAAATAATAAACTCACTTTAAAGAGAAATAAAAGAGTTACTTTTATTCATAAAAATTAACAATTTGAATTCTAATAGTAACTAATGTGTTTAAAATATTTATTATGAAAGTAAACATAGAAAAAATTATTAAAAAGTATTCATTATAGTAAAATATAAAATTGTTAAATACTTATATTTTTAAGTAATTATATTAATTCATTCAATAATGTATATTTAATGTTCCTCAATTAATGTTCTCAAGATACTCATTAAATAAATCTTATAATAAAATATGTAATTATATAAGTCTTCATAATTAATTTTCTAATCAATAAGCATAATTTTTTTACTTTACTTTTCGAAGTTAACCCTCACTTTAGAAGAATAAAATGCATCTCTTTTTAGCCTTTCGCTTTCATAGATATTTATGGTGCAACTATTTCTAGCACTATAGGATTAATTAGCACTTAGCTTGATTTTTTTTAACTTTTTTTTTCTTAAAAGCATAAGATCTTCCAATTAGTCTATGTGAAAAATTGAATTTTTCCATTAAAAAATTACTTTTAGTTTTGGTTTTGAATTTTATTTAAAATTATGTTTAACTTAATGTGTTCTTCTAAAAATAAATTTTTAGAATAATTAGGCCAAACACTACCTTATTTATTAGTTACAATACAAGTAATTTTATGCATTATTGATACGTATATATATAATATAATATATTGGATATAACAATTTGAAATTTACTTTAAAGCCTTTTAGATTGTATATGTTTGTTTTAGATTTTAAAAAATTACATAAATAAAATTTGGATATTTTTAATTGTTTTAATATTTATCATTTAATTATTTTTACACTCTAATTTTATTTATAATTTATTAAAAACATTGATATATTTATTAATTTTATTTTCACAGTTTAATCTCAAGCGTTCTTGGAATTATCGATGGTGAGAATTTTCATTTTTAGCCTATTCCAAATCTTTGGGTTCGTGCGTACTGTGCAAAACTTTTTTTTTTTTTCTCGTATGATTGACATTCCCTGCAGAGTTCAAACTTCAAACCACAACCTAGCAAACTTTCCATCGCATAGCACCGTGTATAGTAAAAAAATAGGTCCCTCTTCAAAAAAAAAAAAAAAAAAAAAAGGGGTAAAACATACTCACACACCCTGACCAAAATTACATTTAATATCTTTTTTCATATATTACATTATTCTCCCTCAATTCATATAATAATATAAGAAGTTAGTAAAAAATTATATTAATAAAAAATATATAATAAATTATTATTATATAAATTAAAGAAAGTCTATATAAAAAATATTAAATATAATTTTATTAAACTTAGTTCGTTGTAGTGGGACAATTGAAACATATATAGCACATCCAAAAAATCTTAAATGGGAAATGTTAGGTTGCTAACCAAAAACCAATTGCAAAAAAGTACTTGTGATAACTTGTTGGCCTAATGCGAATTAATACTACAGCATGTAACATTGCATGTCCCCAAGTAGACATTGGAAGTTTTGATCTCATGAGTAATAGTCTTGCAATCAATTTCAGGCGTTTAATAAATGATTCTGCAAGTCCATTGTGGGTATAAACACGTGTTACAGGATGTTCAATACTCATTAAAAGCATGAGATGTAAACTCACTAGCATTATCAAGACGGATTTTCTTAATTAGGTAATTAGGAAAATGAGCTCTTTGTCTAATTAATTGAGCTAACAATCTTACAAACGCTTGGTTACGAGTTGATAATAAACAAACATGTGACTATCTAGTTGATGTATCAATTAAAATGGGTCCTCAAAGAAGGATGGGAATATATGTTGGGTATAAATCTCCATCTATAATAAAATATCTTAAGCCATCAACAGGAGATTTATTTACAGCTTAGTTTGCTGATTATCATTTTGATTAATCAGTTTTCCCAACATGAGGGGGAGAAAATAAGCAGTTGGAAAATGATATTAGTTGGAATGAATTATCTTTATCTCATCTTGATTCTTGTACAAAACAATGTGAATTGGAAGTTCAAAAAATAATTCATTTACAAAGCTTAGTCAATCAATTACCAAATGTATTCACTAACCCAAAAAAGGTGACTAAGTCATATGTATCAACTGTTAATGCTCCAATAAGAATTGATGTCCCAGTTGGACAATCTAATATTGCAAATGAGTCTTAAACGTGCATGAAGCGTGGTAGACCTATCGATTCTAAAGACAAAAATCCTCAAAAAAGAAAAAGAGCTAAAAACAAGATGGCCAAATTGAGAATATAGAAACTCCAAAAGATTCATCTGACATAATTAATATTTTCATTCCAGAAGAAACTTAGGTACCTAAAATTATTGAAAATGAAGAGATCTCAATAAATTATGTCATGAATAGAATACGATGGAATCAAAACAAAGTCAACGTTGACGATGTGTTTGCATATAGTATAGCACTAAATGTAATAAATGATATTGAGGATCAAGAACCAAATTCCATTAAGGATTGTCGACAAAGAAATGATTGGTCAAAATAGAAAAATGCAATTGAGGCAGATGTAAACCAGTTTGCTAAGTGAAAAGTTTTTGGACCTGTAGTCCGTACACCTGAAGGTGTAAAACCAGTTGGGTAAAAATGAGTTTTTGTACAAAAAAGAAATGAGAATGGTGAAGTTGTGAGATACAAAGCACGACTTGTTGCACAAAGATTTTCACAAAGACCCAATATTGATTTTGAAGAGACATATTCACCTGTAATGGATGCAAGTACTTTTCGATATTTAATTAGTCTGGTTGCACATGAAGGGCTCAATTTGCATTTAATGGATGTTGTTACAGCTTATTTATATGACTTTCTTGATAATGACATTTATATGAAACTTCCTGAAGGATTTAATTTGCCCAGCAATGGAGGTTCTCGAGAAGATTTCTCAATTAAATTGAATAAGTCTCTCTGTGAACAAAACAATCAGGATGCATGTGGCATAATCATCTTAGTGAGTATTTGCTAAATGACGGATATAAAAATGATTCCATTTGTCCATGTATTTTTATGAAAATGTCTGGAAATAGATTTGCTATAATCGCTATTTATGTGAATGACATAAATATTATTGGAACTCTTGAAGAGCTTCCGAAAGCTATTGATTGCTTAAAGAAAGAGTTTGAGATGAAAGACATAGGAAGGACAAAGTTTTGCTTGGGATTACAAATTGAATATTTAAAAAATGAGATTTTGGTGTATCAAGAAGCTTATATGCCAAAAGTGCTTAAAAGATTTTATATGAACAAATCACATTCGTTGTGCACTTTAATGGTTGTAAGGTCTTTAGATGTGAACAAATATCCTTTTAGACATCGAGAAAAAGATGAAGAACTACTTGGTCCTGAAGTACCATATTTTAGTGTTATAGGAGCACTAATGTATCTTTTTAATCATACACGACCTGATATATCATTTGTCGTCAATTTATTAGCAAGATATAGTTCTTCACCAACATAAAGACATTGGAATGGAGTGAAGCACATACTTTGTTATCTTAGAGGCACAATGGATATGGGCTTATTTTATTCAAATGTTTCCAAGTCAGATCTAAATAGTTATGTAGATGCAGGTTATTTGTCAGATCCTCATAATAGTATACCATAGACAAGCTATTTGTTTACACGTGGTGATACAACTATTTCATGGTGATCTGTGAAACAAACCATAGCAGTCACATCATCTAATCATGTAGAAATTTTAGCATTACACGAAGCAAGTTGCAAATGTGTTTGGTTGAGATCTGTAATTCAACAGGTGCAAAAAACTTGTGATTTATCTTCAAGAAAAATGACATCGACAATTATATGTGAAGATAATGCTGCATGTATTGCTCAATTGAAAGAAGGATACATTAAAGGAGATAGAACAAAGCATATTCTACCAAAATTCTTTTTCACTCGTGATCTTCAAAATAATGGTGACATAAATATTCAACAAGTTTATTCATGTGAGAATCTAGCAGATTTATTTACAAAGTGTCTACCAAGAAAAGCTTTTGAGCAACTGGTACACAAGATTGGACTTTGTCGTCTTAAAGATGATTGTTTGTATAGGGAGGAGAAATAAATATGTTTTGCATTTTTTTTCCTTTCGCCATGGTTTTATCCTATTGGGTTTTCCCGACAAGGTTTTTAATAAGACAGATTATAACGTATTGAAAAATGATGTACTCTTTTTCCTTTACTATATTTTTATCCCTCAGGAATTTTCTTAGTAAAGTTTTAACGAGACACATTCTCAAATAATGGACATCCAAAGGAGAGTGTTATGAATATTGATTATGTGGCTGCCCATATTTATTATACATTATGTCTATTTAATTTCTCTTTAATACTATTAAATTATTTGTAATTGTTGAGTTATAATTTGTACATATAAATAGGCTATTCAATTTTAAAAATAACACACAAGAATATTCTATTCTCTTTATTATCTTGCATTCTCTCTTCTCTATACTTTGTTGTTAAGTTGTTTTCGTAACAACAAAATCTCTTTTCAACAGATGTATTTATTTTTCTCTTCAACCAGAACATTATTGTCTGTTGGTTAGGCGTTAATGCTTTATTACTTTTTTTATTTTTTTTAAGTTAAAAAAGTCAAGTTTGCTGGGTTTTTTTTTTTTTTTTTAATGGAAGGGGACAAGTATGCTGTTTTTCATCAGAATAGGCTATTAAATAGGGATGCAGTGTGCGCTTTATATTTTTAAAAAATATAATTGAAGATGCAGGTGTCACTCGTATTTTTTTTTTTTAACTGTTACATGATAATGATTAATATTGATCATATAATATTATTAATAATATAATATTTAAAATATTATTTTTAATAATTAATAAGTATTTTGTAATTAATGAATATAATTCTTTTACTATACTATTATATTTATTCTGTAATTTTATCAAAATTCATTACGAATTATTTAGTTTTTTATTTTTTATAAATATAGAAAATGCCTAATTATCACCTCATCGTTTTTTCCTAATTTTTTTTATTTTGTGCCTATAATAAATAATATTATTAATATAATAATATTAATAAATAATATAATATAATAATTAATATAAAATTTAGAATATTGATATTATTTATATAATAAATATTTTATAAATAAAAATTATAATAATACTTTATTATATTATTATTATTATATTCTAACCTTAAAAATTGAATAACAATTAATAGTCGTATTGAATAGTAAAAAACATTTTGTTATTTAGTTATAAATTACAATATAAAAAATAATATAGTAAATACTTTTATAATTTTTATTTATATTATATTTTCATATTATTAATATGAATAATTTATTATTTAAATTTTATTTTAATGATATTATATTATTAAGATTATTATTTACCATCTTTAAAGTTTTTTAAAAAATAAACAAAATTCATGATGCCTAATTACAAAGCATCTTCGTTTTTTTTTTTTAAGAATTAAAAGTATAATATTTTGTTATTCTATTTAATAAATTAGATATAAATATAATAATATAATATAATAATTTAAAATTATCATTTATAAAATATTTAATATATTATGAACATTATTATTTTAAATTATATATTAATTTTATTATACATTACGCCTAATTACAATGCGTCTTTTTTTTTAAGAATTAAATTCATAAATATCATGTTGTTCAGTTTTTATAAACTATGGCTAAAATATAATTTTAGTACTTCATTTGAATTTTTTGTTTAAGTTTGGCCTCATAAATTTAAAAAGTTTTACTTTGGTTCTTTAAAGTATATCTTTTATATCAAGTTGGTTTTTATGTTAGTTTACCACACTAATTTAATCAACTTGGTAATACATGGCAAACTTTGAGAGATGCAACGTCAGAAGGACGTTTGCCACATTGGTCAAAACTAATATTTTAACTTATATACTGCACAAAATAAATATTTATTTTATATAACTTAAATTTATAATAAATAAATACATCTAAATATATAAATTATATTATAATTAAAATTTGTAATAAACAAATATTTTTGAACATATAAGTTATATTTTAAATTTATAATATTCAATTATTGTAATATAATGTTAATTTTTAGTCATTGATAATTTCTTTTAAAAAAATATTGAAATTTTATTTATAATTAAAGATATGAAAAATGATAGATTAAAAGAGATAAGAGGTTAAAAATTCCTAAAAATGCTCTCATTGAAAAATGAGAACTAAAAATGTTATTGTTGAAGAATAGTAACTAAAAATGTTCTTGTTCAATATAGTTGTTTTATTTAATATATAAGGTAGATTAACACTATTAATGCAAAAAACTAACGGAAGGACCATTTTGGTCTAATAGAGATATTCTAAGATATCAAAGTAAAACTTTTTAAATATAGGGACCAAACGAAAAAAAAATTAAATAAGGAAACAAAATTATATTTTAGCCTTAAATTATCATATAAATTTATAAATATAATAAAATAATTTTATGACAATTATTTACAAAATACTTATCATGTTATTAATATTAATATTTAATTTTTATACTTAATATATTATTTTATTATATAATTATCAATACTATTTATCATACATAAAATTTTTTAAAAAATAAGAAAAAAATGATGACGCCAAATAGGTTGTATTATTCATCATACGTATAATAAATAATATTAATAATTACGTGTATATTTCTCAACATATTATAAGTAATTATTTTTAAAACTAATGATGTATCTTTATTAAAAATTACAACGACTATTTTTTTAAATATTTCTTATAATTAAATAAAATTTAAAATACTATTATTAGTAATATAATAATATTTTATAAATAATAGTTATAAATTTATTTCATTATAAAATTAATTTTATATTATAATTTATAAAAATTACATAACAAAAATTTTATGTTCTTAATTTTATTTTTTTTAAAAAGACGAGTTGTAGTTAGGCGTCATATATTTTGTTTACTTTTTAAACAACTTGAGACATAATAAATAACCAAATTAATAATATAATAATATTAAAAATGCAATCTAGTAATATAATTAACAAAATTGTCAATTATTAATGTTAATAATACAATATAAATAACTTAGTTTATATTATATAGTTTTATCTCATAAAAGTTTATAATTCTACTAATGATGTACATAATATAATATTATTTAGAGTAAATTAAACTTGCACCCCCTTAGTTTTTTTGAAAAAAGTCCATTACCCATCTGTTTTGGCGCACTATAATAAACTTCTTAGAAGTGTGTGAAATGTAACACCGTCCCCCCATGGTTGTTGGATACCGTCCAAAATGTTTATAAAAAGTGAGCATGTGTTGCTCACATGACCTAAATTTTTCTTTTTAAAATATCCCTCATATTCATTGTTTAAATTCACAGTTAAGGTTTTATGCAACATGATTAAAATAGAAAGTAGTTCGGTATATGGTAGTTGGGATCCATGAGATTTATTAGCAAAATTCAAACATGCTTTTAAAGGATATATGGTATAGGGGAAATGCAATAAAAGAACTAACACTAACTTAGCATGAGATATCATGATAATAAAACTACTGAAACAAAATTCTTGAAAATTATTGGAAATACTAGATTATTTTTATCAGCATTGGAAACTAGATTTGGTTTAAGGAAATCAATGATCGAAATTTGAACTACTACACCTTGTGTTAGGAGAGGAGCAGAAGGTGTCTCCAATGAAGTTGTCATTTGTGCATGGTATGGCAGTGCTTGGAAGAGATGGAGAATGGAGAGAGAAAGGTAAGGAAGCAAAGTTTAAAGCACATGCTCATTTTTTGTAAATATTTTGGACAATATCCAATAGTCAAGAAGTCAGTATTACATCTCACAGCATTTTTAATGGGTTTATCGTAATGTGCAAAAACGGAAAGGTATCAAATGTATTTTCTAAAAAATTGAAGGGGTGTAAGTGTAATTTACTTTATTATTTATAATATATTTTATTGCATTATTTACATTATATAAATAATATTATTTTAACAAAATAAGATAATAATATTATATTATATACATCATTAACAAAATTATAAATTTTTATGAGATAAAACTATATAATATAAACTCAATTATTTTTATTATATTTATTATAATATAAAAAGAATAGTGTAAATAATAATTATAAAAGTATTTACATATTATTATTTTTATATTTTAACGTATAAAAAAATGAATAACAAAATGTTTTTAACTATGCAACACGACTATTTCAAAAAATGAATGACGCCGGAACGTTAGGGGTCTTTGAATTTATTCAAAAAAAAGATCTTATTCAATTTTTAAATTTATTCAATAAAATAAAATTAAAATAAGACATTATCATAATTTTTATTTATAAATATTTATTATATTATTATTATTAATATTTTAAAATTTACATTAATTATATTATTATTTTATTAATATTATTTATTATACGTAAGAAATAAAAAATAGAAAAAAAAATGATGACGCTTAACTATATTTTAACAGAATTTAAAATCATAAATATTTTCCTAATAAATTTTGAAAAAATTACAGATTAAACATAATAATCTAGTAAGCAAATTATAATTATTATTTACGAAATATTTATTTTATTATAAATATTAATATTTTAAATACTTATTTATTATATTATTACATTTTTACTACTAATAATATTCTATAATCAATGTTCATGTAGGCTGATGGAATGACAATGTACTTGACTTTTTTAATTTAAAAAATAATAATGCTTAACTATTAGGTGTTTTTCTGATTAAGCGCAAACATTCTTCTCTAACTCAGACTTTACATACATGGTCAATATAATCCTAAAATGAGAAAATGTATCCTTTTTATATTTTTTTTAATAAATATTTTTTTAATATTATTTTTTAAAAGCCCCTTAATACCCTTTACCATGAGGATAGGAGGTTCGTGATTCACACCGGCACCATCGCCATTGTTAATGGTAGGGTAGCCCCATAAAAAGCAATTATATAATTTATATTCGTGAAACACGTTTAAAATACTCGAGTCACGTTCTGCAATATTCTTACCGCGGATGGGCAGTCAGATCGGACTCAGGCTCAGTATAAAGGTAGCACCGAAGGAGAGATGGTCCCAATCACACACACACAAATCTCTCTCTCTAATTTCTCACTCACAGAAACACACGATGATAGCGTGCAAATTGCAAGGGGCAATTGTTAGCTGCCATTCCAGAACTATGCAGTTCATAGATGAGAAAGGAGCCCCCAAAGGGCGCGCCAGCTCGGTGGTGGCTCAAGCTGTGGTGACTCAGGAAACCTTTAAGACTAAGGTCCCTGAGTTGACCGTTACCTATGTGGCCCCACCCACACCCTCAATAGAGAAGGCCAAGGAAATTGTCGAGAGGAAACACCTCCCCGCCACTACTTCTGGAAAGTTCGGTAGGTTTGGAGGGAAGTTTGTACCTGAGACACTTGTAGCCTGTTTGAGCCACCTTGAAGCTGAGTTCAATGAGGCCATCCGTGATGATCTTTTTCAGGTTAATTAATTTACAAAATCATATCCCATCACCAATTAATTTCAAGTAATCAATATCAGTTTAACAAAATATTTATTGCAACTAAATTTAATTACACGCAGTCCCATTAAACTACTTGGCATTAAACAGCCAAATTCATTGCTATTACTACATAGTACATATATCCAGCAACTTGTAATCATTAAATATTTAATTAATTAAAACCTCGAATACTAACGGCTGTCAATTCCTACAAATTAATGTTGTACCGACAGGCAGAGTTAGCTGCGGCATTAAGAGACTATGTTGGGAGAGAGACACCTCTGTATCATGCTGAGCGATTGACAGAGTATTACAAGAGCCAGAATAATGGGAACGGGCCAGACATATACTTGAAGAGAGAGGATCTCAACCACTGTGGCTCTCACAAGATGAACAATGCTCTTGCGCAAGCCATGATTGCTAAGCGCATGGGTCGCAAAAGCGTTGTCACCGCAACTGGTTCTGGACAACATGGCCTTGCAACAGCTGCAGCGTGCGCAAAACTTGCTTTGGAGTGCACGGTCTTCATGGCCGCCAAAGACATGGACAGACAATCTTCAAATGTGCGGTTAATGGAGTTGTTGGGAGCTCAGGTATATATATAAAAATAAAAATATAATACATACACCCTTTCTCCTTTTATAAGTTATTAATTCCTTTGTGTGTATATATATATATATATATATATTATGGTGATGAGTAGACTGTAGACCAATAATTCATGGTGTATGGGTGATAATACAACATATATATGTCTATATAGGTTGAAGGTGTTGATGGAGGGTTCAAAGATGCAGCGTCAGAGGCGTTTCGCAATTGGGTGGGGGATTTGGAAAACAAATACCACTTGACAGGTTCAGCGGTGGGACCACACCCGTGTCCAACCATGGTTCGCGAGTTTCAGTCAGTGATAGGGAAAGAAACGAGGATGCAAGCATTGGAAAAATGGGGAGGGAAGCCTGATGTTGTTGTTGCCTGCGTAGGGACTGGGTCTAACGCGGTGGGTATGTTCCATGAGTTCATAGCAGATAGAGATGTAAGGTTGATTGGAGTTGAGGCAGGTGGTTTGGGATTAGAGAGTGGAAGACATTCTTCAACGCTGACAACGGGAGAAGTGGGTGTTTACCATGGAGCCGTCAGTTATTTACTGCAGGACGAGGATGGGCAAGTTATTCATCCACATTCCATCGCAGCTGGGTCAGTGATTACGGGAAAACTGAAATAAATAAATACTATATTTTACACAAAATTCATTGATTAATTTTTTTTATTCAAAATTAAAATATTTCAAATCTTTTCAATTTTAAAACTGACCTCAAAAAGGTTCAAACTTTATTAAATTTTCAACTTCTGAAATTAAATAACTTTTTTTTTTAGTCTCAAATTCATCTTAAACTTCTTGGATTTTATATAAAAAGAAAATGATGAAAGGACTTGAAATTTTAATAGTTAAAAATTTAAATAAAAATTCTTATATTCTTCATTAATAAATTCATTTTGCTTTTCAAAAAATAAAAATTCTTATAAAAGATTAATTAAAATCACACTGATAATCATAATAGAAAAAAGAAATTATATTATTAAGTTTTTTAACCATTAAGTAAGCCAATACGAAAGTGGAAATATTTTGTTCTATACATGAATGCTAATATTTGTATATCGTATTATTTTATCACTGTTACATATTTAACTTATAATAAATTTCATTAAATTGATAAATGAGTGCATCCAATATTGAAAAAGTTATCTGCGACACCTCAATTGCTTTTTAATGGAATATTATTGTCCACATGTCTTAAAGTTAAGATATTGATTTCTTAGAAAAAGTATATATTATCCCCAATTGAAATTGACGTTGATCTTTCAACTTGCAGGATGGAGTACCCAGGAGTTGGTCCAGAGTTAAGCTTCCTTAAAGAGAGCGGCCGTGCTGAGTTCTGCGTTGCAAACGATCAAGAAGCTCTTGATGGTATGCCAAAAACATAGGCATTAATTTTTTTTCATTTGAGTTATGAAAAAAATGCTCCAATTATAACAGTTAATAATCCACTGATATAATTTGCAGCGTACAAAAGATTATGCAAATTAGAGGGCATATTTCCATCCCTGGAGGCAGCACACGCATTGGCTATATTAGATAAGTTGGCCCCTACTCTATGCAATGGTAGTAAGGTTGTTGTGAATTGTAGCGGGCGCGGAGATAAGGATGCAGCTATAGTCTTCAATCGCGGATGTACTGTTTGACAAAGAATGACAAGATGAAGACCTGTGTTACCGAACAATTGTTTGATCTTATGCTGAATACTGTTAATGTTATATATATGAACAAAAAATACATGCGTACATTGGTACGTATAGGCTAGGAAGTGGCCGGTAAATAATTATTTTCACAATCATTAACTATCATAAGGTATTTATTGAGAAAAAAAAAGGGGCTTAAAGAGTTTAGAGAGATTTGTATAAAAAAGTATTTAGAAAGTGATAAATCCTTATCTTTGTAAAAAAAAAATGATAATAAAAATCTTGAGTTATTGTTAAAGGATAGGATACAGTACTAAATTTGTGGAGTGAATTAGGACATTTCCAATGAAAGAACCAATTTTGGGTTCTTAAAGTGACTTTTTGCGAGTATTGTAGTATCATATGGAATTAAGAATTTTTATCATTTTTATTCTAATGGTAGAATTTAATTTGAGTTTTAAATTTATTTTTTGTAGATTTCATAATGGACCGCACATTTTTACATATATTTATATAAAATTGCTATTATTAAAAATTAAAATAATTATTTATATAAATTTTAATTAAAAGAAAATATCAAAAACATTATTAATTAAATTAAATTAAATACGTAAAAGTAAAAATCAAACATTTTATAAATTTAATTTAAGAAACAGTTAAAAAAATAATAATTTCAACACGCTTCTCCCCCTTCCCGGTGCCCCCAACGGGTCCTTCACTTTCCCCATATATGTTTCCTTTTTTTGGTTAAGCCTCTTTCACTACCCCTTCTACCAACACACCCACTCATTTCTTCCTTCATCCTCCTCCTTCAACTTGAAACAACACGCCCACCCCTTCCTCCTCCTCCTACCCTCCGCTCTTCTCCGCCGCCACGCCCTTCCACTTCCTCGCCTCGACCTCCATCTCTGTCGCCGCGCCCTTCCACTTCTCTGCCTTCGACCTCCCTCTCCACCGCTGCTCCACCGTCTCCGCTGCCGCGACTTTCCACTTCCCAGCCATTAAAATTAGAAACGTCATGTGGGTGATAATAATGCCTAAAAACACTCTAATGAAATAGATTATTGTGTTCACTTATTCAAAGTTGAAATAGGTCGAGGTACCTCTTAAACTTGGATGAGATAAAGGTCATAACTTAAGACTATTTTTAGATTAATGATTGGCAGTCAGGTAAGAGAGTAAAGTTTAAAAATTTAATTGATCCTATGTGTTTGAGTTTGAAGGAAATAGTTTTTTTTTCATTGAAAATTTTCAACAAAAAAAACTAAAATATTTTTGCAAAATACTTCTTGTAAAAAAATGTTTAGAAATATTACATTTAAAATTTCGCGTTGTAGTTTGCATCTGAAACTTAATTCTTTATTAATGAATGCTAATTAAATTTAATTAAATTCAATCAAGTTAATTTGTCAAAAAATATTGAATTAACTTAATTCAAATTAACTGGATGAAAATTCAAATTAGATCAGGTTGGATAATTTGGTTTATTATTTTAAAATATTCATAAATAAAATAAAATTAAAAAGTCATATTATAATATATATATATATATATATATATATATATATATATAATTTTATAAATATTAATATAATATTAAAGTAAATTATAAAAAAAAGAAAAAAAATGGCTGAATCTAGACGATTTGAGAATTTATAATCTACACTATAAGAAAAACACACATTAGGAATGAGGTGGACTCTTCAAAATTTTGAACCACACTATTTAAAGAACTTAAAGAGGTTATCTATATTAAGATCGTTAGTGAAATTAGTGGTGATTGACAAATATTGTGTAATAAGTTCTGTAAAGTTAGCAAAAAAAAAAACAAAAGCATAATTAGTATTTATATATTAGGGATATTTCTTATTTCATTTTTATATACATATATATATATATATATATATATATATATATATATTTATATTTATATTGTTGAATACCTACATTAATAATTTTAAATAATTAATTAATATTTCTCAAATAATGAAATTAGGATGATTAATAACTTAAATAGAATATATTAGACGACATTAATATTTAGAAACTATAATTTTAAAATACTATAAATTAATCAAAACAAAATAAATAATTAATATTTACTGCAATAATTTCAATTAATCAATTATTATTTATTGAATAATGATATGAAAATGATTAGTTTTTACGTAAAAAAAAAAAACAATCAATCAATTTCAATATGATTATAGTTTGATAATAAGTAAGACAATTGGTAAACAAAAGACTATTCCAACTAAGAAATAATATTTCACTTAATTTTATATGTTTTACGAAAACTATTTTGTATATTAGAAAATTAAGAAAAAACATTTAAAAGGCACTTAATTTTCAAATCTACCAAAATAAACGTATTTCTTATTTGGTCATCATATTATAGATACGAAGTATCTATCGACTTTGTTAATGACTACTCTTTATTAGAAAACCATAGTTGTCACCTTTATTGAAGTCTCTCATCTCAGCCTTTTTTTTTACATCTATATCAACATAACAAATGATCCTAATATCACAATTTAAATATTTATCATTTAATATCTTCGTAAAGTCATGCATCAAGGAAGAACACAAATAGTGTTTAAATGGACGTATATATATTGTTATTTTCAGTAATGCAGAATTTTTACTTTGTTATATTTAATTTGAATTTTAAATTTTAAATTTTCATCAACTTTTTAAACTCAAGTTTATTTTTTTTATACATTTTCAGCAATTTTATTTAGTTATGTCACATTCATTTTTCTAGCCAAACTGTAAATTTTTCATTTATTTTAAATCATAAAAATATATAATTATACTACCTCCGGTCTTTTATATAAGCAATAAATATGAGTATTTTTTTTGTCCTAATTTTTTTTGTGAACTTTTTTTGGTCTTGATTATAAGCTACATAGGATGTATTAATTGTTATCTTCTTTTTATACCCTTAATTTATTGTAAAATCTATTAATGAAATATTTACTTATTTTCTATGGAAGTAGATGCTTTCATTTGCATATTAACAATATAAATTACACTCATTGGTGACGCAAATTATTTCTTGAATCATGTGCAGTATCATTAAATATAACCACTACTTAAACTATTTGATTTTATGGGTATTTTTGGAATAAAATTTAAATTTATGACATTATTAATTAAAATTAACTAATTTAACTATTTTTATTGGTTTTGTTGAATTAGTTATTTGCTGCTTATATAAAGGATCGAAAGTAATATTATTTAGGGTATAATTATAACTAAAATGCTTTTCATGATTTAAACATTTAAATTGATAATAAATATATATTTTGATTATCAACATGTCGTTGATTCAAGTGATACTGAGCTCGAATCCCTTAAACAAAATTTTAGGTTAAGTTTTATGGATAAAAAAACATAGTTGGGAGGAGAGACCCCACTAAAGGTGGTTAGTCAGGTTTCCCTACAGAGATTAATTATTGACAAAATCAGTGGATACTTCGTACCTATAATATGATTATAAAAAAAGAATATTTTGATTTGAAATACTTAATACCACTAATATATATTTTGATTCAAATTTATAGTAAATTCAAAAATCTCACAAGATTTATTTTAACTAGGGGAAAAAGAGGCATTTCGTGCCTCATCATTTTTTAAAAAAAATAAAAAAATAAAATAAAAGGGAGATTGTAGTGGATAGTTTAAAAAAATAGTTAATGGGTAAAATAGTAGATAACTTAGAGAATAATTGAAGCATATAATAATCCAATAAAAAGTGGATACCAAAAGATGAAATTCTCTTTATTATAGTTATAGATTATAGATTTCATAATATAAATATATAATTGGTAATTTAAACTATACATGTTGTCTAAATAATTGTGAGTTCAATTTTTAAGTACTATCAGTGTAAAAATTTTTACATTGTCAACAAATTACAAATTGTGGTTAATATGACTTTTAAGATAGTTATGATAAAATATAACAAACTTACAATATATTGTGATTTGTGATTTAGTGACACTGTGACAAATATAAAAATCTTAAGTTAATTATATTTTTGGTCCCTCAAATTTAAGCTAAATTTTTTTCAGTTCCCCTAATTTAAAAGTAATTTTTTTAGTTTCTTTAATATGAAAATAACTCATTTTAATCCCTAAAGTTAACACAGTTAAAAAAAGTGACTAACGGTATACTTTTTAACAATTTTGAATTTGCAATTTATGGCGGGTTTTGCACAATTTATTTTACAGATTCACCGAAATAATTCAAACAGGCCTTTCCTCCTTAGTTAAAGGAACCTCACCCCGATCTGCGAAATGATACATCAACAAATTCTTTGCAGTATAATTCCACCCTTCCAAGATACTCGAAGGCTAATAAGAGGTTGCATAACCATCAGTAATCCTATCCCTCTTAACATCCTCAATATCCTTCACATTATCCTCATTCAAAAATAATATAATTTGGATGTTTAAGTTAAGAATAAACAAAATTAGTTGAATCATGAATGCGTACAAAGCAACCCCTAATGTTTTTGCGTTTGAGTTGGATTGCATTGCATTGCATTGGCGAGACCGTGGTGGAGTGAGCGAGGGATCCGGTGACCCCTTTCCCTGGGTAATTGAATTGCGATTGCGCGTGATCGGAAGGAAGGGGTGGTTTGTTTTGTTTGTTGGATCGACGATGTCGGTGATGGCGAGCCCAGATCTCGAGGGAGTTGACGGAGTCCGCATGACGGGGAACGTGTGGCCCCGCACTGAATCAATCAACCTCCCCGGCGACCTCTACCACCGTCGAGTACACCGTCCATCTCTCCAATTCCCTTAACCCTCCTTCCCCCGTTTTCCTCAACGAGATTGTGTGTTTGTGCTTGGCGACTACTGTGCACGGGGGACGAAAGCGAGCGACTGCACGACAAAGAGAGAGAGAGGGAAACGAGAGGGAGGGGAGGTTGCTACGGGCAACAACGAAGGGTGGTGCGAACCATGAATCCGGTGGAGAGTGTTGCGGGGAGAAGAGAAGGAAAATTTTGATTTGTGTGTAGGATGAAATTATGGAATGAGGGAAGAAATTATTTTACTGAAATTGGTAATTTTGTGTTGTCATCGTTCATAAGAGGAGTTGTTGATTGCTGTTGCTGTAGGTGTTAAGGTGAAGGATATTTTGTGGTGTTCAAAAGCCCCACAAATTGCAAATTCAAAACCACTTATAGATACAGCATCATCCACTTTTTTAACAGCGTTAATTTTAGGGATTAAAAAGAGTTATTTTTACATAAAATGAACTAAAAAAATTACTTTCAAATTAGAGAAGCTAAAAAGAAACTTAACTTGATTTAAGAGACTAAAAACATATTTAACCTAAAAATCTTTTACCCTGTCAAATACATAGATTATTTATTTAATAATTTTTATAAACTATCATTTTAAAACTATTATAAATTAATCAAAACAAGTATTTGAATCAATCACACATGTATTAAATTTACATCATTTTCAAATTAATTTTAAATTTTTATAAAACTAAAAATAAACAAAAAATATTTACGGTAATATTTTCAACATATTATCATTATTTACGGTAATTTATAAATTAATTTTCGATAACATATTATCATCATATTTATTGAATATCAACAATAATAATTTTAATTAATTAATTAATATTTATTGAATAATGATATTAAGATGATTAATAATTTAAACAGAATATAAATATTTAAATAATATCTAGAAATTATAATTTAAAAACTATTATAAATTAATCAAAACATATATTTGAATTAATTAATTAATATTTTATGCAATAATTTAAATTAATTAATTAGTATTTATTGGATAATAATATTAAAATGATTAGATTTTACATAGAAAAATTAACACAATCAATCAATTCTAATATTATTATATAAGCAGGTATCTTTCCTATATATTAAATGAGAATAGCTATCATGAACAAGAGTGTTTTTAGCTGCTATTTTTCAATGAAAGTATTTTTAGCTGTCATTTTTCAATGAGAGCGTTTTTAGGAATTTTTTAACCTCTTATCTCTTTCAATCTATCATTTTCAATATTTTTAGTTCTAAATTAAATTTCAATATTTTTTTAAAGAAATTATCAATAATTAAAAATTAATATTGTATATTGTATTACAAAAATTATTTATTATAAATTTAAAATATAACCTATATGTTCAAAAATATTTATTTATTACAAATCTTAATTAAAAATAGTTATTTATTATAAATTTAAGTTATATAAAATAAATATTTATTTTGTGCAATGCACAGGTTAAAATATTAGTATATTATAATTTGATAATAAATTAAGAGAATTGGTAAAAGAAAGATTGTTGCAACAAAAATATAACATTTCACTTGGGTTTTTAATTTTATATGTTTCACAAAAACTATTTTGTATATTAGAAAATTGAGAAAAATATATTCAAAAAGCACTTAATTTTAAATTCTACCAAAATAAACGTTTGATTCTAATATCACAATTTAAATATTTATCATCAATATTTTTGTAAGGTCATCAAGCACTCTATTGTTATGAGTTTAATGATCACGCACTGACAGTGTAAAATAGTTTTATACTGTCATCTAATCACTAACAACTATTTATTGTAAGTTTGTTGATTTTTATAATAAATACTTTAAAAGTCATATTAATGTGATTTCTGAATGGATGACAGTGTAAAACTTTTTACACTAACAGTGCATAACCATTAAACTCATGAGTAAATTACACTCGCACCCCTTGAGTTTTTCAAAAAATACACCTGATACCCCTTCATAACTTTGCATTACTTTTAGCCCCTTCAGCAAACGATGTTAGTTAACGTTTTCATTTAAGGGTGGAATGACGAAAATAACCCTTATTACTGAACTCCAAAACTCAAACCATCTCATTCATTTGAAGGAAGAAGCGTCAACTACGTCGTTTCCAAGCAAGGAGAAGGGCATATGGAGGAGGCCAGAGTCAAAGGCTCTGGACATGAGGAGAGAAAAAAAAATCGAAACTTGGAAGCTTGGCGAGAAGGAAAAAATCGAAGCAAAAACAGAGAGAAAAGGATCCGTGGGAGCAATGCATACATACCCACATTGGATACCTATAAGAAACCCTTCCATATCCACAAATTCATTTTTCAACAAACAGATCATATTACCATAATCTTCTTTTTTTTTGCATAGCAATAACAAAAAATCAAGTGGAGAAGGGTAAAAAAAAATCAAAAATTAAAAATCATTGCACGATCAACAAAGCGTGATGTAGCAAAAGATCGTCATCCGGGGCAACATCATCAAACAACAATGCGTTGAGATCGAACGGCAAGGGAGGTCGAAATGACGAGGAGACGATGTTTTCACCATTGTCAATGATAGAGGAAGAGGATCTTGGCCTTGGGTCTTCGGATCGGTAGTTGTGGAAACTCGTGTAGAAGAAAGGATCGGTGGTCGGGTGTTGGTAATAAAAAGGTGAGAGAGGGAAAATGGTCTTAGCCTTAGGACCTCGGAGAGCCCGAGTGGTAGCGCCATAGGCTCGACCAGCTTCCTTGATGGAGTCGAAGGTTCCCAACCACTCCCTTGCTTTTTTCAATGGGTCTTTGATCTCTGTTGCGAACCTCCCCCATAGTTTCGAACACCCTTGCACCGAGCAAGAGGAACACCATTGATGAGGGGATGGGATGTGAAGGTTGTGCTAAAGTGAAGAAGAGAAGGCTATTTCAGGGATAAAATGACATTAAAAATCATGTGACTAGCACATGATCACCGTCCCCTAATGTCTTCAACGGTATTCCATGACTAGGGGGACACACTGTAACGTTCCACACACTTTTAAGAGGTTTATTGTAGTGCGTCAAAATAGAGGGGTATCGGGCGCATTTTCGAAAAAACTGAGGGGGTGCGAGTGTAATTCACTCTAAACTCTATTGTTATTTTCTAGTTTTTTTTTTCCGAAAGGCAAATATCCCTCTATATAAACGTGTAAAATTATTTACTTCCTCAAGCCTCCACTCTCCCTTACATTCACTCTCATTTGAATACTCTGTTTTCATGAAGAGGTGAACTTCACTCTCTTAACATGCATTTGGTATATGCTCTTATTCTTTTAATAAATTGTAACTGAATATCAAAAACCAATTTCAAATATATATATATATATATATTATCTTTAAAATTCAAATACGCTCCTAATATCAATTAAACAGTTTAACAAACTATAACTAAATATCATAAATCAATTTCAAATATATATATTTTATCTTCAAAATTCAAATACGCTCTTAACATGCATATGATATTCCTTTGTATATATAAATTAGAATAATTATCTTGAACGAAAGCATTTGTAGCTGTCATTCTTCAACGAGAACACTTTTAGGAATTTTTCTTAACCTCTTATTTCTTTCAATCTATTATTTTCAATATCTTTAGTTTTAACTTGAATTTCAATATTTTTTTAAAAGAAATTAAAAATAATATTTTATCATAATATAAAGTATTTATCATAAATTTAAAATATAATTTATATGTTCTAAAATATTTATTTATTATAAATTTTAATTATAATATAATTTATATATTTAGAAGTATTTATTTATTATAAATTTTAATTATATAAAATAAACATTTAGTCTATACAATGCATAGGCTAAAATACTAGTTTTATTACTTGTAGAGGCTCCCACATCAGCCACCCAAGATAATTACAGCACATCAAAACGTATACCCAATATGTACAAATGTCTACCCCAAACCTTACCCCACCGAATAGATGAATAAAGCCTTGGAAAATTAGCCCAATCACCAAACCAGTATAAGGCATGGTTTTAATCCTATAACCCTGCTATATAGACATCCAACGATTGAGCCTGGTGACTACGAACTTTGCTGCCCCTCGCAAAAAGTGTCTTGCAGATGCAAAACGCCTAAACCCCTTGTCCTACAACCAGCTCTACGCGAGAAAACTTGGTCACAGGACAATTATGTACACGCTGTGAAGTTTGACAATCACAGCATCCCAGCCCATACATAATCGCTCCTGGCAAAAACTTGACTGCATCCATGTGTCTGGCCAAACCGCTACCAGCATATGCAACTTTAATAGAATTGATTTAAATTTAAAATTTAGAATTTTCATCAAATTTTTAAACTCAAAATTGTCTTTTGTAGATTTTTATCAACTTTATTTAGTTGTGTAACATTCATTTTATCTGCTGAAATATAACTAATCTTTTTTTTAATTTATAAAAAATACATAATTATATTAATTAAGGTAATTATAACTATAATGATTTTCATGGTTTGAACATTTAAAATAATAACACAATTGTTTATTCCAATTTAAATTAACTAATAACACTGATATGTATATTCTAATTCGAATATTTAGTGGATTCGAATTAAGAAATCTCACAAATATATTTGGTATATAATATTTAGGGCTTGTTTGGTGGTCAGGATATGATAGAATATGATAGGATCTAAGAACAGGATAAGAACAGAATAAGATAATAGTAGGATAAGCTATAATCTTATCCAATGTTTAGTGTACACCAAATAACAAACTAGGTAAAGATAGGATTAAATCCACTCCATATATTAAATTAGAATAGTTATTTTGAACAGGAGCGTTTTTAGTTTCTATTTTTAATAAGAGTGCTTTTAGCTATCATTTTTCAATAGGAGTTTTTTAGAATTTTTTTAATCTCTTATCTCTTGCAATTTATCATTTTCAATATCTTTATTTCTAAATTGAATTTTAATATATATTTTTAAAAAATTCCAATAATTAAAAATTAACATGGTATTGTAATAATTATTTATTATAAATTTAAAATGTAATCTATATGTTAAAAAAAATTATTTATTATAAATTTTAATTATAATATAATTTATATATTCAAAAATATTTATTTATTATAAATTTAAGTAATATAAAATAAATATTTATTTTGTGTAATATACAAGTTAAAATACTAGTATAAATTATGTTCAAATAACAAAATTATTGTTTCGTAAAATTACATAAAATCTTTTAAAAGTAATTTTTAATTTAATTTTTACAAAAAAATATAATTTTAACTAAAGTATATAATATTATTTTTATTTATGTAGTTACTTTTTTTAAAATTATAAAAAAATATATAAGATTTTTAAAATTATAATTATTATTCAAATAATTTTCTTTTAAAAAATATTTGAATAATAATTATTTAATTTTTAATATTTTAATTAATAATATAATGTAAATTTACATGGAAAAATTATTATTATTATTATATATATATATATATATATATATTACTATATATTATATTATTGACCAATTTGTCGTTATCCAAATTCAATTGGCAACAAATTCGCAGGCTCGTTACATTCTCTCTGGTGGAGAACACGAGGCAGATGTCAATAACAGAATTAGAAATTCTCTCACCCAGCCTGCTTATAGGGGCGGATGCACCTAGAGAGTAACGGGGCAATTGCCCCCACATGGTATTTTTTTTATTTGAACATATTTAATAATTTCATTTTTATTTTCATAAAAAAATAGGTGTTGAACCATGAATGGTTGAATTGTTCCCGTAATTTTGTGAAGAATAGAATGCACACGAAATGAATGATTGAATAACTGTTTGATCACATATATATAGAGAGAGAAAGATTTTTTATAGTAATGATAATGAAAAAATTAATCATATAACATTTCAAAATATGAAAGTTGGATAGAGGAGAATTGTAATTTATAGAAACTTAGGTATTTTGGATTTTTACAATATTATCTTAAAAATTATACTAACAGTAATTTTTGATCAATTAACAATATAAAATTTTTTATACTAACAATACATAACTTTTAAACTCTTTTGTAAAAGCTTATAATATTTTTCTTCTATAAAAATATTATAGACTATTTTCTTGCCTCTAAACTGAAGAAAATTTCTAGATGTACCACCGCCTGCGTACCCTCTCACGTTTTTTTATTTTCAGCACCATGACATTCTGTCACACACACAATCACGCAGGCCACTCTTTTTCTCTTCCTAAAATTCACGCACCCTCACTTCTCTTTACTCACTTTCTAAATCATCACAGCATCACCATATCCACACACAATCTCATTCGAAAAATCACGCAACAGAATCACCCACCCACCGACTCACTCAACACACACTGATGATACACATCACACTATAACAAATTTTTATCAGTACGCTCAATAAGGACACACTCTCTGACACGCATCCAGTACCTCATCCTCAAAAAGCACACACACATCATCTCATTCACGAGCATCATGCACAACACTCCAATTTTTGGACCCTTTCTTTCATTCTCTGATTTCTCTCTGGCACAGCACACGGGATGCGAAAGGGATCGGTCAGGAGCACTCCCACATTCTCTACATTGCCTTACCCTGAATCATTATATTTTTATATCCCAATGGCAAGTCACGGGTCATGGTTATCAGAACAGAGCTCAGATAGGCTACATGAGCCCAGCGTCGCATCAACATCAGCACCCATGAGGTAGCAACCTCAGCCACGCATAAAATGGTCCAGACAAAATGCAGCAATCGTAACCATGGACCACGGTCACATTAATTACCACCATCCCACTATGCAACCTTCGCTTCTCATTTTCAGTACCTTTGGTGTCAGCAAGAGGAGAAATTATTAGATAGTTCTAGACTATTATAATTCTAATTAATCTTTACATTATATATAATCAAGTATAGTTAATTCTTTTTCGTAAAATATAAAATTTAAATATGTGTTATATTATATATATATTGATTGAAACTATAGATACTTAATGATGCTGAACTACTTAATAATTTCTCCCACAAGGAGTCACTGTCTCTTGCCATTCATTTTTATTTTGTTTCATTTTTATTTGGCCCTGACATTGTTTACTAATTTTACTAATGGAAGCTCGATGACATGCTTTATTAGGGCACTCTTTTCTTTGCTTTTGTTATTATTATATTATAGTCTTGGTTGACTAAATTTATGAATAAGTATTTATAATGGAAAAAAATAAAAAGTAAAATATATATATATTTTTTATAAGTTAAAATTAGTTTCTGCACAAATTAAATTGTAAAAATTCTCTTGTTTAAGTTTTTCAAAAACTGATTTTAATTTATATATAAGTTAATTTTAATTTATGAAAAAAATTTGATTTATTTTATTTTCTTACTTTCTTTTTTTATAAATGCTTATTAAAAAAATTTACCAAACACGACTTATGTTTATTTGATTATTATTTTGTGTTTGGTGGCTGAACATGTTGGGTTTGCAAATCTTCATACCTAGTCCTTCTGCATGCATAATTGAATCTGGATTCTCTCTAGCCAAAACACCCTACAGCTAATATATGCAACATCTTAACCTCTTATTGGCCATTGCACAAAACTTAAGGAGGAGAAAGAATATAATGAATAGTTCTAATTTAGTTGTAAAGAAAAACTTGATCGAGAGGCAGAGTATCCATACACTACATAACTCGATGTTTTCTCTATTTGATTAACTAATAATACAAGGTCCTGTATGAGTGTCAAAATGTTATTTGATTATATATTGTTGATAGTAAAAATAAAACAATGACTTTATGCATTTTTTTGCTTTCTTTTTTAATATTTATATGTCGTTGGGTTTAGGTCACTTATACCTCTAGTTTTTATTATTTTTTTAATATTTCAATGTTGTTAAATTTCATCCCTTTATATAAAAATAAATTTATTAATCTCATGTTCTCTTCATTCTATTTTTATCTTATTCTATTTTTTTTATTTTTATAATTTGTAATAACATTAATCCCCCAAAATCCATTTAGGTAAATCAATAAATAATAGCATTTTTCTTGAAGCTATTTTAATGATTTTGCCAATAAGATTAATTGTGATCTTATTTATAAATTAAAATTGTAAAAAAAAGATAAAAATATGATAGACATTTTGGATGCATTTTTTATTTGGTTATTGTGAAGCCTTAACTAAAAATAAAAAAAGTTTAATGATAACCATTTTAGATACACTTCCTATTTAATTATCGCAAAAACCTTTTAAATTATAAAAAAATAAAAGTTTAGTGATAGTCATTTTGGACACACTTTCTATTTAGTTATTGCAAAATCCTTATTTATAAAATAAAAGGTTTAATGATAACCATTTTAGATATACTTTCTGTTTGGTTATTGCGAAAGTCTTTTAAATTAAATAATTAATTAAAAACAAATACTTTTTGTGAAGGTAATTATAACTAAAATAGTCTTTAAGACTAAGGTCTAGAGCTGGCAAAATTGGCCTGACCAAGCGGGCCGGCTCGATGGCCCGACAGACCAGGCCAGTAAAAGTTTGGCCTAATAAAAATCGGGCTAAAATGGCCGGCCTGATTGGCCCACCGGGCCCCAAAAAGGTCGGCCCGAAAGAAATCGGGCCTATTTGGCCTAATACTATATTTTTTTTTGTTTTTTTCCTTTGTAAAATATACTAAAAACTAAGGAAAAAATAGTTACGGGCCATTTTGGCCCCGCAAGTTGGGCTAGGCCGGACCAAAAAAAATAGCCCATCAAGAATTTAGCCCGGCCTGACTCGCTTTTGATACTTGGCCTGTCGGGCTAGGCCGACCCGGCCCATTTGACAACTCAACTAAGGTCCCTGAGTTGACCGTTACCTATGTGCCCGCACCCACACCCTCAATAGAGAAGGCCAAGGAAATTGTCGAGAGGAAACACCTCCCCGCCACTACTTTTGGAAAGTTCGGTAGGTTTGGAGGGAAGTTTGTACCTGAGACACTTGTAGCCTGTTTGAGCCACCTTGAAGCTGAGTTCAATAAGGCCCTCCGTGATGATCTTTTTCAGGTTAATTAATTTACAAAATCATATCCATCACCAATTAATTTCAAATAATTAATATCAGTTTAACAAAATATTTATTGCTAGTCCCATTAAACTACTTGGCATTAAACAGACAAATTCATTGCTATTACTACATAGTACATATATTCAGCAACTTGTAATCATTAAATATTTAATTAATTAAAACCTCGAATACTAACGGCTGTCAATTCCTATTTCCTACAAATTAATGTTGATTTGAATGTTGTACCGACAGGCAGAGCTAGCTGCGGCATTAAGAGACTATGCTGGGAGAGAAACACCTTTGTATCATGCTGAGCGATTGACATAATATTACAAGAGCCAGAATAATGGAAACGGGCCAGACATATACTTAAAGAGAGAGGATCTCAACCACTGTGGCTCTCACAAGATGAACAATGCTCTTGCGCAAGCCATGATTGCTAAATACTATTAATAATCTACTGATATAATTTGCAGCGTACAAAAGATTATGCAAATTAGAGGGCATATTTCCATCCCTGGAGGCAGCACATGCATTGGCTATCTTAGATAAGTGGGCCCCTTCTCTATGCAATGGTAGTAAGGTTGTTGTGAATTGTAGTGGGCGTGGAGATAAGGATGCAGCTATAGTCTTCAATCGCGGACATACTACCGAAGGTTGCTAGCTCAAGTGGTTCGGCACTTGAGCTCCTTAACCAAGGTCTGGGGTTCGATCCCCAGTTTAGGCATGGAATCATAATCGGAGGTACCACTTTATCCCTAGAGGGGCCAACCCGGTGGGAAGGGAGATTAGTTAGGTGAAAAAAATTAGCCTCAAATACCTCCTGGTCTAACAAAAAATAAATCGCGAACACACTGTTTAACAAAGAATGACAAGATGGAGACCTATGTTACCAAACAATTGTTTGATCTTATGCTGAATGTAACCCCCATTATATTAATTATAATCTTTATTAATTTATCTATTTAGTTTAATTATTAAATTTGAGTTAATAAAAATGCGAGTAAAATATTTTTTTTCTAATTTTATAATAGAAGAATTCTAAGCTTAACAGAATTTGAAAATAGTAGTAGAGATAAAAAAAATAAAATCTATCTATCTATCCATATATATACATATGTATATGATTTTGTAATACATGTCAGTCAAAAAAAAAACTAAAATACAATGGTATAAAAAGTACATCAAAAGAAATACACTACCTAACCTAATATATACATCAGAAAGGTTCTATACAGAGTAGTGTTAATCTACCATATCCCTCATACAAAAAGAAAAATACTATAAACTAGGTTTACAGATCCTCATCTAGTTGTCTGTAGAAGTATATAATCATACAGAGAAGAAAAACAACGGAGTGAGGTGATTTGTTCTAAAATCACTTTCACATGTATAGTGGGAATTCTAACATGAAATAAGGATAAAACACAGCCAATAATAGAAGAGAACCTATGGTTTATTTTAAGTTATACTATGCTACCCTTGTCTAGGTATAGATCCATACTTCCCATCAGTGAGTAATAGTTCTCAATAAAATCGGAAAGGGACTAAGAGTACATATACCTCTCTTAACAAAATCACGTGGTGCAGTCCTCATCATCTTTGAGGAACAAAATAACAGTTTAAGACGTTCGTTTATAGATGTATACTCTCACACCAAGCATGGAATGCTGAGCAGTTGTCAGGATTATCAAGCTTGGTTAGGTCAATATCTCGTCTCACGGGCGCCACCCTGGCCATTGGGACCTTCACCACTCGATACCTAACCCCAAGACCTCCGCAAATGGGTCCCTGCCTTTCATTCTTCAACATATTAAACTATAACTTCCCTAGTAGGGTGTCATGCCATTGCACGTCATTTGCTTTACATTACCCATTAACTCATCAATTTCTAAATTTCTCAAGCCTAGGTTTTCCATGGTCTCAATAAATTTGAGCATCAATACAATTAATTTTTTCGCCTTATATTGCAGAAATTGTGTAATAGTAACTTAGTAATCATCAAAATTTTGGCAATATAACTACTTACCAAAATTTTAGCAGAATAACAATTAGTAACTATATCAAAATTTTGGCATAATGACAACATAGTAATCATAATTTAGTTACCACAATTTTAGCAGAATAACAACTTAATAATTATACTAAAATTGTCTAAATTTGAGCAGAATAACTACTTAGTAAATGCATTTTAATTATCTAAAATTGAGCAGCATAATAATATAGTAAATCTATTTTAATTATAAAATTGGACAGCATAACAATTTAGTAAAAAATAAATTCTAACATTAAACATTATAATATTATAAGAAAAACATAGTAAATTTAAACATTAAAAGATTTAAGGGAAAACCTTTCTCACCAACATACAAAGTGACTAAAATTTAGAACCAAGCTCACTCCTCCCATTATCTCAAAGATGGTTGATAAAAAGGAGAAAAGTTGATGAAGTTGTTGGTGCAAAGCTTCTAGAAAGAAAAATTTACTAGTTAACTAAAACTAGTAAAATTTTAGCATAAAAACAAAAGTAAAAAAAAATTAGGGAGAAAAACTTCTCATAGGAATTTTGGCTAGCTTATGGAGGAATGGGATGGTGAAAAATCTATCCAAAATGCTGCTTGTTTATAGAGAATGAAAAGGGTTTAGGTGTCCACTTGCTTACATCATGCATTATATCATAAATGTAGTTTTTATTTATTTATTTTTAATTTAATCTAGGGGACAAATATATAAAATAGGTGGTGAATCAGCTGTTCCTTGGCTAGGGGCGTGCCATATGAGCTATCCTTAACGATTCCTGTGTCAATTTTATCTACAATTAAATTAGCCAGTACTGATAAAATCGCTTAAACTTGAATAATTTAGCTTTTAACATCAAAATAATTCATTTTAATGTAAAACTAAACATATATATTATTTTTCATCATTTTTTTAATATTTAATTATTTTTATTAATTTATTTCAAATTTTATTTATTTATTTTGTATTTGTAAGGTAAAAAATTCATATTAAATCCATTTTAATTCAATAAATATTAAATTTTTTATGAAAATTTTAAAATTAAATATTTTACCTATAAATGAAATGGGATTATCATTTTCACCATTTTTGGATGTCAAATCAATACTGACTAAGCTTAATGGATACCGAGAAACATTTTAGTTATTTTGCACTAGAATTCTAAAAAATTCTCAGAAAATTTTTAATATTATATTTTAATGCATATAACATGATTCTAAGCTCAAATTGACATTTTAATATCAATTGAATCTTTTTTTTATATCAACCCTTAATACTGAGAAATGAAGGTAAAATCGTTATTTTCTAATTTTTTTAGACTCTGACTCGAAAAAATTATTAAAAATCACGGTTAGATAGCTTTTGAAATTCTGATCACAATGGTGTGGCAATATTTTTGAAATTTCTTCCCAATTTTTTAAAATTAAATCATCAAATATTAGAAAAATAATTGAAAAATTAAGGTTGAGGTATTACACTGAAAACTATTAATGCTATATATATGAACAAAAAATACATGCATGCATTAGTACGTATAGGCTAGGAAGTGGTTGGTAAATTATTTTTTTCAGAACCATTAACTATCATCAGGTGTTTATTTTTAAAAAAAAGGGTTTAAAAGTTTAGAGAGATTTGTATAAAAAAATATATTTAGAAAGTGATAAATCCTTATCTTTGTAAAAAAATAATAATAAAATCTTGAGTTTTGTTCAAGGATAGGATATTGTACTAAATTTGTGGAGTAAATTAATATAAATTGGATATATTTTTTCTTGCTCTCTTCTCTCTCTTATACTAATGGAAAAGAGACCTAGTTACTATTATTATAATTTTTTTTTTCACCATGTTATTGATATAAAATTATCAACTTTGTCGATGACTAATTTTCGCCAAAAAACCTGGCAGACTACCTTTAGTGGGGTCTCTCCTCCCAACCATCTTTTTTTTATCTACAAGATTCTAATTCAACACTTTACTTAAGGAATCCGGGTCCAGTTTTAATCAGATCAATGACATATTATTATTATTATTATTATTATTATTTTCATTTCTTAAACTTGAGATCAAGTCACCTCCTAATCTTAGATGAGATAAAGATTAGGATTTAAGACACTCTCCCAAATTAATGATCGATAGTCAAGCGAGTAAAATTACTTAAAAAAAATCCCTACATGCTAACGATGTTATAACCTCGTTAATTTATACTTAACTACAATCAAGCACAAGTATAGGTGGTAAGAAAAAATAGAAAAAAAAAATTAATAAAGGTGTTGAAGGTGGGAATCCAACCCCCAACCTTGAAGTTTTCCAACAACATTAAAACCATTAAACTAATAACTTTATTTAATATATAAATAAAAATTATATTATATGTAACTTAAATAGGAGACTAAAATTGCACATAAATTTACTACTACTAAATTAAATTATATTAACATTATATAAACTAATAATATTAGGATTAATATTAGTAAATATAATAAATATAAATTAGTATATATTTATAGGATATTAATAATATTAAAATTAAAAATAATAAATATTTACTAAATAAATAGTAATAATATTAAAATTAGTATTAACAAATATAAATTAATAATATATACTATGGACCAAAATTACACATATATTTACTACTAGTAAATAAAAAATATAATATTATAAAACAAAACAGACAATAGGTTATATTTTTTAATATTATATATCTTAATTATAACTTAATC
Organism: Spatholobus suberectus; assembly: GCA_004329165.1. Taxonomy (NCBI): domain Eukaryota; kingdom Viridiplantae; phylum Streptophyta; class Magnoliopsida; order Fabales; family Fabaceae; genus Spatholobus; species Spatholobus suberectus. Next base: position 93,164,500 of record CM014730.1, on the reverse strand, counting down.
ACTCTATTTTAAATAATTTTCTTTTTTATGAAATTATGTTGTTTTAATTTTTTATTTTTTATCTGCATATTTTAGTGACTGAAATAAGATATTATTATTGATGAAATAATTTTATATACATATATATTTCACTAAAAAAGTATATTTATATCATTTCTTTTCAATTAACCTTCTTTTGATATATTTATATCATATCTAATATATTTAATTTTTTTTAGAAGTTTTTTAATATATACTAATTTATATATATTAGTAAACTCTGAGGGGGAGATTCAAACTCTATTCATGCTAACAAGTATATATTTTTAATTTATATTTATTAATATTAATTTTAGTATTATTAATATTTAATAAATATATACTAATTTATATTTATTAATATTAATTTTGATATTACTAGTTTATATGGTGTTAATATTATTTAATTTAGTAGTGATAAATATATGTGCAATTTTGGTTTTTTGTTTAAATTGTATATAATATAAATTTCATTTGTATATAAAATAAAGTCATCAGCCTTGTGGTTTTAGTGTTATTGGTGGACTTCAAAGGTGGGGGTTTGATTCCCACCTTCAACACCTTTATTAATCCATTTCCCAATTTTGTATACCACTTACATTCGGACTTGATTATAAATAAGAAGAAAGTTGGGAGACTAAAAATGCAATTAAATTAAATATAAGTTAATAGAGTTAGAATAACGTGTAGGAATTTAATTACAAAACTTTTTAATCTATAAGAAATTTTTTAAAGTGTTTTTAACTATATAGACTTAATTAAAAACTCTATAAAACTATAGAGACCTTTGGAATAATTTAACCTTCTAACATACATAAGTACACGTTAGAGAATAAAAGAAGCATAATAATAATAATACCATTCAAAATAATCAATAATATTAATAAAATATAATAACTAAATAATAATAATAATAATAATAGTAGTAGTAAAAATGATAATAATAAATAACAATAATGGTAATAATGGAGATTAAATATAATAATACGTGTTATGAAGCCACTTGTGAACTTTGTGGTTTGGGTCACACTAATTAAATAAAATGTTAAAACTTTTTAAAGAATGCTAAAGAATAAAGTATGAGGCCCACTTAAAGAAATGGACCTTAAGGCACTATTACTATTGATTTGAGATAGTAGTAAAAAGGTAAAATGGGGAAATAAATAAATAATCTATTAAGTATAATATAAACTTGTAAACAAAAAGAAGTAATAAATAAATAAATAAGGTGCTAAAATAAACATTAGCACTAATTACAATAACATTACAATAAGTGGAATGAAGTGTAAAGTGAGGTATTCCATAAAAGTTAAAAGAGATTAAGGTTTGAAATTACTTAGTTAAGATGAAATTCTATCATAAAATGAAATTGAGAATAAAATATTAAAATTTAATTCCTAAGGGATGAGTGAAGGTAAGGTGTGACGAGAGAATACACGTGAAAGTTATCCTGGTTTAATTTATTTATTTATTTACTTTATTACAATTGTGATTGATTTTATTGGATGAGCTTTCATAGTGTCACATGCACGATAGTTAGTCTTTTCTATTAGAGTTAATATCAAGAAAAAAAAATGAATTGTTACATGTGATTAATAGGATTTGTTGAGAAGTCTATTGTTGGCAAATTGGGATTTGTATTGAGGGAAAATAATGATTCCCTAGTGTAATTCTAGATTGGTATCAACTCTAATAAGACCGACTGAAATCATATCATTAACTGTTAGACCAAGGGTCCTAAAGTAGCTACAACCTGTAACGGGGTGTGAATCTGTAGTGGAGGCCAAGGAGGACATCTAGTGCACGTTATCTCACAAGGGGCCAAAGGGTCACGACTCACGACTCTAAGTCGTGGTCAAGGCGATTTGTGTAACACTCCAAATTATTTAAATATAAAAATAATGATTTTATGTAACTTTTCCTATTCTTGAAAATACAAAGTGATTATTTTTTTTACATCACGAGTAATAGATACATACAAATTTAAAATATAATATTACAATTTCCTCTAGCTAGCCATACTAAAAAAAATAAACTTTATTCGTGTGGAATTAAATTGGTAGAGAGTTGCCACTGAAAACGTGAGAAGATCCCACCAAGCTCCTGCTGCGTTATAATGATATCATCTGCTACCATCTACGGGGTGGGGGAAGCACGCAACAAGCAGAAAGAAAAAGAAAAACAACACACAAACAAACGAAGAGGAAATGAGATTCTAACTTAAGGCATCAATATGGTAATAAGCGTTCACGGGCTTAATCTAACATACAACTCCAATGAAACATAAAGTTAGAGAATTTGTATTATATCACAGAAAATGATCAATTAAATGCAATGCATGAATGCATAGATTTTGACTCATGATCAGACACAATGGATGGGTATATAGGTGTTGACATATCTCCATGGAGGACTATCCAACAATAGAGTAGCATGATCAAGAGCTCATACTCCACCAACCAAAGCATGCCAAATCAATATCAATATTCACCTAATCTAGAATGGGAATAGCATTAAGTGATTCACCAACCAAAGCTGGAATGTGAATAGTCTTTGGTGGTAACAGGTACGCGGCAATACTCTCCACTAATCGTGGATAAATTGTAATGACTTGTCAGGAATGTTAGTGTGCAAATTGCCTTAACCACGACACAGAGTCGAGATCCTCTAACCCCTTGTGGGATGACGTGCACCAAACATCCTCAAGGTCTCCTTGGCCTCCACTACAAGATTCACATCCCATCATAGGTTGTAGCTACTCTAAGGCCTTGGGTTTGACAACAATGACGTGACAATAGTTCGTCTTATTAGAGTTGATATCAACCAAGTATTCCACTAGAGGTCTCAACTTCCCTTAATACAGATTTTCAATTTGCCAACAATAGGCTTCACAATAAATCCTTTCAATCAGAGGTTAAAATTCTATAATTTCATTCTATATCACTCTAATACAAAAGACTAATCACTGTGCACATAATAGTATATTCAATTCAGTGAAATCAATTACAGCAATAGTAAAGGCTAAATTTCACTACAAGTAATCTCACTCGTATACTTTCGTTCCTCCCTATTTCTACTCATCCCTTAAGGATTAGGATTCAATACTTGATCTATAAATTTTATCGAATTTTATGAAAAGAATTTATCGTAACTAAAATATTTTAAAATTTTAATTTCTTTTAAATTTTATAAAATTCTCACTTCACACTCAATTCCACTTACTTTATTTTATTAAAACAATTAGAATTGTATTTATCATTATTAATTATTAAAATTGTCATTATTATTATTATTATTATAATCATTTAAGGCTAAACATTTTTTTTCCACATAGAATTATCTAAAGGATCAAGCAAGAACTATTTCTTTCTATTAATCTCGTTAAGTATTATTATTAGGATTATGTTTCTTTTTATTTCTCCAATCGTCCATTATTATCCATATTAGTGTTATTCCTATAAATTTATTTATTTAATTATTACTTTTCTCATTTTATTTTATTTTTATTTATTCGTTTAATTATTTTCCAATGCATGCTGAACTAGTTGACCAACTCCCAAATCACACTAAGCTGCCTAAGTTCTGAGGTGTATCACATAAGTTTGTTCTCTTATGTTTGAATAGTTCTATAGTCCAAATTTTTGGGCACAACCCTTAAGTAGCACGTCATTCATCTCTTAGAGAAAGTAAGTCTTCACAATTTGTAGGCTTCTAAGCCCAATGTGGTCCAATGTGTTTGCTCTTTCTTCAATGAAAACAACAAATTTGTTGCTGCAGCAAGGTTGCCCACCTCCTTCCCAAGAGCCAAACATTTCGCCAATCCTCCACGCACACCCTTCAATTGAAATTAAACCATAGTACAGTATTTTCATTGCTCCCATTTTGCATTTCTTTTCTTTCTTTTTTAACCAAAAGAGAGTGTCACGTGCAGTCCCCAATTGCTCCAATTTGAAGCACAAAAATAGAATAATTTCAACTCTCTCTTTCTCTCTCGGTTTCTCAGTAGGGTGTACAAGGGAAAGAAATTTCTAAATAAAATTAACGTGCCCATCAACACTCATGCTATCTTTCATGAAATTATCGAATCAAAACCACATCCAACCAAAAATTTCATAACCATTTCAGATGCATACGAGAAGCTCTCAAACGTAGAACGTAAAATTCCCACATATGCATCACAATCTGTTTCACGTATGAAACACCATAAACAAATAGAAAACAACCCAACGATTTCAATCTCTAACATATACCTATTTTCAAGCAAGAAACAAACATCAAATTAAATTAGTGTTACCATATGAGGCCTAAAACCTCCTCCCCCACCTTGTGTGAGAAGAAGAGACCGAAATTTCTTCCTTCCTCCACTATGCTCCTGTCGTATCTGCCTGGATTTCGCACACCAACGCCTACCAATCAGGAAGAGGAACGGTTAAATTATCAATAAAAGGGATTGGGGGGGGGGGTGTTTGGGGTTAGGGTTCGAAGGTCGAGAGAAGAGAAATTTTGAAGAGTACAAGCTAGATTGAGAGAATGAAGATAGTCTTTCTTTTCTACTGTAGATCAATTTCAGGAAGAGAAGATTACACGTGTCTGCATTTCTTCCTCCCTCTAATTTGAAGTTTTTGGTGGCACAGCAGGTGGACAGGAAATACTGTCCACACTCTAAGCATGATAGTTTATTTAAATAAATCTATATTAAACTAATATATATTTTGACATACCTTTGCAATATTTAATTAGGGATGACATAATGTAATTGTATTCGGTATTAAACTGGTGATTGCTTTATACATTGGGTTCCAAACATCATCATTATCTTAAATATATATATATATATATATATATATATATATATATATTACTAATTATTTTATCTAGTATTACATGTTTTTCTATTAACTCATCTAAAGAGATATAATATGAAAATATCACAAACTAGCAAACGTAACTAGTTCTTAGGTTTACTAGCAACATTATAAACAAATTTTCGTTTTACTAAAAATCAATTTAAATATCAAACATAAAATTTTTATTTCCTAGAACTTTCAGATAAAAATATATATTATATAATTAGAAATAAACCCGAAATTAGATACTAACCTATAATTTCTAGTTAATTAATTACAATATTTACATAAATATTTTAATACACGTGATATTATTATTATTATTTTAAAAGCCCTTTTAAAATTCTTTAGCCCCCTTAAAATTTTAATTCACATGCAAAATTTTAATTTATTTAAACCCATAATATTTTTTCCAAAGCTAATTAATGTAATTTCTTTTAATTTTCTTAGCTTAATTCAAACATAATTGTAAACATAATTATTAAAACTATTAAATACAATAACAACGAGCAAATAAAATAAAATAAAGTACTAATTTATTTGTTCATCTATTTATTTATTTTCAAATAAAATAAAACAAAGTACTAATTTATTTGTTCATCTATTTATTTATTTTCAAATAAAAGAAATTAAGAAAAATAGGATGTTACAATTTGCACATAAGCGTTTCTGATGAATCATTATAATTTATCCATGATAACTGAAGAGTATTGCCACATACATATTACCACCAAAGGTTATTCTCATTCTTTTGGTTGATGAATCACCTAATGCTATTCCCACTCTAGATTAGATGAATATTGATATTGATTGGCATGCTTTAGTCAGTGGTGTATGAGCTTTTGATCTTGTTACTCTGTTGTTGAAAAGTTTTCTATGGAGATGAGTCAGCATTTCAGCATTCTTTTATTGCTTTAGATTGTTATATGTAATTTAATATATCTGTTTGAATTGATTAATTCTACTATGATTATATGCTAGATTAGGCGGCAGTGTATGCCCTATTACCAAATGATGCTTTAGGTAGACATTTACCTCCTTGTTTGTTTGTTTGTGTTGTCTTCTTTTTCTTTTTTTTACTCATTGTCTACTGTGTGCTTCCCCTACCTTGTTAGATGACAATAGTTAACATCAATATGGTGTAATAGAAGCTTGGCAGAATCTCTCTACGCTGTGTTGTGGCAATTCTTTGCCATTCCAATCCCTTTTAAGTATATTCTTATTGTCGTTAGATAAGGTCAACTTTAGAAAGTTTATATTTCTTCTTTTAAATAATTATGTATATAATTTTCATAATGTATAAAAAAAATCACTTCGTATTTTTTACTATAGGACACATGTCATGTAAATGTTACAAGTTATTATTAGTATATATATATATATATATTTGGGGGGGGGGGGGGGGGGTGAGGAGCGTTACAATGTTGCTCATATAGTGTTGTTTCGGTTGTTGTCTTGGTTTAGTGGGAGTCCTACTTTATGTTTTATGTTTGGATTCATATTTCATGTATTTGATTTTTTGCAAAAATAAAGATTATAGTGTACAAGTTTATTGCTATCTCTGGTCCTTTATATAAACAACAAATAACTAATTCATCAAAACCAATAAAAATAGTTAAGTTAGTTAATTTTAATTAATAATATCATAAATTTAAATTTTATTCTAGAAATACCCATAAAATTAAATAGTTTAAGTGTTGGTTATATTTAATGATACTACTCATAATTCAAGAAATAAATTTTTTCCACCAATAAGTGTAATTTATATTGTTAATGTGTCAATGAATTCATCCACTTACATGAGGAACGAGTGAATATCTCATTAATAGACTTTACAATAAATTAAGGGTATAAAAAGAAGATACCAATTAATATATTTTATGTTGCTTATAATTAGAACCAAAAAAATACTGCAATTTGTTGCTTATATAAAGGACTGAAAATAGTATTAACTATTAAATTTGTCTATTTATGTGCAATATTTAAATTGTGATCAAAAAATTTTACATTGATATTACTAAAGAATAAAGCTGGACTAATTGGAAATAGACATGATTGTGATCACATTATATGTAATTTTCATGCCACTCACCTATATTTGATCTATGTCATTGAGTGTATTAATCACAATTAATAGTGATGAAAGTTGCGCCGATTCCATTGTTAATATATAAAATTAAACAAATTATTAAAGAGAAGTTTAAAATGAATAGCATATAGATGCGTCCCTAAAAGTTTTTTTAATACCTTCTGTGCTAGACAAAATGCAGCAACCATAACCATGTACCAAGGTCACATCATCATCACCACCCCACTATGCAACCTTCCCCTTCTCATTTTCAATACCTTCGGTGCCAGCAAGAGGTCACTGTCTCCTAACCATTCATTTTTATTTTGTTTCACTTTTATTTGGCCATGAGATTGTTTATTAATTTTACTTATGGTAGCTAGATTACGTGCTTTATCAGGGCCCTCTTTTCTTTGCTTTTATTCCTGTTTTGATTGGATAAATTTAGAAATCAAAGTACTTAAAAAAAAAAGAAAAAAAAATAAGTTTCTTTAATAAATTAAAATTAACTTATGTATGATGTAATTTGTAGAAGTTCTCTCTTTTAATTTTTTCAAAAATTAATTTTAACTACTTATACATAAAGTAATTTTAACTTATATAAAAAACTTAATTCATTTTATTTTTTTTATTTTTTTTCTATAAGTGAAATTTTTTTGCCAAATACAATCTATATTTATTTGGTTATTATTTTGTATTTGGTGACTGAACATATTGGGCTTGCCGACTTGCAAATCCCCGTACCAGTCCTTATTAGGGGTGTTCAGCGAGCGGGTTCGAGCCCAAAAAGCCCAAACCGCAACAAACCGTGATCTGGGTATAATAAACCCATTTCAACCCAGATATATGATCGAGTTGGATAGGTTTTAGGTTGGGCGGGCTACAAATGGGTCAGTGGGTTAAAACGGGTTGCAAAAAGGGAAGTCGAAAAGGGAAAAATAGGAATTTATGCAGAGTTCCAAAATGGGAAAAAGAAAAGAATGATGTGGGTTTCAACTATATTGCAACAGAGGCATCAATAGAATGGGAATTGAGCACTTAAAGATTTTGTAACCTTGTCATTTAAAAATACTTAGATACAGACGCAAGACCTGTAGTTTGCTCTCCCCTGATAGAAAAGATCGAAAGAGAAAACGACATGTCAAAAAAGGAAATCGAAAATGAAAGTTGAAACTCGAAAATACTACTTGAAAATGGAAGTCAAAAACATATACCTTAACCCCTCGTCTTCACGCTTGCGTCGGTTATGATTTTAGGCGACTCAGGCGAGTGCGAGACGAGAGCGACAACATTGGCGAGCGCAAGACGAGAGTAGCAACTTGGGCTAGTGCGAGACTAGAGTGGCGACTTAGGTGGGACGAGATCGGCGCCGCAGAACAGTGTAAGACTAGGGTTTGTCTTTTGATTTAGAAGACTGATTGAAACTTGAAAATAGGAGGTACCGTCGAGGTCGAGGTTATTAGGTTGTGAGACACTGAGACTAGGCTTTTTAGTTTTTACATGGGAGAGGTTTCACTTAACGGGCCTTATAATATATTTCTAAGAGAATATCTTCTGGCGGCTTCGGGTACCGACAGAATGGAAAACCCAAAACCGAACCAGCCCGTACTAACCCATTTCAAACCGTTTTTTTAAACCCGCCTTACCCATTACCTGCCTGAACCCACCCAGCTGTCATTTTTTTTTTTTTTCCAGTTAACTTGGTTTCGGGTTGGGTCGGGTCCGTCTGCTCACCCTAGTCCTTATGCATACTTCCGTGTTTTCTCTATTTGATTAATAATACAAGTCCTGTGTGTGTGTCAAAATGTTATTTAATTGTTGGTGGTAGTAAAAGTAAAACAATAACTTCGTGCATTTCTTTCGCTTTCTTTTTTTAATATTTATATGTCGTTGGTTTTAGGTCGCTTATACTTATTGTTTTTTTTTTTTTAATATTTGAGTTTCACCCATTTTTATAAAAATAAAATTCTTATTCTCATATTCTCTTTATTTTATTTTTATCTTATTCTATTTTTATTTTATTATTTTTTTATAATTTGTAATAACATTAATTCCCAAAAATCCATTTAGGTAAATAAATAAATAATAGCATTTTTTCTTGAAGCTATTTTAATTATTTTTCCAATAAGATTAGTTGTGAGATTCCTACAAGTTAAAATTGAAAAAAATAAAAAAATTTCAGTGATAATCATTTTGGATGCATTCTGATTTGGTTATCGTGAAAGTCTTAATTAAAAATAAAAGGTTTAATGATACCATTTTAGATACATTTCCTATTTAGTTACCACAAAAGTCTTTTAAGTTATAAAAAAAATTCAAATAAAGGTTTGGTGATAATTATTTTGGACGTACTTTTTATTTGGTTATTGCAAAATCCTTTATAAAATAAGAGATTTAATGATAACTATTTTAGATGTATTTCATGTTTAGTTATTACAAAAGTCTTTTAAATTAAAAAATAATTAAAATAAAATTTTAGTGATAACCATTTTGTATACATTTCTTGTTTGGTTATTACAAAAGCCTCCATTAAAAATTAAAGGATTAATGATAATTATTTTGAATGCACTTTCTATTTGATTATTAGAAAAACCTTTTAAATTAAAAATATATAAAAATAAAGGTTTAATTTAAAAATTATAGATTAAAAGTTTTAATACACAAATATTTTCTACAAAATGAACTACGCAATTTTGATTCCTTGTTGCACTTGGGGATATATTAAGGAATCACCATTGTTGAGTTCAAAAAAAAAAAATTGTTAAATTTTCCCTTGATTCAAAAATAATAAAATTTATTTCAAATAATAAAAATTCTTGTGTTCCAATAATAAATATTAAATAAAATAAATATCCAAAAATATTCTTCTTATTTTTTTAGGGGTAAAATAAATATTTTTAAAGTTGTCTAATTTTTCATGTTTAATTAGAGGTTATCATCTTAAGATGGTGTTAACATTTTTTTTACATATAATTGATTCTTAAACCCAATATTTGGTTTAAAAGACCTATTTTTAAGAGTTTTTCTATTTTTTTTCTAAAAAGAAACATTGATGATGGGTCTATGTTTTTAAAAGAATCTTTATTTATTTATTATCTTGTTGTAATCCTGATTATGACACTAAAAAAAGTAAGACTAACAAAATGAATAAGACTTGTCAAGTCAGCCCATCTAAAACATTTTTTTTTGTACAGATCACATATATCTTTTATTGGAGACAATCCTACTTGAGTAATATAGAACTATATTATAGACGGCAAAGCTCTTCCTTTGAGTATTTAATGTAGCTGCATACTCAAAGCTCAAATTTAAGACTACTGATTAAGTTGAAATATATTTTTTGACAATGTAGAGTAGGATATTTACTCATAAATCGATTTTTACCTGCTTTGCTTTAACTTGCCAAAGTAGTTTGTGATAAGGTCAACCCACTAATTCTTTTTCTTCCTTTTTTTCTTTTAAATTTAGAAAATGATCAAGTTTGACTTTATTTGTTTTTATTTATTTTTGACTTTGTGGAAGTGGTTTAATGCATTAAAGCTACTATTTGAACTACTATATTATTTATTTAACTCTGTGGACACTGAAGTACTATTAGTTGGTTGGTGATAATTTACTTTTAAATGTTAGTGATATACTAATTCATGGTTTTTTTTATTGTAATTAGATTTTATTAGAGATGTTTTAAGTAATATTTGTATGTCTATATATTTTTTAATTTTTTATATTTATCATCATTATATTTTAATAAGTCCACCCCCAACCTATCAAGCTAATTCAGTTACATTTTTTTTCAAGTTAACTTGCCAATTCACTGCTAAACACGAAATAAATTAAAATTTTCAATTTACTTTATGAATAAGGGTCAACCCGATTCACCCCAATTTTTATAGGTCAATGATAGAGTTAAACGGGACCGATTAGTCTTTTTTGCCACCCAAACATAATAAGGATAGAAAACAACACCCACGGCCCGCGCAACTCCAAGTCATGGCCCTGCAACTTGCGACAAGAACACGCCCCACTTCCATTCCGAAGAGTCATATGTACGTGGTAATTCTCACCAGCAATGTCATGATCATTTATATCATGTAACATTTTCAGTCAGTGTTTTCTTAACCTTTTCAGCTCCAAAGAGTCATAAGCACGCGGCTATACTCACCAACAATGTTATGATCATTTATGTCATAACATTTCTCAGTTAGTGTTTTCTTTACCTTTTCAACATAGAGCTGGCGGGGGGGATTCTTAATAGATTCCATCATTCCATACTAATTTTATTATTCATATTTTACATTTTTTTTAGCTGATTGAGTAGTGATGGTCCATAAAAATAAAAAAAGAAAGGTCGCTGAACTACAATGATGTGGCTCCGTGGCTGAGCAATATAAAGTGTACACGAAAGAAAGAAAAAACAAAAATAATTAAAAGATTGAAAAAATAATGTGTGTCGATTATCATATTTTTATTTTTATTCAATTAAATTTTACATTTAGATACAATTTTACTTATGTAATTATAATTAATTTGTAATTTTAGTCTCTTAATGATTTTTGAGGAAATTTAATCTTTCATTTTTATTATCATAATTAAGTTCCTTCTTCACTTTCCTTCTTTTTAATTTTTTCTCATTTTTATTTAAAATTGTACTTGCAAAAATTTGAGGTACCTTTCGCTGAGATATGGTGGTGGTGCGGTCATCCTTCTCGCTCTATTTGTCCGACCTCCTTGAAGCGGTGGGTGGTGGTACCTATGAAGACATTCTGAGGTTCAAATCAGTGAATGATTAATAAGAGTTAGAGAATAAAACTAAAGCTAGAGAATACCTACAGTGTACCCTTTATAATACAAGAGTTTGTAAGTTAATGGGATAGGCAGTTACTTAGTTAGTGGGATAGGTGGTTACTTATTAGTTATTAAGGATAAGATATTGTAATATGTTGTGGATTGTGCAGAAGACATTTGTTTCAAAGTTTGATATTGTATTCCTAAGAATCACATTCCATAGAATACTATGTTTGGGAATATTATTCCCATGAACATGTTTGGTTGTGTTAAGACAAATGACGAATTTATAACCTTCAAATATTTTGATAATAACAAACAGTTAAAATATGTGTTTTTACGCAATCGTCTGACCACCTGTTACTTGTCATGAACAATCGTCTGATGTTTTGAAACTCATATCGTCTTTTATCCTTCAATTAGATAAAATCAATAACTAACATCTTTCAGACGATGACAAAGCTCTAAAAAATATCTGCGTATCAATCAGAGCATAAGCTACCTTGATACTTATAAAGCCTACATTACCTACTCTCGAGGAAAGTCAACTTTCAGCGTAAAAGAAGGAATATGTATGCGGATGTTAAAATAGGAAAGCGAACATGACTCCTGCTACAAGTTTGTGTACAAAAATGGTAAAGATAAGCAGACTGCACTATCTTATCAAGTGACAACTTGGTGAAAGGCATTAAATGCTGCATTTAATGCTCCAACGACTCTCTTCAATAGACGAATGTTGTCTCCTACAAAGCACTCACAACGGATACTTTTGGAGAAGCCTATATATAGAAGAAGAGACCTCATTCTCAAGACTGACGAATCATAACATTCATGTTGTATACGCTGATTGTAATATTCATCTTTTGTTCTTCATTGTACATTCGTCTGTTAAGACGTTAAACCCAGTGAGGTAACTCACGCTTAACCTTTTTCTCATAGAAATTGGTAGAAGCTTGAAGAGGCTTTGATTTAAAGAATACTTGGGTTTTTGCTTGGAGAGGCAAGTAAAAGATTACTTGGGTTGAGCCTAAAAAGGCTTGTGGTAAGAATACTCGTAACTTGGAAAAGTTAGTAGAACTTAGTTGTTGTCAAGAATTGGATGTAGTCTTTGGGGTGAGATGAATTAGTATAACTCTTGTGTGCTTTACAGTTTTTCTTTTGCATTCGTTTGCATTACAAAACATTTTTGAAAAACTCTTTTATTATATCCTTCAGACAATACTTCTTTGAGAAAGGTTTTGCAAAAATTTTCCATAACACAATTCAACCCCCCTTCTTGTGTTATCTTTGTATTCTACAGGTTGACATTTAATAATTTCAGAAAATTTTAAAAAATTATTTAATTAAAAATTCAAAAAGTAAAAGTAAAAGAAGAGATATGGAAGAAGGAAGTGAGAATAGATAGTTATCATAGAAAGTAACTTTCATTCCCATAGGAATGGAACATCCCAACCTATAATCATGGGAATAAAAAGTGAGACAAGTGTGAATATTTCACATTCCTTGGAATTAACAATGTTTGACAATATTTTTTAAAACTTATACCAAACATGGGAATGTGATATTCCCATGTTCACTTTCTCGGGAATAATTTGTGATACCTTGAAACAAACACAACCATAGATGAGCACATTTGCCCACAATATTAGAGTTGTTATGATAACAAATAAGTGAACTATTGGGCTTTGACTAAGTCATAATATACCGAGATGTATATCTTCAGTCCAAAGGATAGTATTTATCGAGTATTTGTACTTGATTAAGAGAGATTAATCTTAGCATGTATAGGTGTGTCGATGCTTACCTTGTTTATTTAACTTGGTTGTGTCGACCTTGTTTTTTGGACAATACAAAAATATTTAGAAACAATGGAGTAGGTGCTCATTGTTTTAAAGTTAATTTAAATAAAATTGGTTTTGATAAAATTAATTTTGAAACGTTAAATATGTTCAAGATGTTTGTCCAAATTAATCTCAACCACATATTTACATCTAAATGTGTATTTTTTTTTATTTTTTTTTTGATAGAGATCACAAGTATCTTTCACAAAAGCAATCCTGTTCAAACTCAGTAGGACCACTATAAGCAACATCAACTCTTCTTTTGAGCATTTAATGCAGCTACATACTATGACATCCCAGACGCTAACGAAGGCAAGGAAAGATTGTTGGTGTAAAAGAGATGAGATATGGATAAAGAGCAGCTCCTTGCAGGCTTCTAGCAGGAGGGACACATGAATGATCCTACTACACATTGGGATGAGAGAGATCCAAAGACTGTATAGGTATAGGACTATATAGCTAAGGATAGCTTGAAAGGATTTGATTAGTGCTACCTATACTAACAAGATACATCTATTTTTTAGTAGTCAATCACTTAAGAACTCTATAGTTAAGAGCGTTTGTCTTGAAGCAATTTTGGAATAGGTGACATCATAGGAAGATTCTTACGAAGTGTGTGAGTAAGGACAAAGCACACTAAAAAGTTTTGTGTTAGTTTGTGAGAATAGTTGTCGATCTTGGAAGCGACCAGGTGTTACACATACCTGAGACTCGAATTCAGGACCATTGGTCAAATTGGAACAACCTCACACTAGTTGATGCACATGCTTGATGGTTAAACGTGTATTTTTTATTAGAGAAGTGCTAGCAATAGTCTTTCTAATACACTCTCTCTAATACACTCTCTCCTATTAGTTAAAATTTATTAAAAACTACAAAATCATGAGAAAGATTCATTAAATAGGATGTGATGAGACTTACAAAATCTTATGATATCTAATAAATTTCAACTAATAGGAGAAAATATGTTTAAAAGAATATGTTAAAAAATGTGTTACTAACATTTCTCTTTTTATTATAACAAATTATTTGACATATTTATAAAAGTTCTGTTTGGAGATAGATTTACGTATATTATGGATAGTCTGAACATGCATGACACTCCTCAATGAGTCGTTTAGTGCATGAACAGTTTCAAACATACTTCTCGCATTACCTGAAAAAAACAGTGAAGTAACTTATCATTAAGCACACGTGACATATTTTGAGAAGTATTTAAGAATTTATCCAAAGATTCCTCACATTTAACAATGATTTTTCAAATTTATAATATTATAATAGTTTTAAATTTTAAATTTATAAAAATATTAAGAAAGACATGTGTCATTCTTAAAAAAAGTATATAAAAAGATTTTTGTTTTTTAAAGAATGTGTTCTAATTCAATATATAAAATTATATTTAAAATTCCTTACATTTAAATATATAAACAACACTCGAAAAGAAAGAGAAAACAATTAGCATTTTAATATAATTGCCTAATAATACTATTTTAGACTATGTTTACATATATGGAAAGAGATGAAATAAAATACATTAAAATGAAATAGAGTGATATAAAATATAATGAAATAAAACTTTCAATTTGTTGTTTGAATATATTATAATAGAATGAAACAAAATTTTTATTTCATTTCATTTATGCCAAATTAAGAGAAAGAAAAATAAAAATAAATAATAGAATGGAATAAAATATATCCTATTACTTTCCATTATATTTTATTCTCATTTTAGCAATCTAAACAATAAAATATATTTCATTTTTCTCTATTTCATCCTCTCTCACCAATGCAAAGATAACCTCGGGAATTAATTTCCTGAAAATACTTTAATGAATTACTAAATTCACACTATACTTTATGTAACAAAAAAAAAAAACGTTTTACTTTAATAATCCAACATTTCTCAAATATAAGAAGTCCTTGAAGGTCAAAGTATTTTAATTGTAAACCGATTTGCCGCGCAATTGGGTTCACACCGTTAAGCTTCGTCGAGTTACCTTTAGGAAGTGATACATTGATTCTCATACAAGAGAGGTAAAAGCAAAGCTGGGTTATTAGCAGGCCTAGCCCAAGGTATTTTTACGCTTAAACAAACTTTGAAATGAGACTTTTTTAAAATTAATAATAATATTTTTCTGACAAAAAAAATACATTTAATTCAGGTATATTTTATGAGCTAAATTTAGTGAGAATTGATATATTAAGAGATAATTTATTTAATTAAAATTAAGAGAAAATAAGTTATGTACTAATAGTGTAAATAATTTTACATTGTCATCCAATTACAAACTACCATATATGGTAAGTTTGTTAAGTTTTACAATAATTACCTTAAAAGTCATACCAACAGTAATTTCTAATTGGTTGATAATATAAAACTTTTTACGCTGATAGTGCATAACTATCAAACTCTAAAATTAATGTCTAATTAATTTTTAAGTGTGAGAGAGTAATAGAAAAATTAAGAATCTTACAAAAAATAAAAGTAATTTTTTTCTCCAGAGATTGAATTCCATTTACCAAGAAAGAAAAACACTTTAATTACCATTACGCTAGACTAACTAATAGTAAAACTTGCGTAAATACTAATATTTAAAGTATTTAGAAAATATTGTTGATTTTGTGAGAAATGCTGAAGAGGGAACAAACCAATGTGGAGGAATCAAACGGAAAATTTGTGTTTGATTGAGAACAAAACCATCGACAGAACGAGGAAATGGTCAATTTGTTTGTGGCTGTGCGTAGGTGAGGAACGCGGTCATTGAAAGCATCCTTGAAAGAACAATATCTTAAAATGAAAGGCCGAGGTTGTTTGGCAGCCAGCGAATGTAAAATGTAAAATAAGAAACCAAACTAACTACAAATAAAAAAACCTATAAATATAAAAATCAATTTTTTTATCATTGAATTGGATTTTAAATCTAATTTTTAAAATCAATCAAATCAAATTTAAATCAAAGTTTTGCATATGCATCTATTTATCTATGTATCTATCAATTTATTTATATAAGAAATTATCTTCTCATTCATACTTATATAATTATATATTTATAAAGTAGTAATACTTAATTTTTTTAATGATTTTATTCTTAAAGTTACATTTTTGTTTAGGGATATATCTTATTGAATTATTATATCTATAAATTTATCAGTTTTTAATTAATTTAAAGTTATTTTTGTATTTCATGTTTTCTAACTATTATTGTGTTTTAAAGAAAAAAAGCTATAACTAAAAAAGTGTAAAAAAGATAATAAAATAAGATTTATTTATCATGTGTATTCTAAATAAATTAAAAACAAAAATATAAAAACTGAATTATCTGTTATTATCTAAACCATTTTTAATCGGATCAAATTATATTAAGTTTTATATTGTATTTAAATCTATCGAAACCAAATGGCATAATATTTTAGATGAATTTTCACTTAAAACTCAATATAAACTGAATCGCAAACAAACATACTAGAGACTTTATTAAGATACAATTTAAAGTTAAAAAATCAATTATGACAACTCAAAAGATCATGACTTGATTAATTAGTAGAAAATTGTTCTAATTTAATTTGAAATCTCAAGATTGAGTTTATGGAAATGCAATTATACTAACTAGGAGAAAGAAAGACATTCCATGCCTCTCTATATATTTTTTTTAAAAATAAAAATAAAATAAAAGAGGGAGAGAAAGAGAGGAGGTTAAGTAAAGGGCGTGTTTGATACACATTGAGATACAGTATAAGAAGAACAGAACAACACAATCACTTAAGTCACATGACAACTTTTTAAGTTTTACCATTGTTTGATGAATAATGCACAACACAAACAATTTATTTTTTATATTCCACATAATTGTTTATGGCATCTGCCATTTCCATTGTGGTATGTCGTCTTCCAATGCAATCTCAATGACTGTGATTAACACGCCCTAGCTAGCAGGAAGTCGCCCTAGCACCACTAACACAGGATTGTGGATCGTTTTCAATTAAGCAGAACATCGGGGAAAGTTTTACATACATGCAACAAATATAAGAACAGGTACCAGAAGAACGTTAAACATGAGAACCGTAATTTAAACAAATATAAGAACAGGTACTACAGGTACTAGGAGAGTGTGAAACGTGAGAACCGTAATTGAAACAAATATAAGAATTGGTACTAGGAGAGTGCGAAACCTGAGAATCGCAATTGAAACAAATATAAGAACAAGTATCAGGAGAATGCGAAACGCGGGAACTACAATTGAAATAAATATAAGAATAAACAACAAGAGGGTGCGAAATGTGAGAACCATAATTGAAACAAATATAAGAACAACTACCAAGAGAGTGCAAAGTGAAACATGAGAACTACAATTGAAGCTTGGAAAAACCGAGAAAGGAAAGGAAGAGGGAGGAAATCACAGATAGGGAGTTATGAAGAGAAAACAAACATTGGAGAAGTAGGAGATGGAAAACGTGCAAAGATGCTAGGGACAAAAATTGCGAGACGTGTGAAAATAATAGGGATAGTTTTGTCTTTTCGATTCATTATACATGGGACAAAAAGTTATCTCGTGGTTTAGTAAGTAACAAGTTTTTATATATTTGTTCTGTGCTATACCACTTCTTTTGTTATATCCCATAACCATTTTTAAAATCAAACATGAAACAAATAATTTTGTTCTGTCCTATCCCTTATTTTTTAGCCAATCAAACGAACCCAAAATGTGGGAGTGAGCAATTAATCTATGATAGTTCAACAAAAAGTGTACACCAAAGTAGAATATCTTCATTATAATAGTTATAGATAATTTGAAGAGTAATTTTGGCCGCTTAGAAATTATAATGATCCTATATCATTTGATTTAGGGTTAATAGCGTTTTTAATCCCCGAAAAAATTTCAAATTTTGGTTTTAATTCTCAACCATTAAGACATTGATTTTAGTTTATATACTTTTTGAAATACCCAAACTTTGGTCTTTGTATAGGGGAAAGTATAAGCTTTAGGGACTAAAATTTGAATATCTTTAAAAATACAAGGCGAAAACTATTAGTTTTAAAAGTTGGAGACAAAAATCAAATTTTAAAAAAATTTCAAGACTAAAAGCACCATTTTTTTTATTTAAATTAGTTGAAAGTGTAATGTGACATTTACATAATGATGATGTTAGATAAAAGCAAAAAATCACAACTCCATTATTTTAAACTTTAATAAAATTAACTTTAAGATTACATGATGTATAAAAAAATTAAGTTAAAATATTAATTTATATTTTCAAAAATTTCATTTTAAAAGAGAATTTTTAAATGATTGATGTTTTTTTAGAGTGATATTTTATATGTAACATAAATCCATTTCTATTTTATAAGCAAGGTTTTAAAGTGATATTTAAAATAAAAAAAAATTCATCTCATTTTTTTTTCCATTTCTCATCACATCATTTTTTTAAATCTATCACTCTTCTTTTTACCTTTTTTTTTTTCTTATCTTTTTCTTTCTTTCTATCCATTTCAGTCCAAAATGGGATGGATGAGTAGTATTTTTTTTTCTCATTCTATATATGTCACTTGTTTATATTTTTCTTTTTGTTATCTCTCTTTTTCCACCCAATGCACCTCAAAATAAAACTCATGTGTACATTTTTTTAAGTAATGATATATAAACCACTCTTCATTACAAATACTTTATTAACACTCATGGTTATCTCTTCACCTATTTTTCTATTACATCATATCATTTCTTATATTTATATATCTCTTTTTTCTATTTCTCTGGTTATGTGTCAAATAGATGGGAGTGTCCACCAATCATTTTTTTTTTATTCTTACCCCAGCCAGTAACATCCAATCAGCCTCAATACAAGCATAATTACATTTATCTTTTCTTTTTATCTATCTCCTTTTATCAAATCTTATCATCTATTATTTTTACATTTTTCTCTCTTCTATATCTCTCTCTCTAAGTATCATTTTCGTCAGCGGTGACTCAAGCTATGGTCATTCAGGATGCTTTTAAGAGTAAGGTCCCTCAGTTGACGTTTCGTGTGTACCCCCAACCACATCCACAATAGAGAAGGCCATGGAAATTGTCGAGAGGAATTTACGCCCTCCTCACCTCCAGTTTTGGAAAGTTCGGTAGATTTTTGGAGGGAAGTTTGTACCTGAGACACTTGAAGCGTGCGTGTTTGAGCCAGCTCAAAGCTGATTTCAAAAAGGCCCTCTATGATGAAGTTTTTCAGGTTAATTAATTACTAAAGTTCATCAGCAATTAATTTCACATAACCAATATCTGTTAACAAAATATATATCTCTTGCAACTAAAGTTAATTACAGGTAGTCCAATTAACTATTTATACAATGCATATATAATGTATTTAACAAATTGATTGTTATTATTATATTATATATTGAACAATTGGTAACCTTTAAAAATTAATTTAAAACCTTAAATGCAAATATTGATTTGAATGGTTGTAACTGCCGACAGAGTTAGGGGAGGCATTATGCTGGGAGGGAGAGAGATACCTCTGTATCATGCTGAGCAATTGTCAAGGTATTACTACAAGAACAAGAATAATAGACAAGGGTCTGACATATACTTAAAGAGAGAGGATCTCAACCACAGTCGCTCTTCACAAGATGATCTTAATTACAGTATTATTATTACCCTTTCTCTTTTTATTCATCTACGAGCTATCCTATGTATATAATGATGAGTAAACCAATTAATAATTCGTGGTGTATGGGTTGATAATATGATGTGTAGGTTGAATGTGTTGATGGAGGGTTCATAGATGCCGCATCAAAGGCGTTTCGCTATTGGGTGGGGGATTTGGAAAACAAATACCACTTGACGGGTTCAGCGGTGGGACCACACCCATGTCCGACTATGGTTCGCGAGTTTCAGTCAATGATAGGGAAAGAAACGAGGATGCAATTGCAAGCCAGATGTTCTTGTCGCTTGCGTAGGGACTGGCTCTAACGCTGTGGGTTTGTTCCGTGAGTTCATAGCAGATAGAGATGTAAGGCTGATTGGAGTTGAGGCTGGTGGTTTGGGGTTGGAGAGTGGAAGACATTCTTCAACGTTGACCATGGGAGAATTAAAATATGCCATGTTCGGCGAATTAAAATACTATATTTTACACAAAATTCATTGATTAAAATATTTATTTTATTCAAAATTAAAATATTTCAAATCTTTTCATTGTTAAAACTTTGACCTCAAAACTTTTCAAACTTTATTAAATTTTCAACTTCTGAAATTAAATTACGTTTGTTTTTTTTATCTCAAATTCATCTTAAACTTCTTGGATTTTATATAAAAAGAAAGTGATGAAAGGACTTGAAATTGTAATAACTAAAACTTTTAAAAAAATTAAATAAAAATTCTTATAAAAGATTAAAATCACACTGATAATCATAATAGAACAAAGAAATTATATTATTAATTAAGCCTAAAAGTTTTTCAACCATTAAATAAGCCAATACGATCATGGATGCTAATATTTGTCTATCGTATTATTTGATCACTTTTACATATTTAATTTATAAATTTCATTAAATTGCTAAGTGAGTCCGTCCAATATTGAAAAAGTTATCTACGACATCCCAATTTCTTTTTAATGGAATATTATTGTCCACATGTCTTAAAGTTAAGAAACTGATGTCTTAGAAAAAGCATATATTATCACCAATTGAAATTGACGTTGATCTTTTAACTCGCAGGATGGAGTACCCAGGAGTTGGTCCAGAGTTAAGCTTCCTTAAAGAGAGAGGCCGTGCTGAGTTCTGCGTTGCAAATGATCAAGAAGCTCTTGATGGTATGCCAAAAACATAGGATTTTTATTTTTATTTTTATTTCATTTGAGTTATGCAAAAAATGCTCCAATTATAACAGTTAATAATCTACTGATATAATTTGCAGCATACGAAAGATATTATGCAAATTAGAGGGCATATTTCCATCCCTGGAGGCATCACATGCATTGGCTATCCTAGATAAGTTGGTCCCTACTCTAGGCAATGGTATTAAGGTTGTTGTGACTTGTAGTGGGTGCGCAGATATGGATGCAGCTATAGTCTTCAATCGCGGACGTACTGTTTGACCTTATGCTGAATACTATGAATGCTACATATGAACAAAAAATACATGCGTACATTGGTACGTATAGGCTAGGAAGTGGCCCGTAGATAATTATTTTCACCATCATTAACTATCATCAGCTTTTTATTCAGAAAAAAGAGGGGGGGTGGGGGGGTTAGGGGGGTGTTAAAGAGTTTAGAGAGATTTATATAAAAAATATATTTAGAAAGTGATAAATCCTTATCTTTGAAAAAAAAAATGATAATAAAAATCTTGAGTTATTGTTAAAGGATAGGATATAATACTAAATTTGTGAAGTAATATAAATTGGTTATATTTTTTCTTCCTTTCTTCTTTCTCTTATACCAATGGAAAAAAGACCTAGCTATTATTATTATTATTATTTTTGGTCATTATGATATTGGTGTGAAGTATTCATTGACTTTGTTGATGACTAATTTTTACTGAAAAACCTAGTTGGCCACCTTTAATAAGATCTCTTATCTCAACCACGTTTTTTTCTATCTACAAAACTCAAACTTGACATTTTACTTAAGAGATCTGAACCTAGTTCCTTTAAGACGAACGACATGTTCAAGCTTTTTTACCTACATGGTGCAGTTTAAAGTAGTATTTAAGCAAATGTCATAAGTTGAAAAGTATTTCCCTACATAGGATAAATTGACAACAGGGAAGTCGACATTGCTTAAGAAATTGACTTTCCCATCATTGATTTATTTTAATACATTTAAAAAAAATACAGAAAGTCGACAATGCTATCTTTGATTTTATAAAATAAGGTTTTTTTTTATTGCGTAGATGGAGTCAAAAACACAAATGTCTACTTTGCCTTTTTTTAAAAAATATTAGAATTCTAAAATGGTATTGTCTACTTCATTTTTTATATTTTTTTAAATATGAAAGTAGACAATGCCATTGTCTACTTCTAATATTAAAAAAAAAAAAAGTAGACAATGTCATTGTCTACTTATATATATATATATATATTAAAATAACTAGTTTCTTTATAATATAATAAAAAATAGCAATATAAAAATAATAAAATTAAACATATTATTATATAGCAAGTGTTCTTGTAGTGAGTTCTACACCGAGGTGGTTGTCTGTTTCATACAAGTTGAACCCTTCTTTGTAGTTGATTTATGTGTTGTAGTCGATAACTTCTTCTTTGAATGTCATCAAGTCTTTGTTGTTGTGGTAAAGGTTCTGGCTGATCGTCATTGTCACCATCATTATTATCATCATTTCCTCATCATTGTTGTCATTAATATCCTCATCATAAGTATTACTTTGACCGATGTTGAATGGAATTGAGGGACAATAATCTCCAAAGGAAGATTGGTGAGGTGCTAATAATAAGTTGGAAAAACTACTTCTCATTTGACACGCTGATAACGACATTGAAAAAGAAGTTCCAAACATTGATTAATTTGAACTAGAAGCAAAGTCGTGGAATGAAAATATTGTGGAACATATTTGGCGAATGAGCTTTGCTGCGATTGCATGGTTGGTGTGTGTTGTTCTGTTTGTGGGGAAGGGTTATATCTTGTAAACATGTTGACTTAAGGTTTTGTCGGCTATGTGTATGCTTGTGTTTGTGGGAGAGGTTCATCATCAGGTATGGTAAAATATTGAGTTGGCCCAACTTCTTGTTGATCTGTTGAATAACGTGGTGGATGGTTGTCATCCAAGGCACTCAACATGTCACCAAACACCTAAGTCATTTGATTAAGTGCTTCTACCGGATGTTCAACAACATTAGGGGAACTTGTGTAATTCTTCATAAAATGCAAGAATGAATACTAAAGATGTGTCATTGCTTTATTGCATTAATGGTTGCTTCTTTCGATTCAAATTTCATACCTACTACAAGATTATTATCTATGTTAAGATTACTACCTCCACTTCTAACTCCATAACCATTTGGAAATTCATAATCATGCATTTCTTCATAATTAATATTAGACAAATAAAATAACAAAGTTGCTTGACTTGAACCAGCACACCCTTCACTTTCTTCAATACATTCATCTTGTATCTCATCTTCTCAATGTTCACTAAAATCACTTACAATATCTCTAATGTGAGTACAATCTTCAATATTGTCTGATGCCATCTAAGAAAAAATTACTTTAAACATGTATATAATCATCTAAGTTTAATATAGCAAATAATTTAAATTAATCAAATGAAAATATTACATCTCAAATATCGGTGATAGGTTGATGCTCCTACTAACCAATGAAACATAATAAATTCAGACGTTAGACATAACCACAACAGACACGGTATAAATATGGGAGAGTGTACAAATATTTTAAAAGAAGTAGACAATGGTATTGTCTACTTTACTTTTTTAGAAAATAATGCAAAATAGACAATGCCATTGTTTACTTTTCTTTTTCTTAAAATTAGGACCAAAAAAAGAAGAAAAAAAAGTAGACAATGCCAATATCGACTTCCATGTCCATATTGAAAAATATATATTTTAATAAATGAATACTGCATTCGTCAATTTCTATTTTTTTTTAAAAAAGATATTTTAATAAATCAACTTTCACATTGTTGATTTCTATATTATTAATGTTGACTACCATGTTATCGATTTATTCTATCTATGGAAATACTTTTCCATTTACACCCAATGCGGAAATTCTCTTTGAAATTACACCATACAGGTAAGCCACATGTTGATATTATTATTATTATTATTATTTCGCTTCTTAAACTTGAGATCAAGTCACCTCCTAATCTTAGATAAGATAAAGGTTAGGATTTAAGACACTTTCCCAAATTAATGATTGGTAGTCTCGAGTGAGACAGTAAAGTTTAAAATTTAACTGATCCATTGTGTACGAGTTTGAAAGAAATAGTTACCTTCATCGAATTTCTCAAAACAATGAAAAATTAGGTCTGCAAAACACACACACACACACACACACACGTATTTAAAGTAAATTAGAAAATTAATAAAAAATTTATGTCATATTAATTACATTAAATTATAAAGAAAAATATTAATTAGTATGAAACACTTTGCATATATCTACACGAACCTTTTGTATTCCATTAATTCTTATTTTGTATTTTTTAAAATTTTTAGTTAATATTTATTTAAAAATTAAAAAGAAAGAGGAAAAAAATTAAAAAAAGGAAATCGGTACACATTGTCATTTCATGCAATTCGTATCACTTTTTTCGTAAAGTATAGCATTGCTGAATTATAAATGATATATGCTCTCATATGATTTTGTATTTAATATTTTCCAATTTATACTAAAAATCAAATTGATACATATATAAAATATCACAATTAACCTATAATTCTTATGTGAAAAAGTAATTAATTATAAAATTAAGAAATATTTAAATTACAAGTAAATATCCCATTATATTAGAATCATTGTACATTTAATCAAATTTAAATTAAATAATAATAATAATAATAATAATAATAAACAACGTAACAATTACTACTTATAAAGATTTTATATTCCAAGTAGTAGTAATAATAATAATTTTTTATAAAGGTTTTATTTTTCAGGTTTCATATTGCATATCACTATCATATTCATTCTTTTTTCTCTATAAATATTTTTTTGTTTTATTATCTTTTTAATAATTAATAAAACAATACTTTAATAAATTAATAATTTACATATCGTTGAAGATTATGTTCAAGGGAAGTAGTGATAGTAATACCAATAATAATATTAATGCTAATAATCTATAACTATAATAAAGAGAATATCCTCTTTTGGTTACTACTTTTTATTAGATTATTATACTCTTTAATTATTCTTTAAATTATCTATTACTTTATCCTTTAACTACTTGCTAAACTACCGATTACATCATCTCTTTCACCTAGTAATAATAACAACAATTTGTTATAAAGATTTTATTTTTCAGGTTTCATATTAGATATCACTATCATATTTATTTTTTCCTCTAAAAATATCTTTTATTATCTTTTAAATAATTTTTAAAAAAATACTTTAATAAATTAATAATTTATACATTATTGAAGATTATATTCAAGACAAGATGTTACATGATGCAATGAAAACTTTCAATTGGTCTAAATTTTTGAAATGATATCCATAATAAATCAAGAGAAATGCTAACAAAATTTATATTATATAATATATAATAAATAATATATAATACAGGAAAATGCCACATGATAGCATCTCAGAATTTTTTTTTCGCTGAAACACAAATAAGTTTTTCCATTTTTAATTCATAAAAAATATATAATTATATTAGTTAAGGTAATTTTAATCAATATAATTTGCATATTTTGAATATTCAAATTGATCACACAAATATTTCTATTCAAATTAATTGATAATATGAATATATATTTTGATTAAAATGTAAGGCAAAATCAAATTAAAAAATCTCGCATAATTTGAGTTTCATAAAGCCAAAAATTTATCTGATCAACTCAATTATAAAACCTATGTATACATTGTTGTTTTTTTATTTCATCATTTCTTTCTGAAATAGTTGATTGCTAACATTTTTTTTCCTTTTATTCAATTTTAATGGAGAGATAAATAAAAGAAAGAAATACAAATTCACTGGTCTTTTTATTCTTTATCTGAGAAAAGATTCTATCTTTTTCAATTCTATTTGAATTTTTTTTTACCTATTTTGTGTGATATTTAGTAGTGAAAGTTTGTTAGTTGACATTATTTTACAGTTTCTTCACTTTCAACTATTGAAATAACACTATAGATTTAAAGATGAGGTTTTACAAAAGAATATATGAGGAGTTCTACTATATTATTAAAACAAACTTTATTTTTTCTTTTATTTCTCTTTTATAATAATATATTTATACATATTTTTTATTTACTAGAGATATTTCTTTCTTTGTTTCAAACATTTTTTTTTCATCATTCATCATTTGATTTGTCTTTTTCTTTTAAGATAAACTTATCTATCTTTTTATTAATTTTTAATATATTTTTTCTAATATAATAGATTTAAAGTTTATTTGCTAACTTTTTCACTGTTTATATATCTTGAGAATATGCGAAAGGCTTAAAAAAGGAATTTAAAAAAAAAGGAAAAAGAATTCTACTATATGAGAAAAAACAACCTTATACTAAGGTTCAAATTCCTGCTAGAAGAGGTGCTTACATCTATGGTATGTTTAGATGGAAGAAAAAAAAATGGGGAGGAAAGAAAACATGAAAATAACAGTGTATTTTTTTGTGATTGGTTGAAGAGAAAGAGAAAAGAAAAGGAAGTGAAAGGTTGACTTGTAGAGACAAAAATTCAAAATTTTCTTTCCTCTCATTTTTTCTTCAATTCAAATTTTAAAATTTTCTTTCCTTTTCTATTTTCTTTCCTTCATTAATGTTTGACCATATCTTAGTGTCCGATCATATCTTAAATATGATTATCTTCGAAAGAAGAAATCTATGGGAAACAAAAAAAGAAAGAAAAGCAATCTTACTCAAGTTTTGGATCTCAAACTAAGCATTGTCATTATATTTAGTCTTTCTTCTAAAAATAATTTATTATTTATTATACAAAATAAAAGTTTTACTAATAAGCTAATATCATGTGACAGACACTAAATTCATTTATTTTCCTTTCTAAATTATTTTTTAACAACTTTAATTTATATATTTCAATTAATATATCAAGTCAAATATTGACTTTAATCAATTTACAAATTAAATCAAATAAATCATACCTATAATATTAATAATTCTTTTAATTATTATAATTATGGAAAAGTAAATTATAATTTTATTAATAAGCCATACATATAATGTGGCTAATAATTACAAATAGCCCCTTCTCAATGTTGATTCTCCAAGTCCTCTCTCCTTACTTTTACATAGTGAATTTTAAAATTTTCCTTTTTTAACTTTTAATGTTGAATGATCAATCAATAATTAAAAAAAAAAACATATCCTAACTATAAAAAATAGTATTTTTAAGTTAGTGATTAAGTGGATTTTATTTTTGCATATGTTTAAAATATGTATTTATCGAGATGTCCGTACCCACCCAAATTAATATGTACTGGAGAAATCAAATTTTTTTGTTTAAAATTTTTAATGATGTGTCATTTTATTGCTGATTGTGTTCAATAATGATATATTTAGTATGTGTCTACCGGGTTTTATTTTTCATCCATATGATTAGAATTGAATATAATGCTTAAATTAAGGACTTGGTTATTTTCTATACATAAGGATGAAAATATTACATGAAAGTAGAATTAGAAGTGAACTAAACTGACTTGAAATCACAAAAGAAAAAATTGTAAATATCTTAATTATTAGCCAAAATAAAATAATATCAACAATATTAATATATAAACATTATGTATATATTTTTTGTATTGATCATTAATTTTTTTTATTGGAATCTACAAATTTAAATACCCACAAATGTCATTTTTTTTATAATAAGTAATAGTTATTTTTCCCTTTATGATGACAACATATTTTTTTTAAAGAAAAACATAATTATAAAATGTAATATAATTTTTTATTATTATTAATATTTTTGACTAAAATTATGTATATATCTAAGTTATATACAAATATAAATATATTTATAGAGATAATATTTTTTAAAACAAACATTGATATATATTAAAATGATATAAGACATACGTAAATATACTTTTTTTAATATATAGAAATTTTCATAACTATGTTTATATATATATATATATATATATATATATATATATATATATATATATATATATATATTTTAAACATTTATATACACATCTACTAATATATACTGATATAAAATTTAAAAAAGAGAGAGAAATTATTACACTAGTATGTCAATAAATTTTGGTTGATTCATCATCAATTTCAATGACATTTTGGGAATTTAATTTTTGATAAATTATATATATTTAAAAAAAAATGTTCTTTTAGAAAGTTGAAAATAATTATTTTGAAAATAAATTGAATCAAATACATATATTTTTTATTTTGTAAGAATTGAAAAGAAAATAAAAAATATAAGTGAATAAACACTTTTTTGAAAGCTTATGTAGACTCACTAGAGGTATGAAAACGAATTAAACTGAACAATTCAATATATAATGTCAATTGGAGTCTTAAAATTCAAATTTGACCGTACTTTAACCAAACCCAAAATAATGGCTGGCCCACAATGATTTAGGCCTATTCATTGACATTTTTGTGATTTTTTTTTATATAAGTGTTGGAACCTTCATCTATTAGTCCACATAACTTAACATTGTCTCCCCCTTTTATGTTAATATAGTCTCTAGAAGATTTTAAAATATATTTTTAATTAAAATATATACTAAAATAATTTAATTTACCAAATTATTCTTCACTCACTTGATAAATACTTATTTAAATATATGGTTAAATTTAAAATAATTTAAAATAATTTATTAAAATAATAATTAAGAATAGAAACTATGAGATAAATTAATATATATACATATATATAAATATATATATATATATATATATATATATATATTAATTTTTATATATTATATTGTATTTAATATTTTCACACCGTTCTTGTGCCTATATTAAGAGGAGCAAATAATATAATATTTATATTTCTGAGCAGAAAAAAAGTGTAATTTACTCTTTAATTAATTATAATTTTTTCGAGGGAATTGATTGATTGTCTATTTATTAAATTAAAGTACATTTTTGTGAGAATATAATTAAACTTTTTTGTTTGCTTTTACAAGAAAGACATCTGTTAACTTTTAATTTTAATTTAAATGCCGTAAAATGATTTTATATATTTATTTATATAATTTCTCTTTTAATATAGTTTTATATATTATACTTAAATTAATTATATATTTTAACATAATATTTATATTATGTCGTTTAGTTTATATTTTTTTACATAGTTGTATAAAAAGCCTTCATAATAATGATTCATGCAAAGCGGGAACGAAGGGAAGCTACAGTACCCATTAGCCATAGCTGTATAAAAAGCCTTCGTGATAATGATCCATGCAAATAGGGAAAAAGGATGTCACAGTACACTCTGAACTTAGTTGTATAGAAAGCTTTTGTGATAATGATCCTTACAGTGAGAGATAAAGGGAAGTTGGGAGCAAGTTGAGAAACAGAGAAAAAAATGCAAGTTCGTTCAGAATTACACACTAATACTGCAAGTTGAAAACTCCAGCTCTGTCTGTGAAAACTCACTAATACTGCAAGTTCGTTCAAAAAGGCAAGTTCGATCGTTCAGAAACATACTAGTAGTGCAAGTTGAAAACTGCCCTGTCAGTGAAAACACACTAATTCTTCAAGTTTGTTCAGAAACACAGCTACGTAACCCACGACTAGCTACATTGAGACTGAGAAAGAAG
This sequence comes from Spatholobus suberectus, assembly GCA_004329165.1. NCBI lineage: Eukaryota > Viridiplantae > Streptophyta > Magnoliopsida > Fabales > Fabaceae > Spatholobus > Spatholobus suberectus. Next base: position 93,134,492 of record CM014730.1, on the reverse strand, counting down.
AAGTTGAGAAACCCACGACTACTCTTGGACGAGCAGTGGGCGTTAAAAAGGTCAATCCCGCCCCTACGACACCAAAAAAAAAACCAGGCCGAACTTCTAACAGCCCGCCCGCTTCCATATCGTGGCAACGTAGACTTAAGTGGTCATATTGGATCTTTGGGAACTGAGAAATGAGAAGCTGCGGGATAATTCTGGCTGCATTGTTGAGCACATCGGCCCTCTGTCTGGCCGTGCTTGTTGCTGTTTGGCCTCCAAAGGTTAAACAGAGCATTGATGGGTCACTAAATGGGGACTTCCCCCCATGGGTGACAAGCAAGGACAGAAGGTTCTTGGAGTCTACCGCTGGAGACATCAATGCCAATGTTGTGGTGGCTCAGGATGGGAGCGGCAACTTCACCACTGTGGTTCAGGCTGTGGCATCCGCACCCAACAACAGCAACACAAGGTTTATTATTTACGTGAAGATGGGAACGTACAAAGAAAATGTTCAGATCAATAGTGAGAAGACTAATGTGATGCTCCTGGGTGATGGCATGAACGCAACGATAATAACTGGCAGCTTGAATTTCGTGGACGGACAAGACATCTCAGTGAGCGCCACTGTTGGTATGATCTTTCTCACCTATTTCTATGTATTTTACAAGTTGACTTAATTTGTAAAACTACGTAACTCACGCTGATCGGAACTAAAAATTGTAGCTGTGTTGGTGTATGTTGCTGCATGTTTGGTGTCTGGACGAGGGGTTTGGGCTGCATCCTTTTCGTCACAGGGTCTTGGATTTTGGATTTGTTGAGCAGGGGTTCCGTTGTACTATATACTAGTTACTGTACCCGTGGTTGTCTTTTCTTAATTTATATATAATATAATATATAATATTTAATTTATTCACTGTTAAATCAATGCATGAAGTTTTTCACTGAAATATGTTGCTATGCATTGTGATTGTTTTCAAAATTTGATCTCATAGTTTGAAACATAACAGTTAGTGAATACTAATGTATGGTTCACTTTTTTCTTCATGAAGATATGCTAATGCAAAAGATCAACATATGCTTAGCCAGCTTGCCATCTCTTCTTTTGCATTAGATAAAACTAAATTAACGTGGTAAGCTCTTGTAGCAGCTTAGGTTCCGGTGTCAACATTCTTGTTCGTGAAATGAACACTAACAATTAGAAGTATGGCCAAGTTGTAAACATTGTGTGAAGTGACATTGTTGGCTTAGAAGTGTCACAATATTGTGAACGATGCTGATTAAGTTGGCAAGTCTGATAGATATAGCTTACAATTTTCGTGTGTGGCTAAGTTCTATGTTAAGTTTCACACATGCTATTACTGCAGCCAACAAGAACATCATCCATATATATGACATCTTTGGATATTAAGCAACTCTGAAACCAAAAATTATGTCAAACTTAATTTGGGAAAACACATGACAATAAATATTTGATAGAATTATAAGGAAACTAATTTTTTCAAGTTATAAGCACTTTGTAACCAAAAGCCTCCACCTGATAATAGAATTCAGTTTGCAGTAGTAAGACTTGTTGAGTTGTGTAAAAAATTTGCCATCCCTCCCTGTTATTGAAATTGGTCACAGTTAGTCTTTGCTGGTGATAGGAATAACTGTTATCTAAATTGAAGTTATGCAGAGAATTAAAATTACGAGAAGAGATTGTATTATTGTTGAGAGAATTAGCAAGATACAGAAATAGTGTGCTGAAATAGTAAGAGCAATACTTGCTCCCAGCCAAGGAAGAAAGAATTCCCCTAAGCCTCAAGCTAAAAGCTCGAAAGTAAAAAATATACACATAAGCCCTACTTATTTCAGATTTCATGCAGCAACTACAAATTGCTAATCTTGAACCTGTACCTTATGGCAGAATAAGCAGCTCAAGTTATCCATAAATTAGTCCATAATACAAACACTTCCACTATATATAAAGCACTTCCAAAATACAAATTTTTTTTTGAACTTATAAGCAATTTGTAGGTAGGAACTTGCAGCTGATAACATAATTATCAGGTAAATTTGAACATGAATTAGAAAGCTAAAATCCAAATAATAAGTCTTAGTGAAAGCTGGAAAATCCAAATTCTGATGTCATTCCCATTTTTCAAAATTCTAAAGCAATTGGTAATGTCGAACCTGCAGTTATGACAGAATAAGCAGGTCAAGTTATGCATAAATTAGTACACAATACAAACACTTTAACTAAATATGAAGTATTTAGTTATAAATATTGTGTTATAAACACTTTAACTGTTGGAAGCGCATGATTTGACTGTAACCCACTTGGCTTTGGCATGATGGACACTCCGGGTTTCATGTTGTTAGGTGCGTCTTGGGTTGGGAGGAGGTGAAGTCTTTATATTGGGGATCTTTCTCAACATCTAGTGGCTATATTTTGAAAGTATATATACGTGTGTTGGGTATCCTAAATTTGATTTGCGTAGTGTGTTCTATGGGCTATAGGCAGGACTCTTTTGTTTTTGATGTAAAGCCTGGGTGTCATTTCCTTATTAGATAGTGGGTCACATTTGTATGGTGTGGGTGGGCTTTGGATTTGTTGAGCAGGGGTTCCGTTGTACTATATATTTTGTTCTTGCCTGTAGCTTAGGCACATCTTGTGCTTTAAGCTGTCTTCTCTTCAATAATATTTTTTAGCTTATCAAAAAAAAAAAAAACAACTAATGAGTTTTGAGTTTTGGGCCCACTGCATAATTGCACCTACTAATAATATTTTGGTTTTGCAGGTGTGGATGGGAATGGGTTTATAGCCCAGGACCTTTGCTTCAAAAACACAGCAGGCCCACAGAAGGGGCAGGCAGTAGCTCTCCGTGTCGGTGCCGACCGGTCCGTCATAAACCGCTGTGGAATTGACGCTTTTCAAGACACTCTCTATGTCCAATCCAACAGGCAATTTTATAGGGACTCCTTCGTCACGGGCACCATTGACTTTATCTTTGGAGACGCAGCTGTTGTGTTTCAGAAGTGCCAGCTGGTGGCCCGAATGCCCTTGAGTAAGCAGTATAACGTGATCACAGCCCAAGGACGAGAGAATTCAACACATAATTCAGGCATTTCCATTCAGCAATGTGACATTATACCTAGCATGGATCTCAAGCCTGCCATGGGCTCCATTAAAACCTTTTTGGGCCGCCCATGGAAGAATTTCTCCCGAACCGTTGTGCTGGAATCCTTTATAGACAGTCATGTTGACCCAACAGGCTGGGCAGAACGGGATGCCGATCATAAGAGCTATTTGGAAACCTTGTATTTTGGAGAATACATGAATAACGGACCAGGCGCAAATACCAGCAAAAGAGTGAATTGGACTGGTTACCATATCATCACAACTGAAGAGGAGGCCAGCCAATTCACAGTAAAACAGCTCATCAATGGTGATCTATGGCTGCCTAGCACCGGGGTCAATTTCACTGATGGCCTTTAGAGTCTAGACAGTTCAATAGCCTTGTAGTGGTCTTTATACGTACATGAATCTGTCACCTAGAAACAATGTTATGTAAAGTTGTGGATTATTTGTTAATTTTAATCCAAATTTTCAACTTACTATGATTCCTTGAACATTTGCAATTATTAACTTGACGTCATCTAGAGTGTTTCTGCATATGATGATGCCCGATAGGCAAGTGTTTGTCTTCCATAGTTGAACCATTCATTAATTTCTAAATTCTTTTAGTACCTAGAAACTTGATTATGACATGTGGATCCAATACTAATGCTGTTTCAGATTGCAATTAATCCTAATTTGGGTACTGTTGGAGGTTTATTGATAAGAATGCCACTGGTTGACAGATGTGTGTGTTATCAGGTTGGTGACCTGATGTTTGTGCTTGTTTTCAGGTCTCAAACAACCAAAGGAATCTGGATGGCTAGATGTACTGGCATAGAGCCAAGGTTAAGTATGTGTTCTTGGTATTAAGTCCTTGGTCTCCTTCTCACTTCTCAGTATATACTCATTATTATCTTCCTGCTTCTAGTATTGGAAAATGGAAACCAAGGTTAAGTATGTGCTCCTCATTGATGCTCTTTCTTTTCGTACATATGCCTATATGATTTTTTTTAATCTGATCAAGCATGTGTATGACGAAAGAGAAGCAATCTACTTTAGAGTGAGAAGAGATAATTTCCTTTATGTAATTTTTGGCCCACTCTCACTGTGGGAACAAATGGTAATATGCTACTGTTTAAGCAAATATACCTAAGTCCTAACTAAACAAAAGTTCTCATGGAGACAAAAATATGACAGGCATGACAAATTGAAAAGATGAGCTAATAGATTTTAAGAAAAAACAAATCAGCCCTTGTGTCACCTTTGCCTACCATCCTCAATCATGATCATGCACACTACTCTGCACATAGGTCTAGGCAGAAGGAATCCCAAAAAACTTTTAAATCCCACAGATTGAGACAGACATACAGACAATGCCTCTCCATAAGCCTCAACTTCAAGTTGTTCGCTGGAATAACTGCAGCTTGAAATAGATCCAAACTAGAAAAATCATTAACCTTGCTAGATATATACTTACTGTTCTGGACCCCCTTTGGGTCTAGTCACGTGGCCCGAGACCCATGATAACTAACTTACCACCTTGCTATTATATAAGGCATTACATGCCTTGAAGTACAAATCTAAGTCTTATTATTCACCTCTTACAGACATTTATTTAGGCATTGGAGTGTCTTTACAGGTGACAACCAGGTGCTATCACTCGCCGGAGTTGCCTAAAGCGTCCATCCCGTTTGAGGTACCAAAAACACTCTCGAACATTAGCGCCATCTATGGGAAAGAGTGCTCTTCCTCCTCTTTTCTTCACAATAGACACCAAGGAACTTTCCGACGACGAGAAGCTGCAAAGCTATCAAGAATCGAAGTGATTCTATTTGTTCATTATTTTTGAGTCATCCTTACTCACTCTTCAATGGAGTTTTGGATTTCTCCAATTGATTCATCGCTCCTTCGAGAGTCGAATGAGAAAAGAAGATAATTTCGGACCGCGAACCTGGATTCGTTTTGCAAATTCATTACGCTAATAAAATTTCTTAACCTTTTTCTTGTTTTTCTCGAGAATTAACGTTCTTGCAGGTAGAAGAATACCTCAATCCAGGCTCAATCGGTCAAAACCTTCGCATCGCAACAAATCGCAAAATCAATCTTCGGGTTCGAGGTGTTTTGGTGATAGCACCAGCGCTTGCTCCCGAATCAAAGTCGAATTTCTCAAATCCGTTGATGACTAGGTCAAGTGTTCGATCTCGAGGCTAACTCCACATAGTGTTCTCGAGTATTCGATTTCAATGGTTCAATCACAATGCTAAGGCCCTCAAATCACTGACATGGCCAAATGAATCAGACTATTCATGTAAAGACTACACCAGCAGTTCCATCACACACAATGACGCTTCACTTGTCGGAATTGCCGAGCTGTGTCATCGTGAGTTCTGCCAATCCACCATCATTATGAACATGCCAGAGTCAAAGACGACATGGCAAGCTTCTAGTAACCCTCCACCAAGCTGCGTCCGAGGTGCAATCCGACGTATAAACTTGTGAAGTCGTCACCGAGATGCTTCGACGTTCCAAGGCTGTGATCAACCGACATCATCATTGATCCAACTGGCACGGTCAAGTCCGGCTCGATGTGGTAACAATGGCGACCTAACCAATCCGGGATCGTATGCTCCCCTTACAAGTACGCTGACTGAGAGAAAGTAACGACGTAATCAAGGCTCGCATGCATCTTCTCGCTCAAGCACGCCGACATCATCACTGATAGCCGAGGCCATATGCTCTTCTCACAAGCCCGCCGACATAGACCATCAATCGAGATCAAGACACCTAACACATGCCGACGTCAAGCTCGACCCCGAGATTAGAGAAACACAGGTGCGGCGTCAAAAGTCGGTAGCCGAGACCAAGATAACTGACATAGGCCCGACCTAACACAGACCAGATGTAAATAATGTTGGCAACCGATGTAAAAGCATAATACCCCGGCATAAAGGTCGACACCGCAACCAAAATCACAATAAATAATAGGTCCGACGTATAAGGTTGGCAACCGAGAATAAGGAAGCAAGTGTAGGCCCGACGCCAAGGTCGACAATGTCTTATCGAGATTAAGGCACCGACGTTATCGTGATTAAGTGATCCCCCTACAAGCCCGTCGTGATTTTGAAGTTACCGAGACAAATGCTCGAAATTAAGATGGAACATTCAGAGCTTCTCGTTCTAGTCGATTTTCGACTCTAGACCGACAACACTAAGCACCAGCCGACTTTGTGTATGTATGAAAACTGTTAGAGCTAAATCTCGATCTCGTAAGATCACCGCCACAACACGCAAGATCAGCATCACGGCAACGAGGACACTGATCTGCTCGATGCCCGATCATCACATGCATTCCTTATGACGAGGCCGATGTGTGCATACAAGGTTTGGTATTTCCGAAGATGTGGCATTCTTCCCCGATCCTGAACATCAGCGAATAAATAATCAAGGCGGTGGTCACCATGCCTGGATCCGACATTCCAAAGCCGACCTTGAGCTCCCTTATGTCGACTCATGGCACGTCTCACATCCAATGTATGACGTCAGTATCGGAGATAAAGATAAACATAGGTGCGACGTCGAAGTTGGAAACCGAGATCAAGACAATAAACGTAAGCCCAACTTCGAAGGTTAGTAATTGGCACATCGATAAAGGTACGAGGCATTAAATATTATAGTCAAAATACATGCTTATCAAAGGTAACGAATGCTTGTGCCTAAAGTGCTACGTGCCCATATATCACCAAGCTACGTATGCCAAGATGTCACGTGTCTTCCATCTCTTTTTATATGACAAAAATTACCATGCTATGTCGTTACATAATATTAGTCATGCAAAGAGAATTTCATCCATGCCATTGTCATATGTTATCCTGGAAACTCACGCATACGCAAAGATTTTAAGCACCTGACATTATTTTATTACAATATAATAACATAATTCTATGTAAAGCTATCTATATAAAGCTAACAATTTACGCATGCACAAAGCCATCTATGTAAAGCTAATAATATTGTGTGATGGCATATAATATAATATGCCGACATACCAGGCATCTGCCGACTTCATGAAATTGCTAGAGCAATATCCTAATCTCGCAAGATCAAAGCCAAGTATCATGATGTTGACACGAGCATCACATGCAAGACCGGAGTCACGGCAAGGATGACATCGACTTGCTCGATGCCCGGTTATCACATGTACGCCGACATACAACGCCAATATACAAGACCGGCCCCACCTCAGCTGGAGCGAATCCACTCCGGCTTAAACACTTTGATCCAACGTTTTAAGTCGACCTCGAGACGTGTTAAGTCAACATTTCGGAGATGTGGCAGTATACACAGGTATCATATGCAAAAGTGTTACACTTTCTCCTGTTCTTCAATATAATTAGTATATTGTATGAAGCTTATATACGAAGCTTCAATGATACTGACATTTTTTTAAGTGAAAAAACATTATCTCGGAGAAGCCAAATGCATAAGACCTGATGATGGGAATATGCACAAAATGGCAATACATAAGTTCACACAAACTTTTTATCATGTTTAACCCCCATAGTGGGACCCGCACATGTTAAAGGCTTAAATGGTAGGCATTACACACCTAACATTGTTTCATTACTGTTCTAGAGGTCGCTCGTATTTTTGACCCTAGGTCGGCCCCGCAACGTCTGTTCCGGTTTCAACACCGCTAGTCTATCCCGGCCGGTATTTTCATACTATCCCGGATCAACATTCACTTCAACCTCAGATTCGTGTGCGAACACGCCCAATGGCATAGAACGCATGTAGTTCACTCAAACGTAAATCACCACGTAACACCCAGCTAGAATGCGTGTAGTTCACTCAAACGTAAACCACTATACGGCACCTAGCTAAAATGCGTGTAGTTCACTCGAACGTAAACCACCATGCGGCACCCTATATAAAGGACTCCACACCCATCAGGTACGGACTCTGAGGCCTTATCATATTGAGACTAATACTGACTTAAGCATTAGAGTCCTTGCAGGTGCCACCACCACAGACGCCAACCACCACCACGGGGGCTCACCGAAAATACGTCCTTGTGTTTACCACACCACATTGGCGTCGTCTATGGGAATCACTTCCGATTCTCGTCTCTTCATTTCATTTTTCTTCATTCTCTGAAGATCATGATGGTCAGCACAAGGAATCACAAGTCCATTGTGGCGCCTTTGCAGCCAGAGCCTCCGCCACCGTCGCCTAGGGATGGCGCAGTCGCTTCCGCCACTCCTGAAGCAACTTCCCACCCGAACGATGTTCCCGCACCCTCGGTTAACATGGCAGACCTCGCCGCACTATTGCAACAGCAGAGAGATGCTCTGAAGGAGCAGGAGAAGATCATCACTGAACTCCGAGCAGAGAGAGACAGCAAGAAGGCTATGGAGAATACTTACGACCACACCGAGAGATCCGCCGCATCCGCTCCGAAGCCTACGTTAGAAATGCGCGACGCGCACATGGCAATAAGGGCGAACGAGGAGGATGAGACAGTCCCTTTCAACCTTCCTTTTTCCCCAAGGATCTTGAGTTTACAAGTCCCGAAGCAACTACAACAGCTACCCTCTCTGGAACTGTATGACGGATCTTCTGACCTTGGCAACCACTTGTTGATGTTCGAATCGGCAATGTCATATAAAGGAGGGGAGCGTCAGCCTCATTAACGTGTAGGGCGTTCCCTCTCTCGTTAAAGGGGGTGGCGTTGAAGTGGTTCCAATCTCTGAAACCAAAGTCCATAAATTCATGGATGGTGTTAAGAGAAAAATTCAAAACTGCCTTCGCGACTAGCAAGGCCAGACCAAAGACTGAGGCCGACTTGAGAAGAATCCGCCAGGGGGCGGAAGAACTATTGAGGGGATACATCGGCAAATTCAACAATGAGGCAAAGGCGGCTGAGAATCTGCAGTCCGGAGTAGTCTTGATGCTGGCGAAGGACGGGGTGAGACCTGGCTCACCTTTCTTCATGTCGATTGCCAAAACACCTCCAAACTCTATGGAGGAATTCTTGAAGAAGGCGGAGAAATACATAAACTATGAGAACGTATTGGAGGCTGGCCGGATAAAAACGGTCGACGTTGGTTCATGGAAGAAGAGTGTACAAGCAAGAACTGACAAACTGCCGCGTCGGGAGGACCAGGGTATATGTAGAGGAGGCCCGATGTTCGAAGAATACACGCCGTTGAACACCTCTAGAGCGAGAATTTTGAACGAGGTACACAATGTGGAGCTTGTGGAAGAAAGAATAAAACCCCTGAGACCGATAAAGAATAAGGACACCGGGGATCAATCCGAATACTGTCGGTATCATGGGCAGACAGGGCACGACACAGACGAATGCTATCAGTTGAAGGACGCTATTGAAATGTTGATCAGGTGGGGAAGAGTAGATGGCTTTGTGAAGCGAGCTGGAGGTCACGACGGTAGGGCACGACCCCCCTTGCCGTCAAGAAGAGAAAGATTGGGAAGCCCAAGGCAGGGGCGCTTTCCACCTCAGAGAGAAAGATCACTGTGCCAACAGATCCCTACGGGAGGCCACTCGCATCCCCGGCCAGCGCGGAATGATATCGAGGTGCAAGCTAAAGGTCGTCGATCCCCTAGACGGCCATCGTCTCAACGACCCATCAAATCCCCTGCGCATTCACCGGCAAGAACCCACGAGATCATATATATCATCGCGGCCGGATTCTCGGGAGGAGGACCGTCGAATAACGCAAGAAAGAGATATGCCAGAGAAGTGATGGCAACTTCTTCCGGGGTTCGTGCTAATAGGAACCCCGCAAAGAAAAGAACGCTGCCCTTGGTGTTTGACGACACGGATTACGCCGACATAATTCCTAATCATGATGACCCTCTCGTGGTAAATGCGTTAATGGTAAACAAGGAGGTCCATAGGTTGCTGCTTGACATTGGTAGCTCAGCCGATGTTATGTTCTACGAACTCTTTCAGAAGCTAAGGATCCTGGAGTCCGAGTTGATGCCGTATAGCAAAGATCTGATAGGATTCTCCGGAAACCGCATTACGCCAGTGGGGTACATAAAACTCCACGTGACGTTCGGGAGACCACCTTACACGAAAACCGTAGTCACACGGTTTATAGTGGTGGATGCCAAGTCGCCTTACAACGCGATCCTAGGCAAACCAACGTTGAGTGCATTAGAAGCTGTTATCTCGATCTTGCATTTGGCCGTGAAATTCGTAAGCGATGACATGGAGGTAGTCACCCTACGAGGGGACCAGAGAAAAGCAAGAGAATGTTATAATAAATCACTAAAGGTCAACCGCAGCCCTGACATAGATCACAGACTTAACCTCAAAGAGAGCGAGGTACTTCTGACGGAGTTAGATTGCTGGGATGATATAAAAGGGGACACCTGGATACCCTGTCCAGAACCGAATAGGGATTGCACCCCGATTCAAGTAGGAACAAAGGAACATTAGGTCGTGAAACTTGGAGCCAACCTCAACAAAATAATGAAGAAGGATATGTTGACACTCATGAAGAATAACGCTGGCTTGTTCGCATGGAAGCCGGTAGATATGCCAGGAATAGACCCCAACCTCTTCTGTCATCGTTTAGAGGTGGATCCCTCCGTGAAACCAGTGTGTCAGAGAAGGAGAAAGATGGCCCCTGAGCACCTTAAAGAGATTGACAGACAAGTAAAGGAGTTGTTGAAGGCGGGCTTCATCTGAGAGGTGAAGTATACCACGTGGTTGGCCAATATAATGCTTGTAAAAAAACAGAATGGGAAATGGAGAATGTGTGTAGATTATACTGGCCTAAACAAACACTGCCTGAAGGATTCATACCCCTAACTTGACATCAACAAATTGGTTGATGGTTCGTCCGGATTTCGTTACTTGTCGTTCATGGATGCTTACTCCGGATATAACCAGATCCTTCTTTATCCAGGCAATCAAGAAAAAACGGCCTTCATGACGGAGAAGGCCAATTATTGCTGTAAGGTGATGTCTTTCAGACTGAAGAATGTCGGGGCCACGTATCAAAGAATGATGAACGAGGTGTTTGAAGCACAGATAGGGCGAAACCTGGAGGTATATGTAGATGACATGATCGTAAAAAGTGCTACCCTTGCAGCACACCTTCAGGATTTACAGGAAACCTTCACCCAGTTAGAAAAGTTTAATATGAGATTGAATCCCAATAAATGTGCATTTGATGTCTTGGCTGGCAAATTCTTGGGATATATGCTATCCGAGAGAGGCATCGAGTTGAACCCGGAAAAATGTAGGGCCATATTGGAGATGAAGAGCCTTCAGAGTGTGAAGGAGGTCCAAAAGCTAACAGGGCGTCTGGCTACATTGACGAGGTTCGTAGCCAAGTCGGCACAGAACGCTCTCCTTTTCTTTCGACTTTTAAGGAAGGGTAAACCATTTGAATGGACAGATGAGTGCGAAGCAGCATTCATAAAATTGAAAGAGATCCTATCCACTCCGCCCCTACTCACTAAGCCCGGGATTGGCAAAGTGTTATATCTGTATTTAGCAGTGGCCGATGAAGCCGTAAGCGCCGCGCTAGTGCGAAAGACGCCAGAGGGACAAAAGCCGGTATATTTTGTAAGCAGAGCCTTGCAAGGAGCTGAACCGCGATATCCCAAAGTGGAGAAGGTCGTATTTGCTTTAATGATTGCCACCAGAAGGCTAAGACCCTACTTCCAGTCGCATCAGGTCGTAGTGAGGACGGATCAGCCAATCCGTCACATCCTACACAGACCGGAGTTAGCCGGAGAATGACGACGTGGGCCATTGAGCTATCAGAATACGGGATTCAATACGAGCCAAGAACAGCTTTGAAAGCCCAAGCGCTAGCCGACTTTATAACAGAATTTACACCGGCGGAATCCTCCTCCGAAGGGCCGACCTGGACCCTCTTCGTGGACGAATCATCTAATGAGAAAGGGAGTGGAGCCGACATACTGTTGGAGTCTGTGGACGGCGTGGTTTTGGAACAATCGCTAACTTTTACGTTCCCCACCTCTAACAACCAGGCAGAGTATGAGGCGTGCATAGCCGGATTAGTTATGGCGGCCAACATTGGCATCGTGTTACTGCGGGTGTGTAGCGACTCGCAGTTGATGATTTCGCAGATTAACGGGGCCTATCAAGCTAAACAACCGGTGTTGCAAAAGTACTTGGCAAAAGTAAAAACTCTCATTGAGAGATTTCATAAGGTGGATTTCGTCTACATTCCCCACGAGAAGAATGTTAGGGTGGATATCCTATCGAAATTGGCTAGCACTAAATCTTCCGGCAACAATAGGACAATCATCCAACAGACAATTCATGAGCCTAATCTCGTATTGGCAATCGAATCGGAGTAGAGTTAGATGACTCCTATCGTTGAGTATCTGAATGAAGGTGTCGTTCCGAAAGATAAGAAAGAAGCAAAAAGGTTGGAACGATCTGCAGCTTATTTTTGCATACTGAACGACAAGCTATATCGGCGCGGCTTCTCCCAACTGTTGCTCAGATGTCTAGAGAAATATGTGTTTGAATACGTGATAACCGAGATACACGAAGGAAGCTGGGGTCAACACTTGGGAGGTAGAGCATTAGCTAAAAAGATACTTAGAGTCGGTTATTACTGACCGACATTAGAAAATGACGCTATGGAGTTTGCCAAGAAGTGCGACAGATGCCAAAAATGTTCCGACATTCATCTCGCTCCTCCGAAAGATTTAAACATGATCGCTTCTCCCTGGCCTTTCATAGGGTGGAGGATCGACATCCTTGGCCCTTTCCCCAAAGCACCCGGCCAGGTCAAATTCTTGGTAGTAGCTATTGATTACTTCACCAAATAGATCGAAACAGAGGCGTTGGCTACTATAACAGCAAGGAATGTGGAAAACTTTGTATTCCGACAGATCATCTGCAAGTTCGAGATACCGAATGTCCTAGTGTCGGATAACGACATGCAATTTACAAATAAGGGCTTCCAAAAGTTTTTGGCCGGGTTAAAGATCAAGCAGCATTTCACATCGGTTGAACACCCCCAAACAAATGGACAGGCGGAGGCAGCAAATCGAGTTATTCTCAGAGGACTCAAGAGGCGTCTAGACGATGCAAAAAGGTGTTGGGTTGAGCAACTACCACATGTCCTATGGGCATACCGCACGACCCCCCACTCTTCCACAGGGGAGTCTCCTTCCCGCCTTATTTACGGTGTGGAGGCAATGATCCCGGTGGAAATCGAAGAGCCGACATGGAGATTGGCTAACCTAAGGCTGGAGGATAACGATGGATTGCTACGGGCAGAGCTAGACATAGCGGAAAAAAGAAGAGAAGTGGCCGCTGTAAGAGAAGCTGCTCTGAAAAGACGAGTCGTTGCAAGATACAATAAGAGAGTCATATGTCGCTCCTTCAAGACCAGCGATCTCGTCTTAAGGCGTGCCGACATCGGAGGAAGAAATGCCAGACAGGGGAAACTCACCGAGAAATGGGAAGGCCCTTATAGGGTTACCTTAAAGACAGGAATGGGTGCATATACATTAGAGACACTACCCGGGGTCACCATCCCACGAACTCAGAACGCAAGCAATCTCAGACAGTATTACAATTGAGGCACGATGGGTAATACTAGTTTTAAATTCCTAGTTAAATCTAGCTATATCACGTAGTTGGATTGAGTCGCATATTATAACTTCTGGCTCTTATAATATTATTTTTGGCCCACGTGATTAATAAAATGAGAAGTTCACCTCCTTCATAAAGCTTAATACAGGGCTCGAGCCAAACAAATGCAAGCATTGCGAACTACCCCGTGTACGTGGATTCGCTCCAGCCAGGGTAGGAGGATCGCTAAAATTGAAGACAAAGCAAGCATTGCGAACTACCTCGTGTACGTGGATTCACTCCAGTCGGGGTAGGAAGATCTTTAAAATTGAAGATAAAGCAAGCATTGCGAACTACCCCGTGTATGTGGATTCGCTCCAGCCGGGGTAGGAAGATCGCTAAAAATGAAGATAAAGCAAGCATTGCAAACCACCCTGTGCGCGTGGATTCGCTCCAACCGGGGTAGGAAGATCGCTAAAATTGAAGACAAAGCAAGCATTGCGAACTACCCCGTGTATGTGGATTCGATCCAGCTGGGGTAGGAAGATCGCTAAAATTAAAAATAAAGCAAGCATTGCGAACTACCCCGTGTACGTGGATTCGCTCCAGTCGGGGTAGGAAGATCGCTAAAAACGAAGATAAAGCAAGCATTGCAAACCATCCCGTGTACGTGGATTCGCTCCAGCTGGGGTAGGAAGATCGCTAAAATTGAAAACAAAGCAAGCATTGTGAACTACCCCATGTAAGTGGATTCGCTCCAATCGAGGTAGGAAGATCGCTAAAATTAAAGACAAAGCAAGCATTGCGAACTACCCCGTGTACGTGGATTCGCTCCAGTCGGGGTAGGAAGATCGCTAAAAACGAAGATAAAGGAAGCATTGTGAACTATCCCGTGTACGTGGATTCGCTCCAGCCGGGGTAGGAAGATCGCTAAAATTGAAGACAAAGCAAGCATTGTGAACTACCCCGTGTACGTGGATTCGCTCCAGCCGGGGTAGGAAGATCGCTAAAATTGAAGATAAAGCAAGTATTGCGAACCACCCCGTGTACGTGGATTTGCTCCAGCCGGGGTAGGTAGATCGCTAAAATAGAAGACAAAGCAAGCATTGCGAATCACCCCGTGTACGTGGATTCACTCCAGCCAGGGTAGGAAGATCACTAAAATTGAAGACAAAGTAAGCATTGCGAACTAGCCCATGTACATGGATTCGCTCCAGTCGAGGTAAGAAGATCGCTAAAATTGAAGACAAAGCAAGTATTGCGAACTACCCCGTGTACGTGGATTCGCTCCAACCGGGGTAAGAAGATCGCTAAAATTGAAGATAAAGCAAGCATTGCGAACTACTCCATATACGTGGATTCGCTCCAGCCAGGGTAGGAAGATTGCTAAAAACGAAGATAAAACAAAGCATTGCAAACCACCCTGTGTACATGGATTCGCTCCAGCCGGGGTAGGAAGATCGGTGAACTACCCCGTGTACGTGGATTCGCTCCAATCGGGGTAGGAAGGTCAAAAAACCAAAGACGACGATAACGAAATTCTATCTCATCAGATACATACAAGACGCATTAGGTACAAAAAAGGCAAAAAGTATATATATATCAAAATTTATTTCAGGTATAAAAGTAAAGCAAAAATCAGCAGCTCAACCGAGAATTGGGAACATAGGCAAAAACTGGGAACACCGGCATGTCCGGAGTCAGGATCGTAACCCAAGACCACCACCAAATTCAATATATTGAATCATTGTGCATTTAACGCACCCCGGTTATCGCAAAGTTACGACGCCCCTGTCCGAAAAAAAAAACGAAAAGACTCGCAAACCTTTCTGATCCTAAATCGGCAAGACCATCACGGGCACAATCACACCGGCTTGGGGGCAACACTGTTCTGGAAATCGCTCGAGCCGACCTAGTCTCTTAAGCCGACGATACTTCCCCAAGCATCACCGGCTAGGGGGCAACTGTTCTGGAGGTCGCTCGTACTTTTGACCCTAAGTCGGCCCCGCAATGCCTGTTCCAGTGTCAACACCGCTAGTCTACCCTGGCCGGTATTTTCATACTATCTCGGATCAACATTCACTTTAACCCCGGATTCGTGTACAAACACGCCCAGTGGCATAGAACGCGTGTAGTTCACTTAAACGTAAATCACCACGTAACACCCAGCCAGAATGCGTGTAGTTCACTCAAACGTAAACCACCATACGGCACCTAGCTAGAATGCGTGTAGTTCACTCGAACGTAAACCACCATGTGGCACCCGTGACTTAAGCATTGGAGTCTTTGCAGGTGCCACCACCACAGACGCCAACCACCACCGCGGGGCTCACCGGAAATATGTCCTTGTGTTTACCACACAACAATTACAATGTTTTTATTCCAAAATGTCACCATGACATTGGAAACTCACGCTATGTGCCTGTTCTTTGTATTATATGACAATTATAATTTAGAATCATCATGCCATGATATTTATAATCATATCACCTTGATGGGCTACCATGCATACACACATGACATTAATCTTGTAAGATGATATTATCCATACCATCATTATATGATGTTCGCAAAGCTTATAAAAGCCTAATTAATAGTTTTCAAAGCATGATAATATATATTCTAAAAAGCACATGAATGGCATTACATTATACTATATGCAATCACCATGCATACATATTGCTTCTCTTGGAGAAAAGGCCCCTTGCAGGAGCTACCAATAACATGGAGCGCTACCTATACAGTTTAATTTTGCGAGGAGATCTCTAGCACATAAGCAAATGACGGCTAAGTTAATAAACACTATAGCTGCAATTTTATTTAATTTTACTAACATTATCTATGCCATCATGCAAGCTTGCTCTATGTCTGTCTAAAAGAAATTGTAGGACCGACATATTGCCTCCTAAGGTAGATTTACAACCGACTATTAGGGGCATGCATGGACAACATGGTCAAAATCATTTACAATTATTTTGCAGGTCAAAAACAAAAAATAAAGAAGAAAGGTCATGCGAACTATCCCGTGTATGTGGATTCGCTCCAGCCGGGATAGGAAGATCGCTAAAATGAAGATAAAGATTGCAAACTACCCCGTATACGTGGACTCACTCTAGCCGGGATAAAAAGATTGCTCCAACCAAGATAAAAGATGCGAACTACCCCGTGTACGTGGATTCGCTCCAGCCGAGATAGGAAGATCGCTAAAAACGAAGATAAAGAATGCGAACTACCCCGTATATGTGGATTCGCTCCAGCTGGGATAGGAAGATCGGAGTGTGAATAAGTTTGGTTCCAATGAGAATGAGGGCATTTGCCATTACTTTGTTTAGTTTACAACATCAGTGCATCATTTTTGTAGGTCATCTCTTTTTTTTAATGCAATAATTCTTATAGTTAATGATGACATGCTTACAGGATTAATTTTGTTTTTTCCGAATTCCCGTTGAAGGTGAAATGAAGTTTTAAGGTCAGAATTTTCCAAATGCTTGCGTTTTTATGTTTCTTACATAATTCCACATGCTTCCTGCTTATTACTTCGAAATGAAATTGCAGACTTCAGGGCTTTATAAACCTTTAAGATTTTTATTTTTCTCTATCATATTTGTTGTTAGCATCATGAGCTTAATCCATGTAAACCTTGTGACATTATTTGTGGCTTGATATTTTCTATCATTTGCAAAAGCTAATTAGAATATTTTTCCACATAAAAAAAGTTATCTAGTTTGTGATATTTGAAGACATACTATGCGGTTCATGTATATAACTCTAGAATATTCAACATTGACAGGTATCCATACATCTATAATCAAGAAGGCACAGAGCTTCACTGCCTCAAGGTTGGTATACTGCTTTTGCATTTTATTTTATTTTTTTAATTTTAGCTATTAATGTATTATCATCTAGAGTGTTTGACAGGTATCCAATGATTATTTCGTTTATACCGTTAACATTTTTCAATTTGTATTAATAATAATATAATTTGTGCTGCTGTTGTGAGAAAGGAGATTCAAGATGAAACCGATAGAGAGGCTGGACGAACAAAACAGATTTCAAGCATCCCAGTTCATCTTAGTGTATAATCTCCCAATTATATGTTTGAATTTAAGTTTTCTTTATTATATTCTGTTTCACTTCACCTGACTATCTCGCACGCTCTTCATGAATCTGTTACCTAGAAAGAATTCTATGTGTAGTTGTGGCATGGATAATTTGTTAATTTTCATCCAAATTTTCAACTTACTGTGATCCCTTGGACATTTGCAGTTATTAACTTGACACTCATTGATCTTCCTGGCCTAACAAAGGTAGTTGTAGGTAAGCAACGAATTGGACGTGTCTTTTTTGTCCTTGGTTTTTTGACAATCCTGTGGGAATGGTTAGGTTCTTATTATGGAGATTGGAGAGTGACTGTTAGATTATTTTAATCTAATATTGGTTCATGTAATTTATAGAATGACTTTAATGAAAAGATGCCTAATGTGATGGTTGTTAGGTTTAAAATGTATTAAATTAAAGTCATTGGGGTGACATGCTAACAGATGGTTTTTGCAAAATACAAAGGGTCAACCAGATAGTATTGTCCAAGATATAGAGAATATGGTTCGCTCCTACATTGAGAAGGTAGTGTCCTTTCTCTAATAGGAAACTTCAGGAACAAATTTTGCAGGACAACATATTACATTTGCTTCCCAGCCACAACTTGTATGATATAGCTTTTCTAATCTTGATTTACATTGCTGGAAAGTTGATCTTGCAAAGTTGGTTGATTGTGAAAAAATCTAGCCATTTTTAATTTTTGGAATCAATTGCACATGAAGGAATGGTCCTGTTACAGTGGCAATGAACGCACAGGAGCAACACGAAGGAGCGTTTAATGGAGCGGCCAGAGACTTGAATCGTGCAGGAAACAAGGTTGTTCATATTGTTTCTGATTAATTTGTAGATTCCTTTCTTCTATTTCAACGGTCTATAGTAATTATAGTTCTGTCAATGAATCTCATTGTTTGATTTGGTGTTGTTTTGCAGATGTTTGATTTGGTCTACAGTATTTAATGGATGATTTCGGTACACTATGTTTCTTATTTGATTTTATAACTATTTCATTTCATATTATGTTTTGTTAATTAATTATTCTCTTCTAATTTATTTTTAATTTTTCCTCATTCTGGTCGTTGCAGGATAAAACACACATGTTTTACTGTCAATATTACCTAAGCATCAGGATCACAAAGTAGTCCTGAAGCAATCCAACATTCAGCTTGACATTGTCGAGGTGCTCATTTCGCTTGCTCAATATGCATGGGTCCAACCTCGTGTAGCAATAGTTCGTGCAGTGAGTGATCGAATGAGACATTTGCGGGAGCATACACTAGTCCCTTGATTACTTAAATCTAGACATTGAAATAATCAACTGGAACAAGAATTTCAGAGAAGCTACTGATAGGTGCCTTGTACAGTTGTCAAATAAGGTATCACAGATTTTTCACAGATTTCAATCAAAGATTATACCTAAACTTTCAGAATAATTGTGTTATAAATGCTTTGGATGACTAATTTTATTGTCTTTATGTTGTCATTCCTATTTTAAAGGCTTAATGGCTCACTTAAGTTATTAGCTGTACTGCTGTCATTTATTATTAGTTATATCAAAATATAAGAGGACTAAGACACTGATCATGGACAGGTTGGAGGATCAGGCCCAATTCTTGATTATTTCAACACTTCCATATCGTGTAGCTTTTAAGCTGGCGTTAATAATAGGTGGCTCATGATATTCTTTTGGTCATTTCTATTTTGCTTTATATGTTGTTCTTTACGTCTCCAAAATTTTCTACTAATCTTTGTGAAAATTACTAATATAATTTTACGATTTATTTTAGTAAAGTAGGAAAATAGACCAAACTAGATTATTAAAGACATAATACAGTCTTCCGTAAAGCTTGGGCCTACATTCAATATGCAACTAATTTATCCCCCCTGTAGGCCGAAAGTGCAAGTACTAAATTATTATTATAGTTTTTATCATCATTATTTCCCTCAAGCGTCGTTGTAAAAATAATAGTTTGTAAAAAAAAATCTGAAAAAGTTATATTGTACATTACTTTTTTAACTTAAATATACGAAACTTTATTATGTTTTATAACGGCAATTTTGGAAAATATATTATTTTAAGAAATAAAAAAAAATTCATAAAATGTCACTTCGGTATTCAGAGGTTTAGATAGTAAATTGCTTTATAACATCAATTTTAGGAAATATATTATTTTAAGAAATAATTAGCAAAGCATGTATAAATCCACTTCGGATAATTACCAAAACATGTTTAAAGAGATCTGGACACTACAAGAAAATTTGAAATTTGCTACTAATTTTAGCTAGTAATAAAATTAATAGTTAATTTGAAGTTAATTAACTATTAATTAGCTACCATAATTTTTTCCTAGATAAATGTAAAATGAAATATTATTAAGACTTAAATATGTTTTCAGTCCTTTAAATTTGAAACAAATTTGTTTTTGATCCACAGATTTAAAATTGATCTTTTTAGTTCCTGTAATTTGAAAAAAACTTGTTTTAGTCCTCAACCCAAATGTCATTAAAGACTTCACTTACATGACTAACGAATTACAAGTTACTTACGTGGCAACTCACCTTGATTTTGTATTCTTATTATCAAATACCCTACCACATGTGTGTTTTACTTTCAAAGTATTCATTCTAACGACATTTAGACAAAAGACATTTGGGCAGACTTATTAAAACAGGATTTTTTCAAAGGTTAAACAATTTTGAAGGTCTCCTATAGTTTTATAGATGTTAAGACAAAAGACGAATTTATAACCCTCATTTATTTTGATAATAACAAACAGTCTCAAAAAGTCTTTTTAAATCAAACGTCTAGTGACTCATTTTGTATTGCCTTTATCACTATCATTTGACCACATGTTATTCATCGTCTTTCTTTATCTTTATAGAATCAATAACTAACTTTATTCAGATGATGTTTTAAACATTTTGTGCTCTACAAGTTTGTAAAAGTGTAAACAACCTCCAAAGAATAGAAGCCTACGTACCTACTCTCGAGAAAAGACCACTTTATGCATACAAGAAGAATTCTGTGTGTGATTGTCAATACTGAAGCAAAAATGTCCACTGATGTAAGATTGAGTACAAAAAAGGCTAGATAAACAGACTGTTTTATCTTATCAGAGTGACTGGTTGGTGAAAGGCATTAAATGCTGCATTTAATGCTCTAACAACTCTTTTCTGCCTTTACAAATGTCAGATGAAGGATGTCTCCTGCAACACTCACAACTGACACTTTTTGGAGAATCCTGTAAATAGAAGAAGAGACATCAGTTTCAATGGCTGATAGATTTTGATAGTGCGTGAAATTGTTGAAAAATTCTCTCAATTTGTAATCTCTAAATACATTTCTTTTGTAAAAGCTTCCTATGCTCTATGGTATATTCGTCTAATAAGATGCTAGCTTAAGCACAATCAACCATTTCTTTAAGAAATTGGTAAAAGCCTGAAGAGGCTTTGATTCAAAGAATACTTGGGTTTTTTGCTTGGAGAGACAAGTTAAAGACTACTTGGTTTAAGCCTGAAGAGGCTTAGTTAAAAGAATGCTTGTAACTTGTTTAAGTTAGTGGGACTTGGTTGTTGCCAAGAACTGAACGTAGTCTCTGGGAGAGATGAACCAGTATAAACTTTTTGTGCTTCTCTGACTTGCGTATTTCCTTCATCTTTATTTAAACTTCTTTCAAAAATCTTTTGTTTAATACTTCAGATGAACCGTTCTTGGAAAGGTTTTTGTGAAAATTTGGTATAACACAATTCAACCCCCCCTTCTTGTGTTATTTATGTGTTTTACAATAGAGTTTTTAATTAAATCCATACAGTTAAAAATACTTTAAAAAAGTTTTTATAGTTTAAAAAGTTTGTAATTAAATCCCTACAATTGAACCCCTACCTTTGAAGTCCATCAATAACACCAAAACACAAAGCTAATGACTTTATTTAATATATGAATGAAATTTATATTATATATAACTTAAATGGGAGACCAAAATTGCACATATATTTATCACTACTAAATTAAATAATATTAACATCATATAAACTAATAATATTAAAAATTAATATTAATAAATATAAATAAGTATTTATTTATTGGATATTAATAATATTAAAATTAATATTAATAAATATAAAATAATAATATATACTTGTCAGCATGAATAAAATTTGAATCTCCACCCTCATAGTTCACTAATATATAGAAATTAGTATATATTAACAAACCTCTAGAAAAATTTAAATATATTAGATATGATATAAACATATCAGAAGAAGGTTAAATGAAAATATATGATATAAATATGCTTTTTATATATATTATTTCATTGATAATAATATATTATTTTAATCACTAAAATATGCAGAGAAAAAAGAAAAAATTAAAACAACACAATTTTATAAAAAAGAAAATTATTTAAAATTGTTTTAGTGTTGTTGGTGGATTTCAAGGGTGGAGGTTCAATCCTCACCTTCAATACTTTAGTAATTTTTTTTGCTATATTCGCATATCACCTCAATGCGCCACATCATCGCTTAAATTTGGAGGGACTTAATTGTAAATGAGAGAAAGGTTGGGGACTAAAATCGCATAATTGCAAAACTTAAGGGACCAAAAATACGATTAAATTAAATATAAATAGAGGAGTTATAACGGCATTTACGTATTACTTAGATAAATATCTATGTAAAAAAAAAGTTGGCTAAATTATTAAGTTGGTGCCTTAATTTATTTATTTTGTTCAATTAGGTCCTTCTATTATAAAAGGTTCAATTAGGTTTCATAATATTCAAAAACGATTCAATGTTATCCTTTTTGTCCAAACGACGTGAGTTTTTACTATGTTTTCCATGCCTTTTAATGTAACATTGAATAGAAAATGATGTCATTTTGAATAAAAAGGGTAACACTGGAGCATTTTTGAAAATTGAGACCTAATTGAACCTTTTAAAAATAGAAGGACCTAACTGAACAAAATAAATTAATTAAGTGCCCGTTTGGGATAATTTTTAGTTGTGAGTTTCAAAAATTCCAAAAATTGCAACCAGTTTTTTGTTTTTACAAATTAGTTTTAGTTCTTTTTTTTTCTTTCTAGTTTTTAGTTTCAAAATAAACTCACTTTAAAATTTCTTATCATGTTAAAATTAGTTTAAAAGTATGTTTATGTGGTGGCAGTGGTGGTGACAGTAGTGCAGTGGTGACAGTAGTGACAGTGACAATGATGGTAGTGCCAATGGTGGTGATGGTAGCGGTGTTGATGTTGGTGGTGGTGCTATTAGTGGTGGTGGTGGTGGTGGCGGCGATGGTGACAACAACAAGAAAGGTCATTGTCAAATGTAACGAGAGTATATTTTTTTTAAACTAAAAACCAAATTTACAAATTCTGTTTTCTTGGTTTTGAAAATAAATATAAAAGTGTTTTGAAATTGAGTTAAAAACTATTTTATTTTTATTTTAGTCAAACGTGTTTTATTTTTAAAATTACATTTGAAAACTAAAAACTAAAAATTCACAATCACCTCAAATGGGCTCTAGGAGACCAAAATTAATAATTTATCAAAAAAAAAAATTATACATCTTTCATTAATTTTCAACTTTGGAGAGATTAAATAGGTACAGCCCAATTATAGTCCCATTTTAAAGTATCACGTCTTGGTAACTAAATAATCCATAGCAAGAGCTACCCCTCCCTTTCTAGATTCTAGAACATCGGAAATTCGGAATCCTCAGGTGGAATGCTTTTGAATCAGCAGTGCGCACAACGATATAACAAAGCATCCTAGGATGGAGATATATGTTTCTTTCTATTATTATCTTGCATAGGATGATTATGACCTTAATGGAATATTAGACTCCATAAATCCTCCTGTCTTCATGGCAGAAATTATTTATCCTCTTTTCTTACAAGGGGTGCATCATATTCTTCCATACCAATTAACGTCAGAAGTCCTTATCTAAAAAACTGAAAAAAAAAATTAAGAAAGGAAAACAACTAAACAAGAACAAGGACTAGTGATGTCCATAGACATTGTTTATGCCTATAAGTAGGAGTTATTTGAAAAATCTAACCATAACCATATAATAATTGTATGGCACTTGGATTTTATAATCATAACCATAATTTATTTTTCATAATTAGTTTTGGTTTTGTAAAATCAATTTTGATTTTTAAAACATTGGTTATATAGCTGTTTATATATCCAAAACCTATTGTATAACTAGTTATAGCTAAAACCAATTATATAATCGGTTATAGCCTAAAATCAGTTTTGAAAATTAAAAAAATCCATTTTTTTAAAATTTAACCTAGGGCCTAGTCAAAGATCCTTGGTTGAGCCAGGCCAAAAATGCCTTGGCCATGGCCAAGCTAAAGATATCATGGTTAAGGCTAAGCTGAAGATGTCCTGGTCAAGGCCAAGCTAAAGATGTTGTGGCCGAGGCCGAGCCAAAGATGTCTTGACTGAAGTCAAGCCGAAGATGTCCTAGTCTAGGCCGAGGTGAGCATGCTCTGGCCAAGACCAACTTGAAGAAGCTTTAGTCGAGGCTAAGTTGAAGATGCTCTGGCCGAGACCGAGCTAAGGATACTCTGGCCAAAGAGAAATGAGAAATGATAAAGAGTTTTAAGTGTCTATAATCGGTTATGAAATAGATATTTAACCATAATCAACCATTTAAAAAAAAATAACTAACCAAATTCTAACTTAAAAAATAGAGTAGTTAAATTTTATAACCAAATTTAATTAGCCAGTTATTATAAAACCAGTTAAATATGGTTATAGTTAATTTTTATATAATCGGTTATTTAGAGCACCCCTACCTATAAGCGAAGTGCGGAAAACACCACCAATTGGTTGTAAATTTCTTTAAGGAAAATGATTTTTAAACACCTTGTAAGTGTTTACACTTTGAGAGGGATCGAAAGAGAGGAGAGAAAAGTGATTGATATTATTGATGATGTAATGTAACACAATGAAAGAAATAAAGAAAAATAAAAAATATTGATAGGGTGTTTAAAATTTATGAGTATTCAAATATAAGTACTCTTTCTTTAAACTAATGGAGAATGGGCATTGCACAAAGCAGCGACAATTTGACCCCAACGGGCACAAGAAAGGTGCGATGTTGACATGAGACTTGGCCTGAAATGTTACACTAAACGGACGTATAACAAAAATACGATACCTGGGTGGGGCCACTGTACCCGACTGTGTTGATTCTTTCTTCCAGAGAGTACTCCTACACAACCTTATTATACTTAACCAAATAAATCTTTGGCAAGAAAAGGTAAAAATTCAATCCTCTCCCTACGCATTTCTATTTTTTAACAGTGTTAGTTTTATTGCTCATAAAGTCCTCCCTCTTTTTCTTCTTTTCCATTATACGAGTAAACCTAAACAGACCACAGTGCGCACGTCACGAAATATATTATTGGTAGGTCAAGGGTCGCTATATCTATCCTTCGCAGCAAAAAAAGCCAATCCATATGCTTCGTCTCTGCTCTGCTTATGATATCTCTCTCTACAACCTAGTACTTATTCACTCCTCTATCATGCGCAACCTGTACTCTGCTCCAGAAACATTCCGATTCTGTGACCGAAACAAGGTGTCACGAAAATCCTAGCTGCAGCACCAGCAACTCCTCCACTAACAAGGCATTGGCGTTTGGGTTCAATAACAGTGGCAGAACGAAAAGGTGACGAGCATCAGTGGCGAACATCATCCCATGAAGAAGAATTGAAGTTAACAATGAGCCTTGGTGCGGGGTCCTTGCTACATCACACCATTGATTTGTCCATGACAATCCAACCTTAGCTGCTTTTGGCGATGCCTTCTCCGAAGCCAAAGAAAACAACCATCATCTTGTCGGTGATGTTGACGAAGCATTATTGTTAGACTATTTCCTCCGAGAGGAAGACCTTTTTTGTTGCAACTTCGGCAAACTGGCACTGAGGTGCCGTCACTGTCAAGCCACATGTGGGTTTCAGGAGTTCAGAAGAAATAACAGTTCAACACATATGGTTAAAAAAAGTTATAGGACACGTGTCAAAATATTATTGGCTATAATAATCCAACGGTTTAAAATTAAGTAACGTCACGATAACCCTAAAGTTAGGGACTACACTCCCGTCTCACATGCACACAGTCACCAATTCTGTTAAACAAACATTGTGTTTTTTCTTATCACACTCTCTCACATTTGTTTCCTCATCACGCACACAACATATTTTCCTTTTCTTCTCACTCTGATTCTCACCATCACAGATTCAATCAGCACCTCATAACCACGTTTTCACTCTGTACATAAGCACCCCACACACACAGATTTTTCGCACAACACTCTCACACGAAGACGCATTGCACACACACTCTTTTCTCTCTTTTTCCTCACAAATTCTTTGCACACACAAAACACTCACAGCAACAACACACATGGCGACTCTCGGTTTTCCTCACTACAACAAATAAGCACACACACAAATACTCTCTCAGCTCTCACTTTTTTTAGCACCACCCTTAGCCCTTTCTTTCTAAGGTCTCTTTCACTCAAAAGCCATGTCCATCTTTGAGCCCCCATGAAACACAAGACCAATAGCCAGCCACTGGTCACACTGCGCCACCATCATCAACTGAACCAACAACTCAGAACAGGCCACGCCACCTGCAAATCCACCTAGTAGTGAACCATCGCAGCAAACCACGAATCAACCATTATGTATGCTCGTCTCTGCAAAAAACCATAGCCATCGTCGCGCTTCCACCACATGGAAACCATGACCAGTCCTCCTCCATCACCGTGGTGCTTCTTCCCCGTGCCTTTTCCTTTATTTCTTCTTGTTGGTGGCATTTAGAAATTTTTCTAAGTGTTATAACTTACAAGTGTGAGATTGTTTAATTATGGTTGTATGGTGAGAAGAAACTTGGAGATTGGTTATCTCGAAAATTTAAGGAATATAGTTCGGAGAAAAAGCTCGATTTAGTTGTTGAATAGGTGTGGAAACATTTTGTTCGAGATCTGTAAGACAAAAGGAAATTCAAAAGTCCTAGGTTGAAGTAAAAATCTATTACGTATCCATTATAAGTTCGAAAGAGTTTTTAAAAGAATGTAGTAATCAGATATATAGGACTTGAAGTGGGAATTTCGCTAAGTTTTGAAACGCTCGAAGATATAGGAGATATCAAAGTATTGGAAGATTTTGAATTCAACCACACGTGAAGGAATTACACGTCATTCCGGCATGCGGTTTTCAAGCAGTTATTGGTGTACACGGATGATACAAATGGCATAATCTTAGGTAGTTAATCCTAGACAATCGTATACATGTATGAATCTTGTAACTTAGCCATTAGAGCAAAAAATCTATAAATAAAGGCTAAGATAGCCATTTTTCTTCAGTTGAAACACTTACAATAAATCTTTGTAACAGCACGCGATCATCAATTGCTACCGATTCTAAGAGTAATGTATATGTTTTCAGCTGTTTCTCGATACAAGTCCTTTACAATCTTGACATTCGTCTTTGATTTTGATTTACTGATTTCCATTTATTCTCTTTGAATTCCTATTGCTTTCAATTTAAATTCCATTACGTCTTTACTGCTTTTTCTTTAAATTGTTGTTCGCTTTACAGTTTAATTTATTTGGTTTTATTTACATTCTTGTATTGTTTGTAAGTTCAGTTTACTTATTTCCATTTAGAATTCTGTAATCTTAACTTTCTCCTCCATTTCTTCTCCAAACTTAAATTCTTTTACGTTTCTGCACGATCTTTTTTTGTTATTTACTTTTCTAGCATTTTATTCCAATTATATTTTACTTTCTCGCACATATTTATATTTCTTTTACGAGATTCTTTGTTAAAATTATGTTGAATTGCATTGTAAAGATTTCCAACAAATCTTCGTAATTTAGACCGAATTTACATATTTGAATAAGTTTGTCTAAATGCTTTGTGTATAAGTTTCCATACTTGTCGAAATCCATAAGATAAAAATACAAATTTGATTTTGCTTCCAAAAATCTATGTTTTAAAAATTGAACTGGACCAGTCAGTTTAACCAAAAAACTAGTGAATCAGTCTTATGTCCGATCCAATTAAACTAAAAAACCGGCCAGTTAAAGAATCGAACTACGAACCAGTGAGTTGATCAAAAACTGGTAAAAACAGTAAAAATCGGTTCACAACAAGTTAATAAAAAATGTTTAATAAAACATTATTTTAATTTTTTTCTTAAAAAAATAAAAATTAACCTAAAGTATTTGTTATTTTCTTTTTTATTCTAAATATAAATTTGTTTTTATTAATAAATGTTGATATGTATTTTTAGTACTTAGACTTAAGTATTATAACATATTTAATTTAAGCTTTTGTAAGTATTGTAAATGTTAAGAACCTATAAAATTAAGTTTTATTTTTAATTTTTAGTATTATAAAATTATAATATTATTTTTTTAATATTATTTTATGTATTATTTAATCACTATTATTATTTTATTAATACCAGTTTGACCATGGTTCAATCATAGCCAAACTATTGAACCTTAAGCCAGTGATTTAACCTGTTTAATGACCGATTTAATTTTAAAAACATTCCCTAAAATCAAATTTTCAAGTTGAAAGCATAATGTTGCTAATTTGACTAAAAAAGACTTACAATTAATTTTGATTCTAAGTCTCACAAATAAAAACTCATTTGTTGATTAAAGTCACCGCAAAAAACCATCTTTTCAAGAATCAATCTATTTCAATTGTTGAAACAAATTTATACCATCAATTTTGGTTTTATTTACATTTTTGGTAAATTGTTGCCTTTGTCAATATTTTGTTTTCCTGAGTCACCAAAATTGTGCTTGTGCCTTTTTTCGGTGATACTTGGCAAGCCTGGCGTATTCGATTCTGTGCATGCTACAGGAGTTGATTTTGTATTTTTTAAAATTTCCACAATACCCTGTTTCTTCACACCTCCTTCCTTTTTAAACCCGTTCTCTTCCACCCCCTTCTCCTCCACCATTCTCACACTCATTCTCCTCTCCTAGCTTTGCACTCCCTTCTTCTCGATTTCTTCCTCTTCCCACCTCTCACCGTGAGTTCGTTCCTCTTCCTCTTCACACCCACCATCAGTTCCTCTTCTTTTTCGTCTCTTCGTTTCATTAACTCTCTCTCTCTCTCTCTCTCTCACACACACACACACACATATATATAATATGTTTTAAAAGTATATTGAAAAAAATAATTACGTAATTAATTTTTATAAAACAAAAAAATTATGTAAATATGAAAAAAAAAATGAAACTCATAATTATGTGAATTTCACACCCAGAATTAATTCTACCCAAAAGAAAAATGAAAAGCTTTCACTTTTCTCAAAATCGAATATACCCACCTCAATTGATTCTGGTAACCACAATTTTCTACCAAATACAAATTGCAGTGGCTAAAATTAATTTTAAAACAGGCACTCGATGCAATATCAGTCCGCTGATAGGACAAACACTAATGCCCCAGCACATTCTAAGTCCATACCCGTTAAACAAAATCGGCCAACCCAATTTGGTAGAAGAAAAAACAATGATAAAGAAATAAGATTAGCATGACCAAGTGGTTTTCACAAACAATAAAATGCACATCAAGACAAAAACAAAAAGAAAATTCTTGCTCTCTATAACTTATGGCGCTAGCAAACTAGCACATGGTCCATCAAAACCGGTGAATCTCAAACTGAAAATCAGAGCGAACCTCAAAAAAAAAACTAGCCTAGTAGAAGAAACCCAACACTTTACCACCAACATTCTTTCTCCTAGCCTCTTCATGATCCATGATACCAGCAGAGGTTGTCAAGACAATATACCCAAACTGCGTGATTTTAAGTAACCGAAGTTTAGAGGCAAACAGGAGAAACCATATGCATAGACCAGAATAACGGACAACATAAAGTTTAACACAGATAGGATAGCAATTTCACATCTACACAAGTAAATTGACCCTATTTTATTAAAGGCCAAGCAACCCAAGTTTCGACCACAACCTACTATATGAAATCTACAAGTACCTAACATTACAAAAGAAATATTCCAACTTGCTGGCCTGGACCCAACAACAATACTAATACAGAAAGGTTCGTTTTCTTTGGATTTAAGCTACATTTATTTTGTGCTTCTCTTCCCATTAAAAGGAAAAGGTAGGACAAACACATTTAAAAAAGCTCCTTACTCTTATAGACAAAGGTAGTTTTTAGCTAATGAACAAAAGCCAAAAAGAAATAGAGCTTCTATGGGAGATAATTGGTCAAACTTCAACTTTTGAAGAGAAGAGAGGTCCCAAAAAGCCGGGTAAAACACTACAACATATACAGAGCCATTATAATGATATAGCCAGTAAAAGTAGTGAAGAAAAACTTCCACCGATAAAAAGGTCTGTAACAATGAACAACAACATATTGAATTTATCCATCTTCAATATATACCAGTGTATTACATGGAAACTTAAAAGAAAGGTTAGCTATGTTTAGGGGTGGGATTTTAGAGGTTAAGGTAAGGGATTGTTAATTTTTTTTTTAATTTGATAAATTTTAAAATAAAAGAAATAAATCGATACACTAAACAAAATGTCCTAACCTCTTGTTTATTTTCATAAACATTTTGCAACTTTAATTTAAAAATAAAAAATTTGTTCTCCCTTCCTTCTCCTCTAAAACCCCACTCCGAAACATACCATTAAAAGATGGTCCATAACAAACACAAAGTTGGGATTATAGGATTCAAAGAACTTACTATTTCATTAACCAGTTTATAGTCTTATTTACAGCACGGGTAAAGGCGTGAAGCAGGGTTTTAAGGTTACCTGTCTTGAGGGGAGCAATCTCGCAGTCCAACCTTCAATCTCTTTGACACCAACATCAAAGCGTGGGCTTATAACCCCACACTTATTCAGCCTGCCATTCAATTCAACCACGATTTTGCCAGCCCTGTGGTCATCAACATACTCGAACTCCCCAATGTACCCTACAAAGCACCAGAGCATAACAAATCGTGACAACGCTGTATCAAGTTGTTATTATATTCAATTAGGGGAAAAATAGATGTTGAGAAGAAATACCATGCTTCTGCATCACCAAGAGGAATTTTATGATCACCTTCGAGGATGGCCTAATCATGACCTGGCGCTTCCCGCGTTTCTCGGCGTTGTACATGCTCTTGAGAGCATCATTCAAGACACTAACCCTCACCATCGTCACAACTACAAAAAATATATATATATTCATAACTAATAGAGAGCAATGTCGTCTATACCGAAACATTTTCCAAATTCACCGGCTATTTAAAACCGTTTTCCATGAGGAATAAAATTGCATAGGAGAAGCACCAGTTAATCTATAATTCTATAATGATATTATCTAAATGGAGGTTGGAGTATACAATAGCAATAACAATAAAATACCGATCTAAAGGGGAAAGGATTGTTGATCCGGTTTCGATATTGGAAGAAGATCTTACCGAGTCTTGAAAGCGATGAGCCTCGGAGAAACGGCGGGGGTAAAGGAGCTCTACGTTGCAGCCAAACAAGTGTTTATGTATTTAGGGTTTTTACAACGGACAGATAACGGCTTCTTCATCGGGTAGGGGGGCTTGGGTCGCTTTTGGGCCCTGCGGACTTTATCCTTTAATGGGCATTGGGCTACTAGCTCGGGCTTTCGTGCTGCATCCCGTGTTTGAATTGAAGTTTTTTTTTTCAAACAAAAAAATAGATGAATTTTAAGGTGGACCACCATCATAAGGGGTGCACAGTGTACTACAATTTTTAGTCATCGAATTAATCTCATCCTCAAATCAATACCATACACCTTCAGCACCATATTCCCTCTCCCTCTTCAAATCTGTATTCCCTCTTCCTCCCCAACCCACCACTCCTTCCCCTCTTGCAACGTCGGCGACAATTACTCTTCGGAGATAGGCAAAGAAGAGCTTAGCTTAGAAAGTAGTGTCTCCAAAAGTTTGTTTATTTCCTAAAGCAAATCTGAAACCCCTTTGGATTAAAAACTAAGCCTTAAAAGTTGAAAGAAAGGAGTAGTTAAATGAAAGAAGAATGGAATTCCTTTATGGATAGTCCCATCCCAATCCAATACAAAAACGAGTAATGAGCCCCTTCATGTTGTGGACAGTTCATCAACATAGTGGTCTGTTCGTCAAAATCATCCGCGGCTCTGACTTCCTGGAGATCAGCCTCAACGATCTCGCCATTGAGTTCTTCAAATCCACAAATCACATAAAATCAACAAAGGATTGTACAATTGACATAAAATTATAATTCACACGTAATTCAATGGGTTTGAGAAGACTATTCGTTAGTTTTCTACACAAAGATAAAGAAAATTGAAGCTTGATCTATGTTTATAATTTTATGAGTTGAATTATTTAAACAATTTAAATATTAAATATGCAAGCTAATGAATTTGAATATTCAAAATCTAGCAATTATTTGATACAATTATAAAAAAATAGATATTAATTTATATATGTTTTTTAAAAATTAGGGATGACATTATATATTAAAATAATAAAATTCGGTCATACAAACAAAATCAAACCAAAAATTCAGTTAAGTTCAAATTTCATCATTTAATAATATTTACAATTTAATTATACAATATCTACTATAATAATTTGATTATCAATTATATTAATCTAAAAGAAGGTTTTACCATTATTTTTCTTTTTTATTATATTTTATAATGACATGATATGCCAATT
The DNA here is from genome assembly GCA_004329165.1 of Spatholobus suberectus. Taxonomy (NCBI): domain Eukaryota; kingdom Viridiplantae; phylum Streptophyta; class Magnoliopsida; order Fabales; family Fabaceae; genus Spatholobus; species Spatholobus suberectus. The sequence goes on along the minus strand of CM014730.1, from coordinate 93,101,989 downwards.
CATTGTTAGTTGTGTATAATAATAATGTTCTGGAGGTTACTCGGACCCACAGTCTAAGTCGGCTCCCACATCCTCTATCCCGGCAAGCACAGAACTGGGTACCCCAGCTCATAACCCTGCTATCCCGGATCTGATCTTCCTCTATCCCGGCACAGCATGGGAAACACTTAACGGCAAGGAATGCGTGTAGTTAGGTACCCAAACGGATGCTGCCACGTGGCACCTAGCTCTAACTGAATTTCCCTCCAAAAGCGCATTATATAAAAGACTCTACACCCAGCAGGTACACACGCTCTCTCTCATACTCACTCATACTCAGACCCATACTGACTTAAGCATCGAAGTCCTTGCAGGTGCCACCACCGGGGATGCCAGCAACTGTAACACCCTTAACTGTCAACCTTTCTGTAACTCAAGTTCAAGCTCTAATAACTCAGTAGTAAAACTTATGGTAGTTTTTTTTAAAGTCTTTAAAAACCAAAATTGTAGCATAATATAAAATATGAATTTTTGTTTCCAGGTAAAACGAAATAAAAGTTTTATTACCAAACCATTAATAAAATACTATAATAACAAATATCAATGAAAATGAAATATAATTTAAAACTCTACAAATATGCAGCTACATGTTCTTGACACGAAAAGGGTTTACATTACATTTTAATGACATTATAGCACGGTTTACTACACAGCTAGATACTTCTTTAGATTAGAGCATTAAGATTCTAATCATAAGGGAATACCAGCTCTGACACCACACCAGATTATTTTGACATCTAGTATTATAGAATCAAACCATGAACTCATCATTCCACATGAACAGTCTTTTACATCTTTAACCACGCTTCCGTTGCGCCACTCTAATACCATCTTGGTTAAGGGTTGTAACCACGCATTGCTAACCCGTGTACCTATTCACCAACAAACCAAAAGGCAATCAATTTCCTACTTCCGTTCCAAACATTCGCAAATGAAGGAAGGGATGGATTAATTAGGGGCAAGAACCAAACAATTTGAAACCAAGAAATCAAATAAACCCATAAACCCGCCCAAACCATAGTTCATATCATATAATTAATATGACAAACATTAACAGAGCCATATCATACAATAAACTGTAAAATCATGTATTAAACATTACAGTATTCAGTAGAGAGCACATTCACAATTCATAACACATTATCATAACATATGTAAATATCATAGTCATTACGCATAGATAATGCATCTCATTCCTGTGCTACACACAAATAAAGATTTGATGCATGACTTATTGTCTTTCTTTTCAATCCATCAATCATTTCTAGCGAGTTACAAAATAAATCCAAATGGTAGCACTAGAAGTCCATCTGTGCTACTACCATCCGCAATTGATGCGTCCCATACCACACCAATTCGGGTTTTTATTGAGACACTCGTTAATACAATGCATGTGGGTCCATAATCTACTAAGTGTTTATCAATACCCATGGGAAGTGATTGGGAGTACATATACCTCTCTCACACCAAGGTACAACCTCCTCATCATCGAGGGAACAAGCAATCTTTCAACTCAGGACATTCACAATCCAAACAGAGGTATACTCTCACCAATCCTGGAATGCTGAGTAGTTGTCGGGGTTATCAAGCTTGGTCAGGAAAATATCCTGATTCAAGGGCGCTATCCTAACCATTTGGACCTTCACCGCTCGATACCTTACCCCCAAGACCTCCACAAATGGGTCCCTGCCTTTCATTTCTCAGCGTACCAAACTGTGACTTCCCCATCCAAAACACATGCCATCAGTGCATGATTCACAACATCAATACATATGCATATGATGTATGAACATCCACAAGAACAATATATTCAATTATAAACATTTATACTTTTCTAGAAAATTTAGCACAACTTTTTCTGTTTTGGTACATTTCATCATACTTCTCAATAGGTAGCAAAAACAATTCAATCAACTCAGTTCACCAAAATACATCACATTATTCATATTTTCCTCTGCTTTTCATAACCAAAGTCATTATTATTCGTTATTCAATTCACATCCGTCATAGGCAATTTTTTGTTTTCTACCATATTGTGATACCCTGTTTTTGTTGATCGTTTTGGCATAGCAAATGAATTTTTCTTCCAACCATCTTTTGCAGTCTTAACCTTCAATATGTCTAGTTTCTAAATATAATTTTTCTTAATTCTTATATAATCATTTAAAGGTTCAATTGAGCATTTTTTCGTGATTGGTTGCTGTCAGGATTTGACAGAATAACTATCAAATCAAAATTCACCAAATATTCATCTCATAGAATTAGATTTCAAAATTTTACAAGGATATTCTAGACATATGGAGGCATCTCTCTACCGAAAATCATGCAAAAATTACAACTACACAAGAAATTATACATGAAAAATAGAGGCTGTTCTACTGTAGTAAAAATTTAGCAACTTGTAATTTAATCTTTAAGCGTTGTAATCAAGCAATTGACATATATTTCAAGCAATTCCATTATCAAGAACATCATACAAGGCCCAACTAAGCTCTGTGTGACCAATCATGCAAGCACATCACAATTAGAATCCTCAAGAGTCATACAAATGAAATTGACAACACACAATTTAACAAAACCACCATCTAAGCCATTATCATTCTTGAAATCAAATTAGTCTAGTTTCTACCCCCTTACATTTATTAATAACAGGATATATTATCTTTTAAGGAAGACCAATTTCGTGCTTCATCCTTGCTTTAAGGGTCTATTGTTGCTTCCCCACTAACATAATATATTGTAGCAAACAAGGAACCAATTAGTTTTATAAAAATTACAAAGAGATAAAATGATGAATAGTGCATGAATAATGATCAAGAAATGAAATAGAAGGAGAAAAGAGAAATTACCATGGGGTTTTGTATTCTAAGAAGAGGTAAAACTAGATCCATGGTTAGATAGAAGGATACATGACTTGGTGGCTTGATTTGGTGGAGGAATAAAAATTTTATGAAGAATGTTAAAGAGAGGAACAGAGGCCACGAGATAAAGTTGGAGAAGTTAAGAGAGAACAGAGGATGAAAAGATGAGGCTTGCGAAAAGAGAAAACTATCGTGAGAAAAATACTGTAAAAGGGGTTGTGAATTTGGAAGGGTAAATGAAATTGAAGACTCGGTGGTGCTGTGTGAGAAAAGGGCACGTACAGCTTTTGGAAGTTGGGCTTCTATCCCCAATTAAATTTGGATTTGAAAGAATACTGGAACAAAGAAAACACCGTAAAGAGAGGAAATGTTTTTATATACAAAAAATTATTTGATTATAAACTGTGAGTCACGTGCTCAGCAAGTCGCATGGGAGAAGGAATAATTACTTTTAGAAAAATTTGATTAATCCTGTTGGAAAGTTGAGTTGATTATCACTCCACGTGTGGTGAAATTAAAGGGCAAGATCACGTGGTTGTAGTTGGAAGTGTAGTGCAGGGACGTGCGTGTAGCATAAGCAAGCTAGAGAGAGATCAAATTAAGTGAATTGAAAAAAAAAAGAAATTGGATTATTTCCACGTGAAACTAGCTGAAGAGAGTTAACAATACATAAATGTTTGACTAGTATTTGTGACTGAAATTAAATATGTATAGGCGGAGTAAGGGAGATATTTTCACTAATTTGCTCATTCAATAGATTTATTTCAACTTGCATTGAAAGTTTAAGCAACACACGTGGTTATCAATAAGACTAACATATCAAAATGAATTAAATGAAAAGTTATAGAATTGGAATAAGCATTTTCGTAAGTAGGCTTGCTTTTCTTTCAAAATGAATTAACGTTTTGTTTATAATTAAAGAATGGGTGGACTTATTACACATACACCACTGCAGCAACATAGAAATATTTTAATTATTCTTTTCATATATATATATATATAAAAGAATTTGATGTGTGACTGGGATACTGTAAAAATAAATAAATAAATAAATAAGGAAATTGAATTCCTAGTTGAATACAATAAAAATAATGTAAATGTGATTATAATTAAATATTATAGTAAGTATAATTATGTCATGCAAAGAACATCAAATTAAAGAAGAAAATAGGAGAACAAGTTATATAATGTTTTTAGAATCAATGTTTCTACAGGAATAAAATATAAATCCAAATGATTAATATCTAGGAGTTTTTTTTTTTTTTTAATGGGTTCATCATCATTGGAATTTTAGTAATAGGAGATATTTCATCTCAAATATTTAATTAAATTCTTAGAATATACCATTTAAGAGCATAAAACTATGTACATATGTATATATACTAAATTTTAAAGAAAGTATACATATACACATATATAGCTATTATAAAACTAAAATTTCATATTATCATTTTCATAAACTATATGTATTATGGGATTAGTAATAAAATAAATTACCAACATCAACTTAAAACAATATGAGTATATTCTAATTTATTAATTGTAATAAATCTAATTTTATTTATAAAATTACCAAAAAAAAAAATTATGTCTTAAATACCTTTCTAATATTGTTTTAAGTATAAAACATAATTTTTCTCAAATTTAAAAGGGTAACTGCTAATTATTTAAGTAATATTTTGAGGATGTTACAGCAACCACCGTGGGAGCTCACCGGAGATGCATTTTTGTGTTCACCACACAACAAAGAATATATTGAGTATGTGTCTACTAAAGTGATTAACAGTACCACAAGAAGGAGGTTGAATTGTGGTTCCAAAAAAATATTTATCCAATGCAAATATATATATATATATATATATGTATATATGTATATATAAAGCTTTTTCAAATAAACTTTGTTTGATATTACACCTTTTCGAAAATGATTTCTGACAAATAGTTTTACTGGTTTAGAAAGATTCTTGAATAAAAGGAGAAAATCTCTTTATAGTTGGATTAATGAAATCATTAGATGCAGTAACTTTCTAAGTGAACCAATTTTTGAGTTTAATAACAGAATGAAAACAAAGCAAGAGTAAATAAAGAAAATGGGAGAGAGAGAGCACACAAATTTATCGTAGTTGACCCTTACCACTGGGCTACATCCAGTCCCCACAACCCTGTGGGATTTTCACTAACCAACAACCAACAAACTTACAATTAGAGTACAATCAACCTTCCACGGGTTTTTCTCTACCACAAAACCACTATTGTTCTTGGAAGGAACAACTTCACTTCATCCTTTACAGAATGCACCAAAAGGGTAGTAATGTTACACTACACTACTATTCTTTAGCACCACACACTGGTCTAAAGGTATATGATCCCAAAACAAAAGATTTCTTCTGTGTTTTTTGCTGCACAGAAAAACAACCCCAAGCTAACTCCCAATAGAGAGGAATTTTACAGTTGGGACACCTTTTCATACTCCTTTGTGTCTATACAGTACCGAATTACAAAATGTAGGAGTGGATAATTTCTCACATAGAGAATTTCTCAAATATGAAAGATTTTTTTTTTCTAGCTTAGAATACCTCACACAGAGGTCTTGAACAATCTTCTTTGTATATTTCACTTTTTCTCTTTTTTTTACTTGGCTTCCTTAATCATGTAAGGAGATGAATGCCCTTTTTTATAAGATCAACAAAAAAAACACTAGCCGTTGGATTGCAAATATTTTGCTGCTTTTAACGGTTACAGGATCTTCTTTTTCATGTCAGTTATAGTTGTCACGTATCTGCACCTTTCTAAAGTTATCTGCTTCTAATACTCCTTTTTGAGGCATCTTTTTGAAGCACCTTTCTAATAGTTCACTAGAACTTTTCTTTTTGTAGTTAATCTTGCTCATAATAAAATATTAGAACAATTTTATGCTTTAGAATGAGATCAACACTTAAGATTTGTGAAGTTGTAATTTTAAGACCTTCCTGAAACACTTAACCAACAATATTAGATCCTTTCAATCCTCACAAACTTATGAATTAAGTTCAAAAGGTTTGTCATTATTAAAACAAAGGTTTTAATTCAACATCTACCAAGTTTCATTTTCACACATATGATTAACAATTGAATCCTAACTAACATGCTTAAAGGACCTAATTATTTTTTATACATAATTATGGATAAAAATGCTAAATGAACATATAACAAAAGATGAATTAAACTATTTTGAAATTATTAGAGAAAAATTTACAAATCTCTTAGTTGTTAGCTAGAATAAAATAAGATTAACAATATTATTATATAAACATGTAATATAAACTATTTTTACTATTAATAGTTCTCATTAAAATTATGTATATATTTAAGTTGTATAGACATGTAAATATATTTATAACGATAATAGTCTTTAAAACAAATTTTTATATAAATTAAAATGATATAAGACATATGTGAATATAAAATTACTTAAATATATCAATATTCATAATTATTTTTATATATTTTTTACATATTCATATACATATCTACTAATATACTTATATAAAATTTGAAAATAACTGAGAAATGCAATAAAAATCATAATAATATAATAAATTATAGGTTGTAAACTCAACAACTAATGCAAGGCACGGGTTATTACACTAGTTTAATTCTTTTATTTGTGAGTTCTTTTATTTGAATAATTTGGTAAATGTAAATTCTTTGGAATAAACATTCCAAAAAGATTTAAGTTATTTTACCTAAGTTATTTATATTATTTTAGACTGTTTGATTTTTTGTTTTTGTTTTTATTATAATTACAATGTATTTTGATAAAGATAATAGGATATTTTTAATATTTTTTTGGAAAATTTTAATTCATCCAATCGTTAATATTCGTTATTTAATACTTAAGAATTGTATTGTTTATAAAATACGATTATTGTAGTTAGCATATTTTTTAAATCGTGATTTTTAAATTGAAAATGAAGAAACTATTAAATCGTTATTTTCAAGATGTAATATTTTTTAAATGGTTAGCATATTTTAATTTTAATTTTAACTTAAATTTATTTGTTATTAAGTATGATAGCACTTTCGCACCACTACGTATTTGATTATCTGATTCGTTTAATTTTTTTATTTTTATTTATTAAGTGAATAAGTTAATTTCCTGTTTTAAAGTTATTATTTTTTAATAATATATCCCTATCTATAAAATGATTGTAAAATTTAAAAAAATAATAAACTATGATCTCCAAAAAGAGCTTGAGTAAAACTGACAAAAATGTACATTATCAATAGCTTTGACCATGTAGAAAGTGAATGCAAAGAAATATAGAAAAAGGCCCAAAGAAATAAACCCAAATAAATAGTCAATTACCAATTGAAGGGCATAAATAAAAATAAGCCATAATATTATCTTCGTGTATATATTAATTAACATGTATAATACTAGAATTGTTAACTTTACAATCAAACGTAAATATAAGAATCAAAACAAATTAGATGCTAGAAGTTAAATCAATTTTTATTTAATAAATTTTAATAAATTTTATTTTGCATTTAAATGCATAGTTACATTTGTTGTTTGTTACTTTAACATTGAATTAACTTTTGTATTTATAACTTTATTTATGTTTTAATTTTATAAAAATTAATTACTGCTTTATAGAGTATAAAAATATAATTTAAATATATTAAAGATACCGTGAATAGTACGGGTTTCTACATTGTGGCATTTTAAAAGAAAAATTGTTATAAAATGTCTTAATCGTGGCGGGTTTAGGACAAAATTCATGATATTTTGTAAATTGGGGGCATACTTTGCAAAAAAAAATTTGGAGACAAAATTTGTGAGATTATAAAACTTTGAGGGCAAAAAGTACAGTTAAGCCTAAATTTTATAGATGTAGATAAAAAATCAAAGCATGTATTATATTAGATGCAAATATTTAATGCATTACTAATTTATGATATTCCTACTTAATTAAATCATTAAAATTTGAATTCTCTTTAAAATAATTATTTTACATTTAATTAAATTATAAAAAGTCAAATTCACTTAAAGTATGTGCTTTAATCTTTAACATGATATTTAAAATTTAAACTCTCAAAAAAAGATAGACAAATTATTATTCTTTTCTTATTTTTACACATTAATGCCTACATCTAAATTGATTAATATAAAAAAAGGTGGATAAAATATGATACATGGAGATGCAATAAATTAGTTAATTTTTTTCTTAATTAATTTATATTTAATAACATGACAAAAAATAAAATTAAGTCCATGTATTTGTTATTATTTTTTCTGTGAAAAATTCATGTCTAAAATTAATTTTTGGACAAATCATTATTTAGTTCTAATTTATTATATTCTCACTTAATTAAATCATTTAAATTTGAATTCTCTTTAAAATAATTATTTTAGATTTAATTAAATTATAGAAAGTCAAATTCACTTAAAGTACATGTTTTAATCTTTCACATGAAATTTAAATTTTAAATTCTCAAAAAAAGATAGACAAATCATTGTTCTTTTCTTTTTTTACACATTAGCAAGTAGACCAATTTTGAACCCTCACAAAACAAACTGATAAGTGCAAATAAAGGCCCAAGTACTAGGATGAAATTACAAAGGTCTCATAATCAAATGTTGCAGAATAGACAGTTTAAAGTCAATAAAAGCAATACGAAGACCAATCTCAATAAACAAAATGTCATATATAGGTAGGAATAGATATATTATGGTCAACACCCTAAAAACTAATAGCAGTAAACTTTTATTTGATTTCATAATTACTCTCCCTCTTCACCAAAGGAGATGCTAAAACAAATATCAACCCATCTTGGGTTGATCCTGCAAATATCATGCATTTACATTGAAAGATGTTCTATGGATAGGAATGCAATATAACTAATCAAATACATTTGGTGGTTTAGAGCAGAAATTGCAGGGTTAATGATTCGTGCATCAGCCAAGGCTCTTTCACAGGTTTCAGGTCCATCACGAGCAAGTTTGGCGCTATAAGAAGCAGATAGAAGATCATGTTTTTCCAACTCCATCAAGGCACTCCTAAACGATGCAACCACCTCATTATAGCAAAAGTTTGCACATTCTGTAGTGGCTGGATCATGTTTTGTCTTCAACAATCCCTTAAGAAACTTCTGCCCTTCTATTCCCTTGTTGAAGGCTAATTTTAAGACTGCCTCTGAAAAATCAACAAAATTTTTTGCACGCAAGATTGCAGGATCCGCTTTTAGAATGTTTGTGCAATTCATCATCTCATTCGGCAAGGTTTGGTTGCAAATTTGGCCAATCAGGTCAAGACCATCACCAAGCAACCTATGATAACCATGATCTCTAGCATTTGTCAGCAAAGGTGACTTAGAAACGAGGATCAAGCAAAGGGTGAGCAACAGGGAACACAGTGATGAATAATTCATTTTGTGGTGGAAAGTTTTAATCTAGGGCGCCTAGGTTGTGGTGGGATAGAATAAACTAATTCTTCAAGGTGGTGGGTTTTTTTATAGTGTTGCTCACATTATGTGATTAATGCATTATATTAGATTATATATATATTTAAAATATTTGTGGAGACTAAAATTAAAAGATGTCCCCATTACACTAAATGAGTCTGTAAAATAAAAAAAATTCATATTTAATTCTTTATAAAATATTATATAATCAAATCATTGTGAATACTTAATATTAATGACATTATATTCGCAAATTTTAAAAAAAAATTATAATATATAGCATATATTAACATACATCAAACATAAAACATAGGTAATTTCGTCAATTACATTTTACTATATATATAGTATTCAAGAAAATATTCTTACAATATTCATTAATAAAATTCTTAAAACAGAAATATTTTCACATTAATATATACCATAAATAAAACAGAGGTAATTTCATTAATTACATTTTACTATATATATAATATTCGAGGAAATATTCTTACAATATTGATTAACAATTTCTTTAAAATAAGAAAATATTTTTAAGTCATGTGATTATAATAATATTATTATGATATTAAATTTAAAGATATAGATAAAAAATTAAAGCAATTATTACCTTAGATGCAAATATTTAATGCATTATCTTATAAGCAATTAAAATTACTTATTTACATAGCATTAACTATTTTTTACCCATATCCTTATAACATTATTTAAATAATATTTAAATAAGGAAATATTTTCTTAAAAATTAAAATATAATACTGTATTTATTATAATAATATAATAATTTTTATATATACATACGAGTGGTTATATATATGGATGTAAAAATTAAAGTACTTTTTATTTTAAAAATTCAAATATTTGATACATTTTCTTTTAAATAATTAGAATTATTTATTGTCACGTATGTAAATTTCACGTGATAGCACTATTAACATATATCATAATTATGATATTAAATTTTAAAGATATATACAAAAAATTAAAGTTCCCTGGTATCGAAAAAAATAAAATAAAGTATTTATTACCTTAGACGCAAATATTTAATGCATTATCCTATAAGCAATTAAAATTATTTATTTACATAGTATTAACTATTTTCTTGCCCATATACTTATAACATTAATTAAAAAATATTTAAAATAAGGAAAAATTTTCTTAAAAATTAAAATACAATATTATAATTATTATAATAATTTTTATATATACATACGTGTGTATATATATATGGATGTAAGTATTGAAGTATTTACTATTTTAAAAATTCAAACATTTGATATATTTTACTTTAAATAATTAGAATTATTTATTGCCACGTAAGTAGATTTACGTGGAAGCATTATTAACATATATCATAAATAAAATAGAGGTAATTTCGTTAATTACATTTTACTGTGTATATATTAACATATGTCATAGATTTACATTTTTTAATAATATATCCCTATCTATAAAATGATTGTAAAATTTAAAAAAATAATAAACTATGATCTCAAAAAAGAACTTGAGTAAAACTGACAAAAATATACATTATCAATAGCTTTGACCATGTAGAAAGTGAATGCAAAGAAATATAGAAAAAGGCTCAAAGAAATAAACCCAAATAAATAGTCAATTACCAGTTGAAGGGCATAAATAAAAACAAGCCATAATATTATCTTCGTGTATATATTAATTAACATGTATAATATTAGAATTGTTAACTTTACAATCAAACGTAAATATGAGAATCAAAACAAATTAGATGCTAGAAGTTAAATCAATTTTTATTTAATAAATTTTAATAAATTTTATTTTGCATTTAAATGCATAGTTACATTTGTTGTTTGTTACTTTAACATTGAATTAAATTTTGTATTTACAACTTTATTTATGTTTTAATTTTATAAAATATTAATTATTGCTTTATAGACTATAAAAATATAATTGAAAAAAATAATTGTGATGATTTTTCTACATGGGGGCAAAATTCCTGATATTTTGTAAATTAGGAGGTAAAATTAGTGGAAAAAAATTTGAGAGACAAAATTCACGAGATTATAAAACTTTGGGGGTAAAAAATACAATTAAGCCTAAAATTTAATATCATAATAATATTATTATAATCAAATGATTTGAAAATAATTCCTCGTCCTAAGATTTTGTTAATCAATATTGTAAGAATATTTCCTTGAATACTATATACATAGTAAAATGTAATTAATGAGATTACCTCTATTTTATTTATGATATACGTTAATAATGCTTCGACGTAAAATCTACCGAGGTGGCAATAAATAATTATAATTATTTAAAGTAAAATGTATCAAATGTTTTGAATTTTTAAAATAATAAATACTTCAATTTTTACATCCATATATATATACACGCGTATGTATATATAAAAATTATTATAATAATGATAATCGTATATTTTTATTTTTAAGAAAAAATTTCCTTATTTTAAATATTTTTTAATTAATGTTAGAAGTATATGGGTAAGAAAATAGTTAATACTGTGTAAATAAATAATTTTAATTTTTATAGGATAGTGTATTAAATATTTGCATCTAAGGTAATATATACTTTAATTTTTTTATCTATATCTTTAAAATTTAATATCATAATAATATTATTATGATCAAAAGATTTGAAAATATTTCCTTATTTTAAAGATTTTGTTAATCAACATTGTAAGAATATTTCCTTGAATACTCTCTTTCTCTCTCTCTTTATATATATATATATATATATAATAAATAATTCTAATTATTTAAAACAAAATGTATCAAATGTTTGAATTATTAAAGAAAAAAGTACTTTAATTTTAACACCCATACATATAACACACTCGTATGTATATATAAAAATTATTATAATAATGATAATATTATATTTTAATTTCTAAGAAAATATTTTCTTATTTTAAATATTTTTTAATTAATATTATAAGGATATGGGTAAAAAATAGTTAACACTATGTAAATAAGTAATTTTTATTGCTTATAGGATAATGCATTAAATATTTGCATCTAAGGTAATAATTGCTTTAATTTTTTATCTATATATTTAAAATTTAATATCATAATAATATTATTATAATCAAATGATTTAAAAATATTTTCTTATTTTAAGGAAATTATTAATCAATATTGTAAGAATATTTCCTTGAATATTATATATATAGTGAAATGTAATTAATGAAATTACCTCTGTTTTATTTATGGTATATGTTAATTTGAAAATATTTCCTTGTATTAAGGATTTTATTAATGAATATTGTAAGAATATTTTCTTGAATACTATATATATAGTAAAATGTAATTGACGAAATTACCTATGTTTTGTGTATGATGTATGTTAATATATGTTAATGTTAATGTTAATTATACTATATGCTATATAGTATAAATATAATTTTTTTAAAATTTGTGAATATAATGTCATTGATATTAACTATTCACAATGATTTGATTATATAATATTTTGTAAAGAATTAAATATGTATTTTTTTATTTTACAAACTTATTTAGGAGGAATTTGGTAGGGAGATTCTTTTAAGTTTCTCAGAAATCTTAGGTTGAGAATGTTAAATTCCTATGTTTAGTATAAGAATTTTAAAAATCATTTATGGGAATCTAACATTCCCAGGAATTGTTTTTTAATTAAGTTTTCTACTAAAACTTTCCTGTAGGAGGGGGGTGGGAATCCAAGATTTCCATGAAGGGGGAAAGTTTGTTTATAAATATGGCTCTCATTTCCAAGAATATTTCAAACATACCAAATATATTTATGACATTCCCAGGAAACATGATTTCAAGGAATAAAAAAGATTCTGTATATCAAACGCCCCCTTAATGTAATGGGGATATCTTTTAATTTTAGTCTCCACAAATATTTTATATATAATGCATTAATTATGTAATGTGAGCAACACTATAAAAAAACCCAACACCTTGAAGAATTAATTTATTCTATACCACCACAACCTAGGTGCCTTAGATTAAAACTTTCCACCACAAAATGAATTATTCACCACTATGTTCCTTGTTGCTCACCCTTTGCTTGATCCTCGTTTCTAAGTCACCTTTGCTAACAAATGCTAGAGATCATGGTTATCATAGGTTGCTTGGTGATGGTCCTGACCTGATTAGCCAAATTTGTAACCAAACCTTGCCGAATGAGATGATGAATTGCACAAACATTCTAAAAGCGGATCCTACAATCTTGCGCGCACAAAATTTTGTTGATTTTTCAGAGGCAGTCTTAAAGTTAGCCTTCAACAAGGGAATAGAGGGGCAAAAGTTTCTTAAGGGATTGTTGAAGACAAAACATGATCCAGCCACTACAGAATGTGCAAACTTTTGCTATGATGAGGTGGTTGCATCGTTCTGGAGTGCCTTGGTGGAGTTGAAAAAACATGATCTTCTATCTGCTTCTTATAATGCCAAACTTGCTCACGATGGACCTGAAACCTGTGAAAGAGCCTTGGCTAATGCACAGATCGTTAACCCTGCAATTTCTGCTCTAAACCACCAAATGTATTTGATTAGTTATATTGCATTCCTATCCATAGAACATCTTTCAATGTAAATGCATGATATTTGTAGGATCAACCCAAGATGGGTTGATGTTTGTTTTAGCATCTCCTTTGGTGAAGAGGGAAAGTAATTAATAAAATCAAATAAAAGTTTACTGCTATTAGTTCTTGGGGTGTTGACCATAATATATCTATTCCTACCTATATATGACATTTTGTTTACTGAGATTGTGAGAATATAATAAATTAGAACTAAACAATGATTTGTCTAAAAATTAATTTTAGACATTAATATTACATAAAAAATAATAACAAATACATGGACTTAATTTTATTTTTTGTCATGTTACTAAATATAAATTAATTAGGTAAAAAAAAGTTATTAATTTATTGCATCTCCATGTGTCATATTTTATCCACTTTTTTTTTATATTAATCAATTTAGATGTAGACATTAATGTGTAAAAATAAGAAAAGAATAATGATTTGTTTATCTTTTTTGAGAATTTAAATTTTAAATATCATGTGAAAGATTAAAACACATACTTTAAGTGAATTTGACTTTCTATAATTTAATTAAATCTAAAATAATTATTTTAAAGAGAATTCAAATTTTAATGATTTAATTAAGTAAGAATATCATCAATTAGAACTAAATAATGATTTGCCTAAAAATTAATTTTAGACATTATTTTTTACACAGAAAAAATAATAACAAATACATGGACTTAATTTTATTTTTGTGTCATGTTACTAAATATTAATTAATTAGGTAAAAAATTAACTAATTTATTGCATCTCCATGTGTCATGTTTTATCCACCTTTTTTTTATATTAATCAATTTAGATGTAGATAGTAATGTGTAAAAATAGGAAAAGAATAATGATTTGTCTATCTTTTTTTGAGAATTTAAATTTTAAATATCATGTGAAAGATTAAAACACGTTCTTTAAGAGAATTTGACTTTCTATAATTTAATTAAATCTAAAATAATTATTTTAAAGAGAATTCAATTTTTGATGATTTAATTAAGTGTGAATATCATAAATCAGAACTAAATAATAATTTGCCTAAAAATTAATTTTAGACATTAATTTTACACACACAAAAAACAACAAATAGACGGATTTAATTTTAATTTTTTGTCATGTTACTAAATCTAAATTAATTAGGTAAAAAATTAACTAATTTATTGTATCCCTGTGTATCATATTTTGTCCACATTTTTTTTATATTGATCAATTTAGATGTAGACATTAATGTGTAAAAATAAGAAGATATTAATGATTATTTTGAAGAGAATACAATTTTGATTAGATAAAAAAATTCAATGAATTAGCTAAGTTAGAAGATATTAATGATTTGAAAAATAAATTTATATTAAAATTATGACTATTAAATGATGTAAAAATATGTAAAAATTAAAATACATTATAATTTTAAGAATAAATCTTCACGTAACTAAAAGAAAAGAGTAAATGAAAAACAATTAAATAAATGGGTATAGGAAAGACAGCTACGCTATTGCCTATTGGAGGCTAATACTTTGAAAAGCTAATTTTACCCATATATTTTAGGTGTTTTTAGGGCAACAAAACAAGTTATAGTCTTACTTACTTTTAATATAGATAAGAAAAGTGAAGTAAATAAAAATAAAAAAGCCTGACACACAGTAACAACTAATTCCAATTATTCAGTCAATGCCCGTAATAATAATTAAATAAACAAGATTTACGCACACAACTTGCAAAATGAAAGAAAAAGGCACACTAAGCAAGTGGGCCTGCTTACCTGCCTTAACCACACATAACAGTGAACGAATGAAGACAAATAGCATGTGGCCATGATTTTCGCACTCCCTGTTTGATCTTTGTACCCTCCATTTTTTGTGTTTTGGAAATAAATTTTTGTCGTATATATTAAATAATTTCTACTTTGTATGTGTACTAAATGTATATTTTTGTTGTATATTTCAATCTAAATACACAACGGAATCTAGTTTCCGTTGTGTATTCTAGATTGACACCTCTATGTCAAATAACTACACAACAGAAACTAATTTTTGTGCATATTGACTAGAATGCACAATGAAAATTACTTTTCATTGTGTATTTAGATCAAAATGCACAATGAAATTAGTTTCTGTTGTGCATTTCAGTCGATAATACATAATAGAAATTAGGTTTCGTTGTGCATTCCATTTATTTTTTTACTTGTGTGTAATTTTTTTATTTAATAAGTTAACTTGTTAAATTAATTATTAATTAATTTAGTTAATTTAGGCACTTAATTTTTATTTGTTTTAAATAGCCTTAATAGTTAAATAACTTAATAAATAAAACATATGAAAAAATATGGAACAAATAAAAAATAAGTCAACATGCTCGTAAAAATAAGTCAATGCAACATGAAATAATATAAAATTTTGAAGATGAAATATTATAAAATAAGTGAACATGAGATAAAAAAATAATAATACAATGAAGTAAAAATTATAACACCAAAACATTAATGTCAAGTCTTTCTCCTCCTTTGATATGTGCATCCCGCTACAGTGTTTAACTGTGTGAGTGTCAATATGTACTACATAAAGGTATAAGTGTTAGTGTTTTGAGTAACAATCCTTAGATCAAGCATGGCCTGAGTCTCCCAAGCAATCCTTTCAAATAAAGTCTATAAGAAAGGAAATATATCAGTATTGTGAATGTTTGAGTGTCATTCAATATATAGGGGAGAAATATATGCTTATAGGATAATCATAAGACTGACTTGAACTGTACTTTAGCTAGATCCCTCTAGGGAGCTACACAGGTACTCTTAAAGGGCATCTCGAATAATGTCCCTCTACTGGAGGCCTAATGTATAGGTGAGAAATGTAACACCTGTTTAATTTTAAATATAATTCATATTAATTTAGTTATTAAGTTTAAGTAAATAAAAATGCGTGTAAAATTTTTCCAATTTTAAAAGACATTCCAAACTTAACAGATTTGGAAATGGTAATAAAATATGAAAGATATATACATATATTTCATAAAACTGTACATCATGGTTTGAGTAATACATAACAGTCAGAAAACAAAAGTACATCGAAATACATATACTACCTAACCCACTATATATATAAAAAAGAGATCCTATACAGAGCAGTATTTATCTACCCTATCCCTTATACAAAAGAAAATACTATAGGTCTTCAGGTCTTCCCCCGTTGAGATGTTCTCTATCTCGTACTCAGCATCACAGAGCATTAATGTCGTCTTCAGTAATCACGACCAATCATACACAAAAGAAAATAATGGAGTGAGATGTTTTGTTCTAAAATCACTTTTACATGTGCGGTAGAAAATCTACCATAAAACAAAGATAAAACACAACTGACAACACAAGATATCCTAAGGTTCATTCTAAGTTATATCCGACTACCCTTGATTAGGTATGGATCCATACTTCCCATTAGTGGGTAATAGTTCTCAACAGAACCTGGGAAGTGACTGGGAGTACATATACCTCTCTCAACACCATCACATGGTACAGTCCTCGTCATCATTGAGGAACAAAATAACAATTTAGGATATCCATTTATAGAAGTATACTCTCAAACCAATCTTGGAATGCTGAGCAGTTGTCGGGGTTATCGAGTTTGGTCAGGCGAATATCCCGGCTCAAGGGGGCTACCCTGGCCATTGGGACCTTCACCACTCGATGCCTACCCCCAAGACCTCCGCAAGTGGGTCCCTGCCTTTCATTCCTCAGCGTACCAAACTGTGGCTTCCCTAGCAGGGTGCCATGTCACTTGCTTTACATTACTCACTAAACTATCAATTCCTAACTTCTCAAGCAGAGGTTTCCCTGGTCTCATTTAACTTGAGCACCAGTACAATCAACATTTCTGCCTTATTTTGCAGAAATTGCACAATACCAGAATTTTAACAGAATAACGACATAGCAATTATAGTATAATTACTAAAATTTTGGCAGAATAACAACTAAATAAATACATTTTAATTTTCTAAAATTGAGCAGAGTAACAGCTTAGCAAGCGCATTTTAATTTTCTAAAATTGAACAGAGTAACAGCTTAGCAAGTATAATTTAATAATTAAAATTTGAGCAGAGTAACAATTTAGTAATTATGATTTAATAATCTAAATTTGGGCAGAGTAACAACTTAGTAAAAATTAAAGTTTAACTTTAAACAATAATAACAATACTAAAATTTAAGCCTAAACGGGTTTAGGGGAAAACCCTTCCTACCAACATGCAAAGTGAAAGTAATTTAGAACCAACCCCACTCCCCCCATTACCTCTAAGATAGTTGATGAAGAGGATGGAATTGTTGGTGCAAAGCTTCTAGGAGGAGAAATTCTACTAGTTGCAAACTAGCAAAATTTTAACATAAAAACTAGATAAAAAAAATATTTTAGAGAGAGAAAACTTTAGAAAGAGAAGCTCTCTAGCTTGGGAGAGGAAAGGATGAGTGAAAATCTGAAAACTTTGAGGCCTATTTATAGAAGAAGGAGGGGGGTTAGGTGTCCAAATAATTACATCATCCATTATGTCACAATTATGTCATAAATCCAATTTTTATTTATTTTTAATCCAATTTAGGGACACATATCTCAAATAGGTGGTGAATCACCTATTTTAGGGTTGGGGACGTGCTCCACCAGCTGTCCCAAGCCTCCATGTGTCAAATTTTATCTGTAGGTGAATTAACCGGTACCGACAAAAACGCCTAAACTTGAAAAAAATAGCTTTTAATATGAAAATAATGTATTTTAATGCAAAACTGGATAAATACATTAATTTTCATCAAAAAATAAATTTCTAATAATAATTTTTAATTTTTATTAATTTATTTCAAATTATATGTATTTATTGTGTATTTTTAAGCTAGAAAATTCATAGAAAATCCATTTTAATTCAATAAATATCAAATTTTTTATCAAAATTATAAAATTAAATATTTTACCCATAATTAAACTAAAATCACAATTTCACCCTTTTTGAATGTCAAACCAGTACTGGCTGGCTTATTAGACACGTAGGGGCATTTTGGTCATTTTACACAGAAATTCTAGAAAATTCCCAAAAATTTCCAAAATTATATTTTTATATATATGACATAATTCCAAGCTCAAATTGACATTTTAATGTCAATTGAATCTTTTCCACATGTCAGTTCTTAGTGTTGAGAAATAAGGACAAAATTGTCATTTTCTAATTTCTCCGGGCTCCGGCTCGGAAAAATCAAGATTAAATAGCTCTTGAAATTTTGATTAAAATGGTCGAAGTCAGAATTTCAAAATTCCTTTCCGATTTTTCAGAATTGTATTGCTAAATATTATAAAAAAACAGTGGAAGTATTGAAATAGGATTATTATATTTTTCACTACTTTTCTCTCAAAATAAAGTTTTTATAATGAGAGACACTTAATATGAAAATTTCAAAATATTTTGAGGTCAAAAAGTCTCCGGTTGGTTCCCACAGTCAACCAGGGGTATTTTTGTCATTTTACAAAACTTATCTCAATAAATTCTAGAAAAATTTCTAAAATTATTATTAATTGTTCTAAATACATTGATGACTTAAAAACAATTTTTAAACATACAGAATAATTTAATATATAAAAGTAGGGATGTTACAAGAAATGTTGTGGAAACACTCGAAATATCCATCCATGCCCGCCTACAGATAAGCCTTAGGCATAAGTGGTCCTCTAGTCTCATTGTCAAGGATGTGATTGAGATACTCAATAAACCTTGCATCACATACCTCAGTAGAAGGTACATGCTTTGTAATAAAGTGTGATGAGTGAGGAATCCCCTGTACATACCCAAACTATTGCTAGCACCCTTTTAAAAAGATGGGCACGCATCACGAGGCCTGATTTGAGGAATCTCAAGAAGTACAACATGTCATTGAAGACTCACATCTCTCTATGCTTCTCATAAGGCATCCAGATGACCTCATTTGTTAGAGCAAATCTAGCGTTGTCTTAATCGCAAACACCTCACTAAAGCCCCTCAACCATTTCCATCTACGAGCACGGGGAGCCTGCTCAGTATATGTAGTTTACTCATGGCGAAAGCCAATGGTTAAAAAATGCTCAGATATCTATGATTGTAAAATTATGGATGTCAAAACAGCCCGACCAGACTAGTCAGTCCATATAACTCGCTCAAACAGGTTAGGTTACTCAACTGTCTAACCTGTATAACTTAACCCACACAATCTGCCAACTCAAAAGGTCAAATGATGGGTTGGGTTAGGTTGACATGTTGGGTTGCCTTTTTTTTTTTTTTTCCCTCCACCTAAGTTGGAGTTTTCAGTAGCGTGACAAATTCACATTCACCTATATTAGGGTTGAGTGGTTGAGATTATAATTTCTCTTTATTTAAATAAGTGAAGTCCCAAGAAGGCAATTTTTTGTGGTGATTATAATTTAAGACAAATAAACACTGTAGTTTAAAGTTTATGATCATCTCTTAAGTATCAAGTAGGGTCCTTAATTTACTAGTTTTGTAAAAAAATTTCCTTTTTTTTTAATTTTATTTGATTATAAATTTTGGAGAAAATTTAAGACAAATAAAATGATTAAATTTTTATATTTTTTTAATGGGTTGACTTGCCAACCCAACCTACCCCGCTAACACACCACGGGTTGGGTTGGGTTAGGATTTTTAACCCAATGCAAAAAAAAGGTTCAACCCAACCCATTTTTCGGCAAGTTGCGGGTGGGTTAGGTTGGGTTGAGTTGGCCTGTTTGACATCCCTATATAAAATCATTAACATAATTAATTATCACAAAACAAAAAACACAAAAGCCAAATAAAATAAATAACAAATTTAGTACCTGTAGTAAAGTCATATATCCTTTATTCTTCCATGTGTGATGCATACTCACAATGCTAAGCTGATCATATAGGTAAAATAAGGCAGCGACATCCCATGCATACTCGCTGCAACTCTAAAGATAGACCAAAAGGTCCAAGTAGCCCACACCTACAAATATAGAACTTTGTTTACAAATATTATGCAGCTAAGCAAATGTAGCAAATAAGCTTTAACTACAAAGACAGCAGCATTCCCGGCCTTGACCTGTGCATCATTTACACGCTATAGCCACTCAAATGGCATGTGTGCTCCTCATGAGGTCCCATCGTGTGCATAGTCAAATCTTACCTCAAGCATGGCCATTAAGTAGCTGGGTGTCTGCCAACGACTTAACACTTGATAAGAACATGGGGTCCTAGCTACGAGTAGATGTAGAAAAGATGAAATATCTTATAGAGTGATGATCATCTCCTTACT
Source organism: Spatholobus suberectus (assembly GCA_004329165.1). Classification (NCBI taxonomy): domain Eukaryota; kingdom Viridiplantae; phylum Streptophyta; class Magnoliopsida; order Fabales; family Fabaceae; genus Spatholobus; species Spatholobus suberectus. The sequence goes on along the minus strand of CM014730.1, from coordinate 93,080,805 downwards.
AGAAGGTGGAAGAAGCTAGTGTCCGTGTGGCACCATTCAACAAAAGCACATAAGATGCCTTTGTCCACTATGCGGTAGCGTGTTTGTATAAGAGGCGGCAGCTCTAACTTCTCCACATATCGCTTTACCTGCTCGTTCTCAAGCAAGGGTAAAATCTTGCTTCCATGATTGACCATCTTCAGCTCCTTGTGATTTAGTTTTTCTCACAGCCATAAGGCAATATGATCCATGTAGGACCTTAAGATAGAATGGTTCTCAAGACCTCCTAGATAAAGGGGCAACAACCCATGGCTTAAGAACAAGTACTTAAGGATAAAGAACAACAACTAGCACTTATGGTGTGCTAGCAAGCACTGCCGCCTTCAACTCCTGTTGTGCTACTGCTGCCACTCTTTGTTTGTGAGCTGAATTAGTGGGTGGTGCTAGCTCATTTTTGACTGTACCAATCTTGCTTATATGTCTCCATATCATGTACATGACATATTATATTTGCAATAGTAAAAACGAATAAAAGTTTAATAAAACTTAAATAAACAAATAAATATAATATAAAGTCTAGACATACAACAAAAATAAATTTTTGTTGTGTTTGAACCAAATACACAACGAAAAAATATTTTTGCTGCATCAATGAAGACAAAAAAAATGAAAACAGTAAAAATAAATCACTAGATTATATTTGAATGATTAAAATTAAAAATTAAATATATATGATTTTTTAAGTAATTATGTAAGTATTAATTTTTAATGGTTGAATGACTCACATTTATAGTTATGAAAATAAATAAGAGATTTGATGCATTCCTATATAGAGAAGAGAGAGTATTAAATGAAAACTTCGTGATAAATGAGAATAGCCACTTTTTTTTATTGGTTATGATAATTTTTAATATTGATCATTCATGAATAGTTGTATGATGTAAATTTGTGGTCACCATCTTTTACCATAATAATAATTCTTAATTGAATAAGATGTTGTACTTGTTATTAATACCTTTTGTTTTATTAATTTTTTACTTATTTTTAATATTAAAATAATATTTTTTGTTTTACTAATTTATTAGAAAAAAGACATATTAAAAATATTTTATTTGACTAATATGTAAATATTGGGTATAGAAGTAAATAGAAAAGTATCTATAATCGTACAAGTATGAATTCAAATATAAAATGTTTTCTAAAATACATGTATACATACAAATACTCTAATACTGATTTAAATTTTAGGCTTAATTGCACATTATACCATTCATTTTTCACAATTTTGCGAATTTTGCCACCTAACTATTTTAATTATACATTTTGCCTTCTAACTTTCAAAATTTCACGCATTTTGCCGTCCCTGTTAGTTGACCGTTGACGTAGCAATTTTAAGTGTTGACGTGGTAGGCTGACTGCTTACGTGACAAATTGACTGCTGATGTGGATTGATGATGTGACAAATTGATGATGTGGCAACATGTCAATGGTCAAAATTGCTACATTATCGGTCAACTAACGAGAGTGACAAAATGCGTGAAATATCGAAAGTTAAGTAATAAAATATACAAATAAAATAACTGGATGGAAAAATATGCGAAATTTTGAAAGTTAGGTGATAAAATATACAATTAAAATAGTTAGGTGACAAAACTCGTGAAATCATTAAAGATGAGTGACAAAATGTGTAATTAAGTCTAAATTTTTATTCATTGTTATTCTTAAATATCACTAGTTTTGTAGATCAAAATTTCAATAGTAAATATTTGGACTTTAAAGGTGGAAAAAATTTATCATTTTTTTCAAATAAATTAAAACATTGGCATATCATTAATGCAATATATATATTTTTTTCACAGAATCATTAATGCAATACTAAACACTATGTTTCTTATCATTTTAATTTGTGCAAATGTATAGGTTATACATTTATTTTTATATAACTAATAACTAATTTATACGTAATAAATAAATATATTTAAATGTAATTCATAGTTGATGTAAAATATAAATATTAATTTTATAACTTAATTATTAATATTTTTATGTAAAGCTTTTATTTACATATGACGTAAATATTTAGTCGTATGATTTATATGTCATAATGTTTTTATTTAAAGATTTTATTTATACAGAATGTAAATATTCATCCCATTATTTATACGTTAATTTGCTTATATATAAAGTTTCAACCCATATATCCTATGATTTATATTATATATTAATTAATATAATCTCATGTAAAATTTTCATTCTCGTGTAAAAAAATTATTTATGTGTAAAACAAATTTCATTTTATATTTATTGATGTTTTATCTTTTTTTAATTTAATGACCATACATTGTCAGTGTAAAAATTTTTATACTATCAACTAATCAGAAATTACTATTGGTCTGACTTTTAAGATAGCTATTGTAAAAGTTAACAAATATACCATACATGATAGTTTGGGATTTTCTCTCTCTCTCTCTCTTTTCAAAACTTACAAATCCAAAATATCACTACATGTTTTTTTTTTTTTCATTTATATCCCTATATTAACAATTGTTGTAATAGTAAATCATCATAAATAAGGAATATTAAATAAAGGAATTTTAGTTTAAATATAACATTATTTGACGTCAATTAAATGTTTCTTAATTTTGTGCATTAACCTTAAATATTAATAGATATGAAATAAAAGAAATATATTATTATCATTTTTAATAAAATAATTATAAATCCTTCTAAATTTACTTCCAATAAGTTTTCTTATTTTTTTTTCATTTAACATTTATCAAAAGAATTAGTATGAAGATATAATAGAATGGGTGGAGATCAAATTACTCCAAGAGTAACTCTTTGTAGAGTTACTCCACTCAATAACTCTTGGTATATATTAAATTCCAATGATCTAACCATTGAATTAAAAGATTTTATTGAGTAGATCAAATCTACAAATTTTTATAAAATTTGAAAACTATTTAATATTTTATTAAATAAATTTAAATTAACATATAATATAATTTTCTAAATTATAAGTAAATATCGACTGTAAGATTAACTAGCTACACATTTTTGATTTTCCTAAATTTTGATGTGCATGATCATTGACATAATATTAAAATATTCAATAGTTTTATCATTGAAATTTAATATATATCAAAAGTTATTGAGTGCAGTAACTCTACCAAGAGTTATTCTTGAAGTAACTTGATCTCCACCCATAATAGAACAATATAGCATTACTGTTTTCAATAAATTAACATATCTACAATGGATTCATTCAATTTTCATTATTTATTAAATAAAAACGAATTAAACATATTTTATGTTTTCAATTTGTCAAATGTATATTGTAACGACCCGCTGTCGCTACATGACATTCTATAATAAATCACGGATTAATTTAATTTTAAGTAAAACTTTTATTAATTCATTTATGAAAATATGAGTAAATTTTTTCGTGTTTTATAAAACTAATTGACAATGACATTCATTTCTTGAAAATAATTATCTACACAAATGACAACTACTGAAAGTTAGACATCACATATATAGGTATATATATCAGAATATCAACATCATACTAATTAACAATTACAACCCATATATCCAAAGATCAACTGTATCTCAAAAAGGTAAGGTGTGTGTCAACTAAAGTGTACCCATTAGTAAGTACATATAACAAAAAACATATAACTACTCACTCCCTAATAGCTGGCCATAGCTACACACTACTCCTAAGAAGAACTAGGGTGGTACGAAAGAAGAAAAGAAGAAGTAGGACTCCTCGATGTGTGACAGGGTCCTCCTAGAATGAAGTCCCTTTACCTAGAAACGTCTTCTATACTTAATAGTGAAGAGTTTGATTTGCTAGTGGCTCGCCATCTGCTCCCGCACATAATCGCGATCATCATAGTCGATTCTATATCGAAATAAATAGCGCAAGGGTAAGCTTGCAAAATAAGGATAATTTACATTTAATAATCCATACATTAAAATATATTAACTTTCAATATAACAACATATCAATAAGTAAAAGCAAATCATCATTAAATAACAATTGTAAGTCACGGATCCAAATAGGTAGCATGTGCTATAACCACTGGGGAACGCTGTTAATTCTTATCTACAGAAATGATGTAGTGGTTTGTCAGGATAGACATACGTGGGTAGTGGCTTACCACGACACAAGATTTGCGATGACCTTGGTCTATAATGTGTGATTCACTCGTTTATTTATCTTTAAGGTCCATCGATAGTTACCCCAACTAACCTTTCTAGCACTAGGTTGAGGGCCCCACCAAGCAACCCTAACTTATGTGCTTGCTCGCAACACAGTTACAACTGTGAACTTATGCATGTATGCATGTACATCCCATCAACAACGCCAATCAACATTATATATATATATATATAATTTATCCACTACTACATTATCAAGGTCCTACCAAGCAACCTTCATAGTCAACAAGCAAGCAGAGGTCCCACTAAGCAACCTCTATCTTATAGGAATCCTACTGACAATCCCTACTAACAACAAAATTCTATCTTTCGTACTTTAACGTTTTCCATCAACATTGGATAACGTATATTATAAAATTTTATGAAATTGCTTAAATAGATTTCACTTGAATCTTTTAAATATTTTATTTAGTAATTTATTTATCCACAATCATTTTAAATTCAAAATATCTAATAAAAATTAAAAAGGGATGTTAAATTTCTAAAATACCCTTTTTAGCATTTTTCTCATTAAAAAGTCTATTATTAATCAATTATTTGTCAAAATAGATAAAAATACTAAATAAATTTTAAAATTTTATTTTTCTACAGAATCAACTTAAAAAAAATATATTAATAATTACTAAAATGTGAAATTACAAAATTTACCTTAAAATCATTCAAGAAAAACATAGTCTTAAACTTGAAATTTTCTCTATTACAGGGTCAGATCTATGAGTAGATTTGAAACTTTAAATCATTTTTTGTTGAAACAAATCTTATACCCTGTTAATGTTATGAGAGTCTATTTTCTAAAACATTAAACCATGTCTTAAACAAAAATCTACAAAAAAAGTGATAATTGTTGGAGTGGACAGAGTCAGATTTGGATCCCTGAAACACACTTAACTTTAAACTCAGATTTCTCTTTCAAAACAAAATCAATTAAAACAAATATTATGTCTTTTCAATATCCCCGAAAGTGTATTTTTCAAAAAGCTAGAGTATATTTTCTAATTCATTTTGTACAGGGAGAAACAAGCAAATTACTAAAACATGTTAAAACTGACCAATAGAATAAGGTCCCTACACATAACCCACTTTCAAATAAACTTTTACTATATCAAATGGTTGAATTAGAAAGCTTATGACCTCTCAATGGAAATCTCTTTAAGTCTGTTTTTCAACCATATAACTTGTTTTTTCATATCATTTTTAGAAAAATATATGGTTATACAACGTAAATTTGTAATTCTCATTTTCACAATAATAAAGAGTTCTTGCGATTATTTATGTACTAATAATTATAATCTTTCACAATATTTTCTTACTAATTCTTTTTACTTTCTTGGTTTAATGAATCTTTTGATCTCTGTACATGCGCTAACTTTTTGTTTTAGTCCTTATACTAAAAAGTTTTACATTTTAGTTCTTACATAAGCAGTTTTTTATGTTTTAGTCATTATATCTTTATTTTGTGACAATTTTACACAGTCAAAAATCGAATAACAAGAACTAAAATATAAAAAATTTGTTCATATAAGAACTAAAATGTAACGATTTTTGGTATAAAAACTAAAACGAAAAGTTAAGACATGTATAAGGAATAAAATATTAATTAAACCTACTTTCTTGTATAATAAATATGGAATCTGTTTTATATTTCAAAGACATTAAATATATTTTTATTTTTATTTAATATTTTTTATAAAATAAAAAGATTTGTAAGCAAAATTTATAAAAAGGTATATCAATATTCTTCTCGTATTCTATCTGACAATCCCGGAATTCCAGTAGGATGCTAGAAAACGGATTGTTTGACTTTGACCATGTATTGAAAAAACAAAAATGTAGAGTTATTTGTTGAATTGGAACCACTCTAATAAAACTCACGTGACTCATTTATTTTGTAAAATTAATGAATAAAGTTCGAGTCTTCGCTTATTTTTGAGAAAAAAGACAATGCCTTAGCTTTACACTGTCATTTAATCACAAATAACTATTTATTGTAAGTTTGTTGCTTTTATAATAAATACTTCAAAAGTCATACCAATAGTGAATTTTAATTGGTTGACAGTGTAAAACTTTTACACTGATAGTACATGACCATTAAACTTCTTATTTTTTTGAGATGAGGTAAATATAAGCAATATTTCAATAAAGTAAGCGTTTTTTGAATTCAGAAGCCTTGAATTGAGACACTATTCCCTCGTCCTTAAATTTACACACACACACACAAAATTCAGAATGAATTTGGTGTATGCAACTCAAGAAACTTAAATGAGAAAAAAATATTTTAATATTATGCCTTATTAATAAATGTTGAATAATTCTAAATTCTCTTATAATTTTTATTAATTTTCTTATTTATTAGATAAAAAACATTAAATATTTTTAAAATTTTCAAAACATTAAATGTATTTGAATAATGCCAAATGTTCCTACAAATTCTCTTACAAATCAAGAAAATATTAAATAAAAAAGTAAATATAATTAATGTCTTAAAAACTTTAAAAACATTTAATATTTTCTTTATCTAGTAATTAATTAAGAAGATTTAGAATTATTTAATGTATTTACCCTTTCATTCAATTCATTTTTCACAAAATATTAAAAAGACGTGTAAGAGAATATAGTATTACTCGTAAATATTTTAAGGTGTTAGTTGAGCAATCAATGAATAGTAATTTTTTATTAAGAAATATGATGAAATGTATTGATAATATTAAATATTAGTAAGAGTTATAAGTATTTTTTACAGAAAGCAATCCTATTCAAACTGGATTAAATATGATGAAATAATATTAAATATGATGAAATGTATTATAAAAATTATTTTAATTTCTTAATTAATATCTTTAAGACACGTATTTATATTATCCTTTAAATTATTAGAGATTATTATACCTTAAAAAATAACATATGCTAGTTCGAGTCACAGTGGTCCAAATTTCTTAAATATTTAGAAGGACTTTAGAGGATGATAATACCTAAAAGATCAATCTTTCACTTATAGAATAAAAAGATATTTTTAGAAAACAAATAATTTATGACTTTTTACATATTATATACAAGAGCTACTACAAAGCTATTTTATTTCTTTAAGTTACAATCTCTAATACATTAAATTATATTTCTTTCTTCTTCTTTTTCTTTTAAATATATTTCATAAAAGACAATCTTGCTTGATGTATATTACAAAAAAAAAAAAAACTGTTGTATATTTTTTTTATTTTTTCAAAATGTTGTATAATATATAATGCAATAAATGCCTTAAAAAAATGCAATAAATGTATTTTGAACATATTTGTCTCTAATAATTAATTTATCTTAAACGGTTTCCATACTTAATATATTTATCTTATTTAAATATAAAAAATGCAACTGTATTAATATTTGAGAGAGAGAGAATTTTACCATCTTTAATGGTTCTATTCAAATCGAGCCCGATTACGGTAGGTAAAAAAAAAAAAACTTAGCTTATTAAAATAATGGGTATTTATAATAAAATATTTCAAATCAATGTAAACTTTTATGCAATTTAATTCCTTGCCTTCTCCAATTTTATAACATTAATTTATTATTTACTATTTATCATTTAATTTTGAAAAAATTCCATAATTACACAGGATTTACCTAAATTGTATTTTACCTGTACAAAATCTGTCAAACAAACATACATTCAATACTTATAAATAGTGCCCTCTGTAGCATGTTTTTACAGACAAATTATTATCACTTTACTTTCTCCCAGCAAACTATCACTTCCTCTGTCGCTGCCAGTGGCGCCAAGAGCTGAAATCCTCTGCAACTCCTTACCATCTCCATTTTCCAACTAAGGTTGCTACTTCCTCTCACCTTCTCATTTCAGGTTATCACTTCCTTCAATTTTTGTTTATGTTATATTCCTTTGTTTTCTGCTTTCACTTACATATAGCTTAGCTTGAACCATTTACTTCAATTCTCATGCTGCTAGTTTCACTGTGTCTGTGATTGTTGCTGCCAAGTCAAGAAAATCGTGCCAATGACTAGTTACAAGAGGTTTCTTAACCCCTGATGTCATAAAAAAACGTGACTTTGTTGTGCCTCAGTGAGCCATGGTTTCAAAGACTGAAACCCACCTTTTGTGTGTGTGTGTGTGTTGAGTACAGTATTGTGTTAGGGTTTCAACTTTCAAGAATGCGTTTTTTTCCCCCATTTCCTGGCACAAAATCAGGAAAATGGGTGAAAAGGGGGAATGAACTTGAGTATCTGTGGTTTAATAGAGCAACAATCCGCATGGGCATAGCGTAACGTGTTTTTGATCATTAATTGCAGCTTTGTGAAAGAGCGAGAAAAATGAAAGAGTTCTTCACTCTGTGTAATTAAAGAGGATGGGTTTTGCTGACAAAGTTTTGGTGTGAAACCAACTTGGCTTTATTGGGGTTGGGGTAAAGGATTGTGTTAGGGCTTTTGGATTGAGTGTTTTTCCTCCTTGCCCCAAAAAATAAAAAGGCAAATAAGTTATATATTTAAAAGTTAATATCAGTTGTGTAAATGTTATTACAATCTACATGGGTATACCAACCGTGCTGTTGCAATTTAGTTTATTGCATGAGTTTCTTCCTTGTTATTGCTTTTCCCCCCTCATTTTAATTTTGATAATGTTTATGGTATACAGGGAGGCAATTACAATTGGAGACATGGATGCAATTTCTTTGATCAGTAACAAGCACCAGAAGCATCGTGAGGGAGAGAATGCAAGCAGTATCAAGTTAGATGATCTACCTGTCGAGATTCTTGAAGAGATCATATCCAATCTGCCCATCAAAGATGCAGTTAGAACAAGTGTACTGTCCAGACGATGGGCGAAGCTATGGATGGGTGTCACAAAAATTGAGTTGGTAGAAGAAGCCTATGACAGGAGGCAACAGTTCACAGACTTTGTGGTGAAATTGCTTGCAGTTTTTAATCCCTCGTGCCTTAGAAATTTCTCTCTCGTATGTGACGTAAGGGAGGACACTCCTCAGGTTAATCGGTGGCTAAGTGGTTTCATCAAGCCTAAGGTTCAAGAATTAAGGCTTCATTTTGAAAGAGTTGAGGAACAATTGGTCTTCCCTGATCACCTGTTTACCTCCAATTCATTGACACATTTTCATCTTAGTATGCCGCATGTTATCAACCTTCCTTCTTTCATTTATTTTCGCAGTCTTAGGACTTTGACTTTGAGACATGTTATATTCCCTGATACTTCCCCAACGCAAGAGCTTTTCTCTAGTTGCCCCTCCCTGGAGCGGTTGACCCTAATTGATTGTAGTTGGAAGAATGTTAGAGCTGTTTGTATTGTTAGTCCATCGCTTCAGACCTTGACCATAAGGGAGTGGAAAGACGAGGACGACGATTCTGTCAAGTCTGATGATGAAAATGATGCAGTTGGTCAGAATGTTCCAACTTACTGCAAAATAGTGATCACTGGAAGTAACCTGAAAACATTCTCTTATGACGGCGACCTCCTAAATGATTATTTCTTATATTCCACAACGATCACTGATGGAACTGTTGAGGTTCACCCACCACCATACAATCTCGTGGACGCTGGTCATTTTGTGTTGAAACTTCTTCAAGCCCTCTCAAATGTGGGAAAGCTATCCGTTACTGACTTTGCTGCTGAGGTTTGGTCTCATATTCTTGACACTTATTATATAGATTATAGACTCTCTTAATGTGTTTTGGAGACCCTTTTGAATTCTTTTGGTTGTGCATATCACAGACTCTATGCCGTGCTTCATTTTTAATCCCCCGGCTTCCTTTGTTCAATAATTTGGTTCAACTTCGCGTGGCAGCCGTGGCAGCCGTGAATTTAGCATGTGATGCCCTGCTGACCATATTGCGGAACTCACCTATTCTGAAAGCCGTTGACTTCATTATGGTAACTTAGTTTAAACCAGAAATCAATCTTTTATTTACAAATGCTAGCTTACGACTTTCATGATAACTAATATGTGTTTTGTTTATATATATATATATATATATGTACAGGGGGTCGCTCTGCATAAAATTTCTGTAAACCACATTGGTCCTTTGCCGACTTGCTTGGCAACAAACCTCAAGACCATAAGGATATATGGCTTTCGTGGGATTGAGGAAGAGATGATTGCAATAAAATTTTTGTTGCAATCAACGCCGGTTTTGGATGCATTCTGCCTTTATAGAAACGCGTATGATATTATTGACTTTGATGTGGGGTCAGAAAGGTTAAACATGTTGTACAAAAAGATTGCACAGTTTCCCAGAGCTTCAGCAGATTGTAAGATGTATTTTGAATAGAGGGAGAATATCAGGTTGCATTGTCGTGTCGTGCTATTTGAAGCACGTTCCTTGTTTAATAAATAAAGATTTATTTACTGCATGTTTTGTTTGTTCCGCGCTGTTTTTAATCTTTTTGAAGTTTAAAGTTGCGGTATGTGAGAAGCAATAATTTCTTGCTTCTAGACGTGCGTTTGGGGTCCTCCTACTGCAAAAACAAACACACGCTTAGATTTTAAAGCCTATTGCATCCCAAAAATTATATTTGTTTTTACCTCTTGAAAGATGAAACCTCGAATACATGATTTTAGCTACCTACTGCTGACGGAAGAAGTGTTGAACTATTGGAATAAAACTAATAGAACAAGTCTCCAGATTATAGCAAAGGCGTAAAAAACGAGGTTAGATTACTATTCAAATGTAAATTCTAAAGAAGTATAATTCTTTAGACGAAGTAATAACATATCAATAAGTGAGCCAAAAAAACTGCTAGAATAAGTTAAATTTCAACTTAGAAACTATAGTTGATATCTCAGTTTTTTTCCAGAGGGTCAAACATGAAAATAATAACTGAGATCAATATCATTAATTCATCAACCCCATTAAATTCAGATATTGCCGCGTTTGCTGCTACGTACTAGGAGTATAATACTGGTGCCTAAAATTTATTTTTAGTAAAGATATAATATTTGAAAAGATTTTGTATTAAAAGATAGCATGATTAAATAGTGGCGTGTGCTTGATTTCTTTAAATGAGGTGTTGGATTCGAGTTCTCTGTATGAAAAAAATCTTGGTTGAGAGAACTAATCTTGTCATAACGTGGATGTTTTTCATTGAATAAAATTGTCTTCCACGGCGTATACTTATATTTTAAATCCAAAACTAAAAGATAGTATAATTAAATTCCAAAACCTAAATTCTTTTCAAATCTTTAAACAACATATATTGGATAATTCTCATTAATTCAATTCATTACATATTCACACGTGCGGAGGGTTTCATATTTTTTTTTATTCAACAACAGTAAGTTTTTTCTTTTTCCTTTTTATCGTGTGTAAACTACTTAAATTTTACTTACTGGTGAAATTTCAATGACTAGGAGTGATTTTTATATGAATCTAAAATAAAGTATGTGCAAATATATTAGCTATTTTCAATATATACATGAACAAATTAAAAATAAATTATATGCATTAACAAATTAAAAATAAATTATAAACATTAACAAATTAAAAATAAATATGCATGCGGTAATGTTTTTCACTTCAATTATGTTTACTACACTTTACAAAGAAAAACTAATTTAAAAAAAACATCAATCCAATTTGTAAATAAAAATAATAGCTCCAAAAAGAAAAATTTTGTAATGCTACTCTTTTGTTTATATAGTATAAATTCAATAGTTTTAAAAAGAAAAACTAATTTAGAAAAAACTAAATTGTAAATAAATATGAAAACTTCGTTATGATACCAGTTGTCAAGTGGTTAAGCTATGCATGCCATTTTGGTGAGTAATAAAGCAATCTCTTAATCAAGTGATGCATGTCATTTGGGTGAGTAATATATAATGTAACAAACAATAGACAAGTAGTGCACAAATAGAAGACATTTTGGTGAGTAATATCAAGTGGTGTAAAAATATGAGCAGAGGACAAGAGATTTAAGTAGGGAACTACAAAATGCTAATAAGATTTAAGTACAGAACTACAAAATGCTAAATGAGGTATCTAGATTGGTGAAGCTTTTATAATTTAAAGAGAGTGTATACAATGAGAAAGGGGATAAATTAGAGAAAAAAATATACAACAACAAAAAGTTCAAAATTAATTTTGGATAAAGCAAAAGCAACTTCTTGTTGCTTCAACCCCAACTTGATTTTCCTCAACTCAAAGTGATTTTGTTTTTAGACAACCAAACATCCTAAATTTGAAACAAACTTAATTTGACTAGAATAAACCAGTTCACCATAATCCCATCACGAATAATTTAAATAAAAAATAAGAGAATAAATTTTAATAATTTAAGAATAATTCTAAAAAAAATTATATAAATTATTAATAAATTTAACACTACTTATTAAATTATCTAATTTCTTGTTCTTATTGAAAAATGGGACTATATGACTACTGTTATTGTTCCGTTTTCTGCTGTTACCATAAGGAAGGGAGATTTGGAGCTTCTAACATCAACCATTTAGACCGGTTTGTTTTGTCAAACAAAATTGAAAAGAAATGTGATTTGATTATAACTTCCAACAACTGGCTGTGACTATGTCGTTTCTAATTGACAACAGAAATTATTGAGTTAGGATAATTGATTTTGTTTTCATAGCACTGCTATTAGTTGATTAGGGTTTGAGGCTTTGTTGTTTAGGGTTCTAAATGCGCTTCTATTGAAGTCGGTTATGAGATTGAAGAATATTCACTTACCATCAGAGAACGATTCTTATTCATAGGGTTTTGGGAGAGTCTTTGTGCTCCTTGCAATTTCTCAAATCTCATAAAAACGAAAACCTTTCCTTTATGAGGTTTTTCTGAGTGAATGGATGATGATGGATCTCATGCTGGTCTCATCTATTATAAGATTCGAGAATTAAAATCTGAAGTTAGATAGATTGAAATATCACTGCTCACAGAGAAATTTGTGGATTGTTGTTCATATTGCAACTAACCATGCACCTTTCTGAAGCTTCCTTTAAATTTATTTTGAAAGGCTTAGGATTTGGAGTTTCAAGTGTATCAAGTTTCTTGATGATTCCTCCCTTTTGCTTGTTGTCCATTCCAGAAGGAGTTGCTCTTGATTAGTTGCAGTTGGGTGACTAGTACTTATCTCACGCAAAAAAATTTAATTGTTGACATAAATGAGTTCAGAATATAAAGATGCAGCTGGTCAGAACATGTCTATTGAGATTGAAGAAAAAGAATTTTTTGAGGAATATGATGGAGAAGCTGGTTATTTTGTTTTCAAACTTCTATACTGAACCTTATATTTGCCAACTAGATTTTTCAATCTCACTTTCTGGAGTCCCTTTTGAATTCTTTTGATTTTTTTGCTATGCTTTCAATTATCTGCTCATTTAATTAAGCATTTACCCATATTTTGCTGTTTAGCTGAGCTACAAACAGGGTCAGTGTGTGAAGCTCCTAATGATATTACGAAACTCAGCTTGTCTTGAACTGGCTCACTTTGATGTGGTAACTTCCTTCAAACCTGAAATACTAGTGATTTCCTTTAGTTAATTACTTTGTTTCTATCCATTATGTTTTCAATGCTTGCTTTTGGTATTATTTTCTCTTTCCAATTATGGTTAACTATATTAAAAATGGATATTGTAATTATAAGTGTGTTTGGTGTTTACAATAGTTAGTTAACTTTCCAGTGAAGGAAAATGAAGCTTATTTGTTTAGTTGAATTTGATGTGAGATTTTATATCTAGAAAACTACTCAATTTTAGGTTTAATATTGTTGGAAAAATGAAGTCCCATATCACATGGGATAAAGAAAAGTAAAGTATATATAAGTGAGGTGATTGTGTTCAAAAAATGTTTAGACATTTTTGGACCAACTCTCACACTTTTATACAACCCACTAAAACCTACACTCTTCACATTGGGCCTGTGCAAAAAATCCAAAATGGTATCAGAGCCCAATGCCTAACAAGCCATATTGATCCAAAAATAAAAAATTAAAAAAAATGTGAACTAGGCCTCTGAAACTCAAGTAAAAGAAGCACACAAGCCGAGACAAGAGGCCTCTGAGGTTCTCTTGAGTATAAGCACAGAAAAAAAAAATAAAAAAGAAAAGAAAAGAAACAAGTCACAATTGGGCCAACAAAAAAAAAATAAACTAACCTAATTGAACTTGAGGGAGAATGTTGGAAAAATGAAGTCCCATACCACATAGGATAAAGAAAAGTAAAGTGTATATAAGTGAGATGGTTATGTCCAAAAAAATATCTAGACATTTTTGGACCAACTTCCACACTTTTATATAACCCACTAAAACCTACACTCTTCACATTGGGTTTGTGCAAAAAATCCAAAAGAAACAAAAAAAAAAAAAAACTAACCCAATTGAACTTGAGGGGGAGTGTTGGAAAAATGAAGTCCCACATCACATGAGATAAAGAAAATTAAAGTGTATATAAGTGAGGTGGTTGTGTCTAAAAATGTCTAGGCATTTTTGGATCAACTCCCACACTTTTATATAACCCACTAAAACTTATACTCTTCACATTGGGCCTATGCAGAAAATCCAAAAAATATCATAGTAACTTTGACTCTATTCGTGGAGTCAATCTAATTATGATGTTATTTTGAAAAATCAATAGTAAAAAAGGTTGGCATATTTAGTGATTTTATCTTTTCTCCCTTTATTGTCAAAACTACTCAATCATTTGGTTATTAAGGCATGGGATAACATGAGATGACTCTTGAGTTATAATTTTCTGCCCTTTCTCCTATCTCCTGTAAAGAAGACACTTTGCCACCAAGACATGGAAGTCGCGTCCCCTTTCATTTGCTTAGACAATAGAATTTTGTACTGAGCTTCAGTTCAGGTTAACAATTTATGACTATTGCATTGATTTCTTGCCTTTTAATCTTGTTTACCTTTGTTTCTTTGTTGATTTCATCTTTGTTAAAACCAACCTTCTATTTCTATGGTCTTACAAGCTTTTCTTCCATTATGTTTGCTTCCTTTTTGATATTATTACTAATTTGTCAAAGAAATCAGACTCATAATAAAACTATTATTACTTGACTTAGATGTTATAAAAGGGATGACATAAATTTTTCAGTTTGCAATCTACCATGGTTACATTGGGTCTTAGGTTTGTCATGGTGGAGAAATTATTAGTTAGTCTAGGACCACTAGATGTTTATGGTCTTAACCAATATGTATATAACACATATTCAAATTTTACAATTTACGAAAAAGAATTAATTACACTTGATTACATGTCATGTGAAGATTAATTAGGACCATGGTGATCCATGACCACCTAATAATTTCTCGTCATGGTGAACCCACATGATCAGTAATTGAAAACAATATTTAACTACTTATAAAGGATGGGTTCTTCCATTCTTCCTCCTAACCTAAAGAAAAGAAGAAATAGGTGATAAGGAAAAAAGAAACAAAAGTAGTATTTGGTAGAGAAGTCAGCATGTAAAATTCTTGTCAGTGTGAATTTACTTCAAACTGGAAGTTCTGTTAACGTTTTCATAAGTCCTGCCACAGTTGATGATTTATAATTGTTAAGAGACGAGTTATTAAGGCATGAATGTAAATTCTTACGCTAAGAGGTAATTCCCAAATTCAAAAGCATCACAAGGGTTAAGGAAAGGATGATAGCAATATTACAATATTTTTAATTAATCAACCAGTTGCAATTCTCCAGTGTATCATATCCTTCCATCCACTAAGCATGAAGTTTGAATAGGTGTACTATGTATGTTATATCCTTAAATATTTATTTCAAATATCAAGTTTGTAGCAGTAGCAGGTGTAGCTCATAAATAACGACAAATGATAGATTCATTGGATAGAGGTTACTTGTACATGTGTTTTCTCAAGTATTCAAAAATGTTATCACATCTGAAATTCATCATGCATATTCATATATTCTACTTCATTTTAGTCTAATTCTCTCTCTTTTATTGAGTTTATTGATTAATATACACTTTATTTGTTGGAAAATTTCAAATGTGGACTACCATTAATCGTGAATCTTTTGTTAAAATAAACTGACCAATTAATGTGTTCAGGTTTTAGATGAACACTATAATGACAAGAGAATTTGTTGAAACCTCCTTTAGGCCGGGTCGAAACTTTGTTGACTCATGATCATTTTACTTTTGTAGAGGCAACACATAAACGACTTTTGTATCTGCCTTTTTGTCTAGCATTTGAAATTACCATTGTGCTTTGTCTGTTTCGAAAAATTATATAGTTAATTACCTTCGGGTCTTGGAAATATCACTGTTAATTTCTAGAAAAATGTTCCTTGCATGTTTGTAATATCTTCGTATAGTTTGCTTGAATATAGAAGCTGAAATATGAAAAGTGGCTGAAGTATTTTTTATCAACCACTCTGCTTTCAAGTTCAAGCAAAATAATGTTCAATCTTGTAATCATGTTTTGTTTTACATTTTCTTTTTAATTTAATGATTATACAACCGAATTTTTGTAAACGTTTGTTATTGATTAATGATAGGGCACCTAGTTACGTTCATTTATTCGATTCTTTTCATTAGTTACAAATATCACTCAAAATCTTAATTCAACTTTCTTTAAATAGTTGAATTGTTCAAATTCTGACCATACACATATATACACAATTATCATTGTCCTAAATGTCGTTGCATTATGTTATTAGACACCATTAACAATGTTTCTTTAAAATTAGTTGGTCGGCTACTTCCCTCCCGGCTTGTATATGCGCCAATTTTTTTATGTTATCAGATAAGTTCTCTTATTCTCTCAATTTAGAAATCATTTTATACGGTGAGATTCCATCTATTATTCATAATTTTGGAACATCATATTGAAGCTACAAAGCTAATTATTGGCTTATTTTCATTCTTTAAATAGTGAATCTTCTATTCTTGCCAAGTAAAAATAATAAAATATGTGATTTTAATAAAGGCTGCAGTTAAAGCCGTTGAGAGGGGTCTCGGAAAGAGAAATTTAAAAATTAATAAATATTGAAAATAACTATAATATTTTTTGTCTCTATATCTGAATATTTTATAATATTTTGAATGCAAAATTAATTCCATCCAAAATATGGAGAATAACCTACTTAAGATGATGGTGTTGGACTTGATCTAGCATATCTTATTCAAAACATTGCTTCTTTGTTGGAGGACAAACACCTACACAACCTGACTTGCTTTCTTCATTTCCAGAGGTGTTTTCTGACAATCACCTTTGGTGAGTGCATTGAGTTGATTTATATAATGATAAATAGATCAGTATCATCACATTAAGAGTGAGCTTGACATGTATTAATTCACTAAATCAAATTAATTGGATGCAATTTAGATTGAAGGAGACTTTAAAAAATA
This sequence comes from Spatholobus suberectus, assembly GCA_004329165.1. Lineage (NCBI taxonomy): Eukaryota > Viridiplantae > Streptophyta > Magnoliopsida > Fabales > Fabaceae > Spatholobus > Spatholobus suberectus. The sequence goes on along the minus strand of CM014730.1, from coordinate 93,063,264 downwards.
AAAGTGTGCATTTACTTAAACACTAAAAGAAATTAAAATGAAATATCAAGTAAGAAATTTAGTCAACTGATTTAGATCCTATCACAAATGATCAAAGAGAAGTAGGGTTTGATTTCACCAAATGTTCAAGTAACAAGTTTTTTTTTTACTAGATCAACTAACAAGTTAACTTTTACATAATTTAAGCAAAGTTTAAAATCAATTTGTGCTTAAGTGGTTCGCACTTAACTTCTTGACATATAACCTAATTAATTCCTTAATTAAGAAAGGGAAGCTTGTATGATAATGATTCATGCAAAGAGGGAAAAAGGGAAGCCACAGTACACATTAAGCATAGTTGTATACAAAGTTGTATAAAAAGCCTTCATGATAATGATCCATGCAAATAAGTTGAGAAACACACAAATAGATGCATAATCTTGAGATTGAAAAATGATAAGTATCTAGTTGATCCTCACTATTATGTTAAGCACATCAACCTTTTCCTTCTTCAACCCTTACCATGTTTGTGATCATGCACTTGATGCAACACCTTGCTTAGCTCATGTTTTAGAAGTAGCGCAAAGTCTAGTCTTGACTACTAGAAAAGACCACAAATTCATTTTGCTACAATCCTTTCTAATGAAATCCACCTCACACATTAAAAGAGTCATGGACATAGTTGATGCAATCAAACTCGGAATCAACAATATGAGGGAGGAAGCATTTGTAAGGCTGTAGAAAGCTAATGAACTTGTCCATTGACAGAGTTTGGGACTCAATGGTGGCTTTAACAAAACAAACCATTGAGTCACATCAAGATACACGCACATGGCTAAGCATCGTGGTCACTAACCATGTGACTTGCTTCGATGGATTAAAAAGGGGAACTCAAGCCATTATGGAGGCTAAACTTGAGTACTTGGTGTCCAGAGTAAGAACCTCTTTGGCCATGCCTCTTGTTGTTTTGCCTCCAAAGTTTGAACAAATCATTTATGAGCCACTAAATAGGAACTTCCCCTCATGGGTGACATGCAAGGACCAGAGGCTTTTGGAGTCTATGGTCGGGGACATCAATGCTAATGTTACGATGGCTCAAGATGGAAGTGGCAACTTCAACTCTGTGATCGAGACTGTGGTTGTGGCATCCACACCCAATAATAACAACAACACAAGGTATGTTATCTATGTGAAAAAATGGGACGTACAAAGAGAATGTTGAAATTAGTAGTCAAGAAAAGAAGGTTATGCTTATAGGTGATGGCATGAATGTAACTATAATCACTAGCAGTTTGAATTACATCAAGGCAAAAAACATCTTAAGGAGTGCCATTGTTGGTACAAATCTTTCTCAATTATTTCTCTGTATTTCACAAATTTCCTTTTGTCTATTAGTAATCCCTCAGTCGATCTTGTTATTTAATTAGCACATGCATGTTGATTTAATTTGTAAAGCTACGTAATGAGTTTTAGGCCATTTGCACAATTGCACTTTCCCTTAATGATAATTTGGCTTTGCAACTACTGGTGGGGATGAATTTATGGCCCAAAACATTTGCTTCCAAAACACAATAGGCCCAGGGAAGATGCAGGTAGCGACTCTTTGCATCTGCGCCGACCAATCTGTCATAAATTGTTGTGGAATCAACACTTTCCAAGACACTCTTTAAGTCCACTGCAATAGGCAATTTTATTGCAACTCCTTCATCACTAGCACCATTGAATTTATTTTTGAAAATACATTTGTTGTGCTCTAAAAGTGCAAGTTGGTAAAAATATTCAATATAAGAAGTGTTTTATTACAATAAATTTGAAGTAAAACTATTAAATTATGTGTGTGTGTGTGTGTGTGTGTGTGTGTGTGTTATGTGTGTGTGCATGTGCATGTGTTTGTTGCAAGTCATAGCCCTACACCTTCCAATTGCATTCTCAATTATTTATTTTTCTGACCAATTAATTATTAGAATTAAAACATAACAAAAACTATTTGATTATTATATATATTGATACTTGCATTCTCAATGGGGCCTAAGGCAAAATGCCTTGATGGCCTTGCTATCTACATGGCCCTGATTTTCAATATTGATACACAAACAAAAATTCCATCAATTGGTAATTTTTTTACTACTCAATTGATTATAATTTTCATTGCTATGCTCTTAAAGGAGTAAAGTAAGATCACCTTGAAAATCTATCTAGAATTTCTACTAGCAAAAACCTAATTAAAAAGTGGGTTAGTATGTGTTAGTTGCAATTGTTAATCAAAGATTATTGGGAATAAATAATAGGAATAAAAGGAATTACTCTTGGATTTTGGAGTGGAAATTGAGAGGGAAAGTCTAAGTGTTCCAAATATAGGAGGAGATAAGGAGAGAACCATACTGTTATGTCATCTTGTTTCGTGTCCCTTGATATTGATTAGTCACTAGAATTAATTTTGTAGGACTGTGTAGAGCTTATGGACTTGTCCATTGATAGAGTTTGGAACTCAATGGTGGCTATAACAAAATAAACCACTAAGTCGCATAAAGATGCACACACATGGCTGAGCACCATGCTCACTAACTATGTGACTTGCTTTGATGATTAGAAGGGGGTAACTTAAACTGTTATGGAGGCTAAACTTGAGGACTTGATATCTAGAGCAAGAACCTCTATCACCATGCTTGTTGTTTTGCCTCCCAAGGTTGAACAAATCATTGATGAGCCACTAAATGGGGACTTCCCCATATGGGTTACAAATAAGTACTGAAGGCTTTTGGAACTAGGGATATTAATGCTCGTGTTAATTTAATTTGTAAAGCTACATAATGAGTTTTAGGCCTTTCGCAACTGCAAATAGGGATGAATTTAAAGCCTAGGACATTTGCTTCCAAAACATAGCAAGCCCATAGAAGATGCAAGCAATGGCTCTCTACATCTATGTTGACTGATCCATCAAAAAATCGTTATGGATTGACACTTTACAAGACACTCTTAATGCCCAATGCAATAGGCAATTTTACTAAGACTCCTTCATCACTAGCACAATTGACTTTATCTTCGAAAACACATTTGTTGTGTTTTAGAAGTGCAAGCTAGTGGCTTGAATGCCTATAGGTAATTAGTATAATGTGATCAAGGCCCAAGGATAAGATGATCTAACTTATGAACTTCAATTCAGTAATGTGAAGTAATACCAAGCACGGATCTTAAGAATGGCACGGGCTCCATTAAAACTTTTTTGGGCCACCCATGGGAGAATTTCTTAAGAATCGTTATGATGTAGTCCTTTCTAGATAAGCATATTAACCTAACAAGACGGGTAGAATGGGATGCCAATCATAAGGACTATTTGCAAACCTTGTATTATAGAGAGTACATGAATAACGAACTATGTGCTAATACCAACAAAAGAGTGAATTGGACTGGTTACCATATGATCATAACTAAAGAGAAGGCTAGGAAGTTCATAGTAAAATAGCTCATTCAAGGTGATCCATGGTTGCCTAACATTGGGGTGAACTTCATTAAGGATTTCTAGACATTTCAATAGCCTTGTAGTGGTTAGTATAATGTATTGCATCTTATATGAAAAATAAATTTGTCTATCTTAACCTTGTCGTGTTTTTGTTTTTGCCAATGAATATGTGAATTTACGACGAGTTTTAATAGCCTTGTAGTACCATTTGTGCATGTGTTTCAGGGCCATGTAGATAGCAAGGCCATCAAGGCACTTGCCTTAAGAACCATTGCGAATGCAAGTATCAATGTATATAATAATAAAATAGTTTATGTTATGTTTTAATATTCTAATAATTAATTTTTGAGAGAAATAATTAATTGAGAATGCAACTAAAAGGTATAAGGCTCTAAATTATAATAAATACACACATGCACATGCATGCATGCACATGCACATGTACATAATATATATATATAATAAAATTTAATATTTTTACTTCAAATTTATTGCAATAAAACACTTCTCATCTTGAATATTTTTACCAATTTGCACTTTTGTAACACAACAAATGTGTTTTTGAAAATAAAGTCAATGGTGTTAGTGATGAAGGAGTTCAAGTAGAATTGCCTGTTGCACTGGGCAAAAAGAATGTCTTAGAAAGCCTTGATTCCACAACCGTTTATAAAGGACTGGTAGGCGCAAATGCAAAGAATTGTTACCTGCATCTTCCCTAAGTCTGTTGTGTATTGGAAGCAAATGTTCTAGGCTATAAATCCATCCTCACCAGTAGTTGCAAAGCCAGATTATCATTAAGAGAAAGTGCAATTGTGCAAATGGCCTAAAACTCATTATGTAGCTTTACAAATTAAATCAACATGCATGTGCTAATTAAATAACAAGATCGACTGAGGGATTACTAATAGACAAAAGAAAATTTGTGAAATATAGAGAAATAGTTGAGAAAGATTTGTACCAACAGTGGCACTCCTTAAGATGTTGTCTCCCTTGATGTAATTCAAGCTGCTAGTGATTATAGTTACATTCATGCCATCACCCACAAGCATTACATTCTTCTTTTGACTACTAATTTCAACATTCTCTTTGTACGTCCCTTTTTTCACGTAGATAACATATCTTGTGTTATTGTTGTTAGGTGCGAATGCCCCAACCTTGACCACAGAGTTGAAGTTGTCGCTCTCATCTTGAGCCACCACAACATTGGCATTGATGTCCCCAGTCACAAACTCCAAAAGCCTCTTGTCCTTGCATGTCACCCAAGTTAGTGGCTCATCAATGATCTGTTTAGATTTACTACAACTAAATAAACAAATTTATATTTATTGCATATATTATTAGTATTAATAATAATAATATTATTATTATTATTAATTATATATTATAAGTATGTTAATAGATAAATTAATAATTTGATAAATATAAATTATTTAAAATATAATATAAATATATAAATATTTGAGATAAATTATTAGGTTAATTTAAAATATATGATATAAATATAAATTTTAGTTATTAAAATACTCAAATTTGATGCTTAACATCATTATGAATCTCAATCGCTTCAACATTAATACTAATAATATTTATTAATATTAATTTATACCTCTACATAAATATATTAATAAAATAATTATGCTAATAATATTAATATATTTTTCTAGGATTATTATTTTATTAATATATTTCTTCACCATTTATATCATATTTTTAATAATTTAAATTTATTAAATTATTAATTTATCTATTAATAAACTAATAATATATAAAAACATTATTATTAATAATATTAATATTAGTTTATTAATAATATTAATAATAATAATAAATATAACAAGTAGTAGTAAATATATGTGGTTACATATATGTGCAATAAACACACACAAGCATGACCACACACGCACGCATGCATGCACACACACATATACACTAGTATTTTAACACGTGCATTACACAGAATAAATATTTATTTTATATAACTTAAATTTATAATAAATAAATATTTATGAATATATAAATTATATTATAATTAAAATTTATAATAAATAAATATTTTTAAACACCTTCAAAGAAATATTTTTAAACATATAGATTATATTTTAAATTTATAATAAACAATTATTGTAATACAATGTTAATTTTTAATTATTAATAATTTCTTTTAAAAAAATATATTCAATTTAGAACTAAAGATATTGAAAATGATAGATTGAAAGATATAAGAGGTTAAGTTTTTTTTTCCCCCTAAAAACGCTCTCGTTGATGAATGATAGCTAAAAATGTTCTCGTTCAATATAGTTATTCTAATTTTTTTATGTAGAGGATATATATTATAATATTTAATATTTCTATTTCAAATTTGTTGTAATAAAACACTTCTCGTATTAAATATTTTTTTTATACATAATGGATCAATCAATTTCTTCTATTTAGACTTGATTTGAATGATTTAAACAATTTTTACAACATGAAACCATTTTTTTTTTGAATTCAAAAAATTTAAAACTTTAAGTGAGGATGAATTGAAAAAATTATTATATTAATCTCGAGACTAAGAAATGAGAAGTTATTGGATAATCCTGGCTGTTGCATTAAGCACATCAACTCTTTCCTTCTTTGACCTTTACCATGTTTGTGAACATGCACTTGATCCATCATCTTGCTTAGCTCATGTTTTAAAAGTAGCTCAAGGTTTGATCTTGACTGCCAGAAAAGACCATAAATTCGATTTGCTAGAGTCCTTCCTAATGGAAATCCACCTTACACATTGAGAGAGCCATGGACACAACCAGTGCTATCAAACCTTCATGGGTGTAGGGTCATGTAGATAGCAAGGCCATCAAGGCACTTGTGTTAGGCTTCACTAGGAATGCAAGTATTAATGTATATAATAATCAAATATTATAGTTTAATATTATAATAATTAATTGGTGAGAGAAATAAATAATTGAGAATGCAATTGGAAGGTGTAAGCTTTGAGTTGCAACAAACACACACATGCATGCACACACACACACATGTGTGTGTATAGGGAATGTATCAAGTAAGAAGGCCTTTTTATGTGAGAGTGAGAGGAAAAATATTAACCATTAGATCTAGTCATGAATGATTAAGATTAAAACATACAAAGTCATGTGAGTTTTTTAAAAAACTACATGACTTTTTAAGTGGTCACATGACATTAAAGCTTGACTTTCCATGTATGGTTGTATGGCTAAGATATATATTTATATATATATATTTCTCCTTCAAATTTATTGCAATAAAACACTTCTCATATTAAATATTTTTTTATACATAATAGATCAGTCAATTCCTTGTATTGAGACTTGATTTGAATGATTTAAACAATTTTTATAATATGAAATCATTTTTTTATTTGAATCCAAAAAATTTAAAACTTTAGATGAGGATGAATTGAAATTTTTTGTATTAACATAAAAAAATTTCAAGATTTAGTAAAAATTTTGATGTTGATGGTGCTCATTTATTTTCAGAAATGAAAATATTGAAAGAAGTGTTAAAATAAGAAATTAACACTCCAATAGAAAATTTAAAATGAGTTTAATGGATATGCACTATTAGTGTAAAAGATTTTATATTATCAGCCAATTAGAAATCTATTTTGATGTAACTGTTATGGTGGTTACTATTAAAGTCAACAAACTTACCATACATGGTGGGTTGGTTGATGATAGTGTAAAAAAACTTTACACTATAAGTGCATATACTTTTTTCTCTTAAAATATATCAAAAGATTAAATTATTTTTCAAATGTATGCATAGCTTATAAAATATTATTGACAATATTTGTAATAGTTGTTACCACCATTTTTTTTTTCAAAATTAAAAATATTAAATTTTATCAAAGATAAACAATGTCATAAGCTAAATTGAATAAATTAGTCATTGAGAGTGAAATATTAGAACTACTTGATTATAAAACATTGATAAATGATTTTACAACTTAAAAAATTAGAAGGTTAATATAAAGATTGATAATTAATATTATATTAATTTTTTTTAAAAAAATTTGCTTATAAGCTCCCAAATTCCTAGGCACGATCCTAACTTGAGCAGAGTTTCTTGAATTAGGTAAAAGTTAACTTGTTACTTGAGCATTTGGTGAAATCAAACCCTAGTTCTTTTTGATCATTTGTGATTAAATCTATCTAGATTGGGTTATTATTAACATTCACTCATCTTCTCTTACAACTCGCTACCACCCTATTTTTCTTTTTATCTTTCTCTCCATTTTTCATCATTTCATTTATCACATCTATATATTTCTCTTTTTTCTTTTATTTTTTCTCTCTATATCCCTCTTCTTTCCACCCATACACCCATTGTTGAGAGAAATTGTCCAAGATCAAAATATTCCATAGTAATGGTCTTATAAATTGATTCACCAAGGCTTTCTCTGCCATTTTGCCAAAGACATGAAGGAGAAGATTAACCCAAGGTACCAATTTTGAGTTCTAATGAAATGAATAAGCCAATTAGAGAATTTTTTGGTCTAATTGTTACCTTGGGAGAGATTCAACGTAGTTTTCATGGATCCCCATTTTTTTTATTGTACTTGAGCATTTATTGCCATGATTGTAAATTTAATGTTGTATTTAAACTAATTTAAAGTTTTTAATCAAATCATATTATTAGATATTGATTACAATTCCATAAATTATCAGAAATTTAATATAGATACTCAAATTTATTAGGGATACATTTGAGAGTAGGATTTTGAAAGAAAAGAAAAAGAAGATAATTTTTTTATTTTTAAATTAAGATAATTATAAAATGTTATAAAAATAATCAAAAGAATAAAATATTAAGTTTAGATAATATATTGCTACAAATTAGCCATAGTTAGAAATTTTTCAAAATTAACTACAAATTAGATATGAAATAGCTATGACTTATCTAGGAAAAATTAAGCTTGGAATTAATTAACTACAATCCTTAATTATGAATTAGCTTGGGAATAACTATGAAACTGTTATAAATATATGATAATTTTAGCTATATTTTACCTACGAAATTGCTATGATAATATACTAGTTATATAGCTAGAAAAAGAGAAGAGGAATGCTAGTAATACTCTCTTTCACACTCTCTCTATTAGTTGAAATTTATTGAAAATCATAAATTTTGATGAGTTTCACTTTTAAATTAGGAGAGAAACTAATTAAATAAGAAATAAGACCCACCAAAAGTTGTGATTTTCAATAAATCTTAACTAATAATAGAAATAGTGTTAGAAAGAGTATTGCTAGCATTCCTGAAAAGAAAAAAAATATATATAATATATTGCTACAAATTAGTTAGGATTTTTTTTTCTAACTATTTTGCTTACATTTCATGCTACAACTAATTTTGTAGCGATTTCATAGCTAATTTGTAACTATTTTCTTTTACTAGAGATTTGCTACAGATTAGCTACTAATTTTGTTATATCTAATTCTATAATTTCTTGTAGTGTTCTTTGTTGTTCTTTTTGGTGCATGCATATATGCCTACATTTGGTGGAAGTCCCAAACAATAAAGAAAAATTCAAAAATTAATAAATATTAAAAATAGCTATAATGTTTTTTTTGTCTCTATCTAAATATTTTATAATATTTTGAATGAGAAATTAATTCCATTCAAAATATGGAAAATAAGCTTTTTAAAATGATGGTGTTGGACTTGGTCTTGCATCTCTTCTTCAAAACAATGCTTCTTTGTTGGAGGACAAATACCTACGTAACCTGGCTTGCTTTCTTCCTTGCTAGAGGTATCTTGTGACAATCACCTCTGATGAATGCATTGAGTCATGTAAGTAATAGTGTTAAATAGAGTATCATCACATTAAGAATGAACTTGACACATATTGATTCACTAAATCAAACTAATTGGATGCAAGTCATATTAAAGGAGACTTTAAAAAATAAAAGTGTGCATTTAGTTAAACTGTAAAAGAAATTTAAATGAAATATCAAGGAAGAAAGAGGCAATTGATTTAGATTCTATCACAAATGATCAAAGAGGACTAGAGTACTGTTTTGGGGGTTACCCCAGACGCTATTCTCTTAAGTCGGCCCGCTCTCTCACACGACTTAAAGACCACCGAGCCAAATGCTAACGGTATTAGCAATCTAGGTTAATCCGGACTATTGATTTCGCCTATATTGATTAACACGGCCTCATATATCTCAGATGGTATTGTCTTGCTTGTCTTGATTAGAGTTTTATGCTTATCCCGACATGGTAAGGAAAACACCTAACGTCAAGGAAAACGCTGAAGATGGTACCTAAATGCACATTGTCACGTGGCACCTCTTCTTAACAATTTTTTCCTCCAAAACACTCTATATAAAGGACTCTGCACGTGCCAGGTACATAGAACTCTCTCATTTTCATTCACTCTCTTACATTCTTATTGACTTAGGCATTAAAATCCTTACAGGTGCCACCACCGAAGAGGTTCGTGGCCACTGTGGAAGTCCATCGAAGTTCTTTCTCGCTCCTCCTCGTGTTCACCTCACAATAGGTTTGATTTCACCTAGTGGTCAAATAACAAGTTAACTTTTATCTAATTCAAGAAACTTTGCTCAAGTTTAAAATCAATTTGTGCTTAAGTGTTTTGCACTTAATTCCTTGACATATGAACCATCTTAGTCTCATATAACCTAATTAATTCCTTAACTAAAATTATATAAGAATAAGGTAGAAAGGTACCAAAAAAAAAAAATCCACAAATCACACCTCATTGATTTCTATTTCTAGATAATCAAAGAGCATGGCCAAACAAAAAAAGAAGTAGTAACCAACATGTCATTTTCCAATGTTATGAAGGTTCGTGAAATCATTACACGACTAATAACTTCATACAAAGTAGCAGGTTTAAATTTAAAGGCTAAACTATGAACAAAATGCTTGAACTAAAGGAAGTAAATCAATTACATCACAATCCTTCTCAGATCCCTCAAGTCCCGACTTAAAACAATCTAGTAATCCATGATAAAATTAGAAGATACAAGGAAAGAATAAAAATATCTTAATCATGATCTTTGGAAGAAAATGAATTCAAAAATATTTCTCAATCCTTCATCTCCAAACCTTAGTGTGGATAGTAGTGTCAAAGTGAGTCAACCTTCCTCTTATAGGTTAACTCACCATGAGTTTCTCAAAAAGTGAGCCAACCCAACTTTGCTAATTTTTTGGTGGGCTAAAAAAATACATAATCCAACTCAACCCACCACAGGAAATTTACCTAATTTTAAAAATAAAAATAGAAAAACATAAATACAACAACTCCACACAATATACTAATTCATAACAATAAACTCAAAGAATAAGAAAATAATATCAATATAAGAAAATTACATTTTTGCGTGAATTTTACATTTATTTTTCACATCCATAGTTTGACACCTAGGTGCTTAAAATTTTGCATAGAAAATTATCAATGTAAACCCCATTTTTGGCATGCATGGATGAAAAGAAGATGGATATAAAAGAAGAGAGACAGAGAGAGAGAGAGAGAGATAAATGTGATAGAAAATAGAAAAAAAAAAAGATAAGAAAAATGAAGTGGTAATGAGTTATAAGAGAAGTTGGATGTATATTAACTAGTTGTCCAACCGTGCAACACACGAGACTCCTAATATCTTTAAAAAAAAACAATTTACTGCTTGTGAAATAATAATTTTTTTATATGTTAAAATAGAAATACTGGTTGATTTAAAATGGATTCTATTTTTGGTAATTTCTGTCTTTTATTTTAAAATATAAAAAAATCAACATAAAAAAACGAAATTAAATTTGAAAGTGCCAATATATTTTATATCTTTTGTAACACTTTTTTGTATACAATATTTCTAGTAATTAAACTCATTTGGTTTTGTTTATCACAAATCAAAATCTTTAAACCTTATCTACTCTTTATTTGTAAGATTGCAACGGTTTAAAGTTGTCTATAATTTCTATTTGGAATAATAGGTAAATTTATCTAAAATCCCAATCAAGAATAATAATCTTTCCTACCCCTGCAATGTAGGGATATGTCTGCCTTTATTTTTAAAATATGGAAAAAATTAGCATGATGTAAACTAAAATTATATTTTAAATTATATTATAGTTAAATTACATATTTTAAAAAAATAATCATAAAATATAAAATTATCTCAGTTTAAATCTCAATATTTTAGATCTAGGTAAATCAGATTTTATTAAATAAATTTTCTTTTTAATTTTTTCAATGTTTCCAATCTTCTCCTACTTGTCACTCTAGGTATATGGTCATAAAGAATATGCAAACTTACACAATAATTTCTAGGATCAATCAAATTAAGAATAACATCTTTTACAATCAAGAAATATTTTTCAAATTGTTTTATTTTTAAATAAATTCCTACCATATTTAATTCAAATTAGTTAAATGTCTAATGTGATATAAGAACACTAATGATCAAACTGCGATGTTGGGGTTATTTTTGTCTTTATTTTTAAATTTATAGGAAAAATTAATATGATATAAAATTAAATTAAATTTTAAAGTAAATTTTTTAATTCTTAGTAAAATTATTTACTTTAAAAAATAATAGTATAATATAAAAATTTTCAGTTTCAAATTTGAATAATAATATTTTAGATTTAAGTCAATCAAACTTTATTAAGTAAATTCTCTTATTAAGATTACTTTTAATTTTTCAAATTAATATAAAATATTTAAAATTGCATATAAAAATTAAAAATCATAAAATCGATAAAAAAAATGTAACACACTGAAAATTAAAAAGAATAAACTAAGTTAAATAAAATGTTGGTAAAAAAATTAATGGTCAATATTTGAAATATGTTGTAATTTTGTAACATATTGCCTATTTATATGCACGTGTATACATGTAATTTTTTTTTTCTTTTTAGTTATTGAATACATTCTCTATTAAGATTTCGGTTTTTTTTTTCTCGTGTAATATCCTTTCTTTTACGTGTACATTTTTTTGTACATATTACTTTCTTTGAAAATGTTACGTTAACATTTTTTATCTGATTAGTAATATTTTGTGTTTAAATATCTTATAATGTAATTTACCTTCAAGCTAAAATACATTTGAACAAAATTTTATATTCAAAATTTTATCCTCCTCTAAATTGTAATTGATGAATCTATACACTTGCCTCTAGCAACGTAAATTGCAATAGAAATTCTTTAGGTTATGATGAGCATAACACAAATAACATGTACGAAAAAGTATAATGAAATTTAGAAGCAAACTTTCTTCTCCACCTCCCCTTCCCCTTTTTATAAAAGACTAAAATCAGTCAAGCGTATCTCCTAAATCCTTTCACTCTTTCTCTTGTGGCTACCATGTTAATTTATGAAAATCCAAGCTTCTTCCAAATGAAAAGTAGATACAAAAGAATAAATACATAATTTGACTCAACCCACCACGGGTTGTTAGTTAAGTGGGTTGACTCATGAGCAAATTTACCTAATTTTAAAAATAAAAAATAGAAAAACATAAATACAACAAGTCCACACAATATACCAATTCATAATAATAAACTCAAAGAACAAAAAAATAAAATTAATATAAGAAAATTACATTTTTGTGTGTGAAATTTACATATTTTTTTCACATCCATAGTCTGATGCCTAGGTGCTTAAAATTCTGCACAGAAAATTATCAATGTACACCCTTTTTTGGGTGTGTATGGGTGGAAAGAAGGTGAATATAAAGAAAACGAAAAAAAAAAAAGAGAGAGAAAAACATGTGATAGAAAATAGAAAAAAAAAAAATGAAGCGGTAATGAGTTATAATAGAAGCTGGATGTATATTAATAATAACCCAACTCTGCACCTAGACGTTGGAATTTTTGCCGGCAAAACAAGAAAAATCCATCAGATTTTAACCTAAAATGGACATAAATATAAAAATGAAAGGTAAAAATAAAAATCATAAGAAAATTACTAAAATTAAAAATTAAAAAGAAGGAAAACAAAGTAAATGATACTGTTTGTATATAAAAAATATTTACTATGTATATTTGCTTGGATTAAAATGATACTTATTAAAACAAACAAAAAATGATACTTATTAATACATTTTAACCGTAATTTCTAATAAAAATATTTTTATTTATTAATTTCTCAAAACGTAGCCGTTGAGATGTCATGCTCTCTTTACTTTGCTGGTCACAGCGTGTACACGCAGATGCAGCTTTTACTTAAAAGGAAGAATAGGTATTCTACATTTCTTCCTCTATCATCTTGCTTTCAACTCTCTCTCTCTCTCTCTCTCTCTGTCCGCACTTCAAACTACAAGCAATGGCGTTGTTCTGCTTCTCTTTACTGTTCTCCCTCCTCCTTTCTTCCATTCTCTTATCGAATCACTCAGTAAAATGCGACCATGGTCAGTACTCCTATACTCTCTCTTAATATTTGCAACTCTTGTCTTTCTTGGAGAACCTTATTCTGATTACCCTCAAATGGGTTTCACTTGTTATAATCAAACTGTTGTATGATTACTTTCTGTCGGTGTCTTTGAATGTGCTAAACTGTCTTCAAGTTCACGATTTTAAGTCTTTTTCTTCAAGGGTAATAGGTCTTTTTCTGTCCTTTTTTTTTTCTTTTCTTGTGCTTGAGTTTCTCAATGGACAATCTGAGTTAGATCTGTTTGGGAGAACTATTGATCTGACATCACCGAATCTTTGGGGATAGTATACTTTTTTTTAAAATGTTAATCTTGAAAAGATCTGCTTATTTAAGTTGATAGCTGCTGAATAACAAATTTAAAATTTTCAATTGCATAATGCTATTGCTTGTCGATGCAGGATGATTTGAATTTTTGTATTCAAATTTGTGCATTTGTGTATCAAAAGGTTGACCAGATGGTCATTGAGTAGCCTAATTGTCTGCTAATGTCACTACCATAGAGTACCCTGTTACTGGTGACCCGATTTTCATTAATCTTGTTGATAAAGCATTCAGTGCTTGCTACTAGAGGTCATGGAATGCTCTTTCACTTAATTCACATACAGTGACAGGATCAGATTTTTTGGAATTAACTTGTAATTCAAAGAGCTAGATTTCGTTTAGATTTGAATTCAACTTATCTGAGTGAAATGTCTTTACTGTGTGTTGATATGCTGTCTAGCTATTTTCTTCTTTTCATGCGAGTCTATGCAGTTATAGCACCTTACATCAAATAGTAAATAATTAAGTCAGATTAGCTATGTTCCATGAAAAATCCCTCCTATCATCCTATGTCTCCTTTTCTTGCAAACATGCACACATCTAAGTTGACATTTTGAGATTGCACTAACCTTAAAATCCTCTTGCAGATGAGGAAGATAATCTTTTTCAGGGAATCAACAAGTATAGGGAATCATTAAACTTGACATCTCTAACAAATAATGAAAATGCAAATTGCCTTGCTGGTGAAATAGCTGACCAGTTCAAGAATCAACCTTGTACAAATACTACAGGTGCTAACACAGTACCAGGTACAGAGCCTCAGTTCTCCAACTATCCAGACCTTTTAAATAAATGTCACTTGAATATTTCTAATACAAGGGATGGAGCTGTAATGCCTGCTTGTGTTCCTGGCCTGGTTCCGAGTGTTGTCCTCGCTAATTTCACGCAATCTCTCTACTCGGATAATCTCAATGACTCCAAGTATACAGGAATTGGTATTGGTTCAGAAGATAACTGGATTGTAGTCGTACTGACCACTAACACTCCTGAAGGAAGCTTTGTTCCTGCGACTTATAATGGTGCCAATTTGATTTCTAAAATTGGATTGATTTACTGCTCAATGCTCTTGTTAGTTGGTAACATTTTCCTGTTGTGAACAAGAGGATGCCATTGTTCCCATTTTTTGGTTTTTTTTTTTTTTTAGTATTGTCAATTTGGGGCCTTGCTACCACCATGGAGGTCTTACTAATCTGTCTCCGGAAAATTGAATAATGTAGACAAGTGCTTTTCTAGTGACACATTGATGGTCGTGGTATATGTGTGTTTCAATATTGCAAAGTGTATGTAGAATGCTAGAGAAGAGGTATAGGGGAACAGCATTTTTCCTCGAGGGTTATCTTACTGTTGTCATTATCAACAGTTTCCTTTTCTTTTCTTTGTGTTTTTGAATGCTTTACGTTTGTCAAATCAGAATAGGAGGCAATAAATTGTACCGTTGATGACAACACACTGAGTACTTTAGTTCGAAATGGAAACTCTGTTGCTTATTTGATATTTACGCCGCTTAGACTGATAAGAACTGGTAATATATTTAAAGAAACAATGGAAAATCCTCTAAGGTTAACTTGTGATAACGGTGCAATAGACTAGCATTCAAAAATGAGAATAACAATGCAGAAAAGAAATACAATCAGAGGTGCAAGATGCTTCCTCTGCCCCTAGGCCCATGCCTAACCGATTCCTTTCCCAAAATTCTCTTATCCCCCCACTCGACTACCCTCCCTCATCTTATAAACATGTCCTCCACTATCATGCAGAATATTCCACTCCAATGCTCTCTTGACATGTAGACATTCTGTTATGTGTATCACATTTCTGTTTGCTTGTGTATCTTGGGCCCATCTCTTCCCTTTTTGCCCCTCCTCTTATAAACCTGGGTTATTACAGGCCTAACAGTGTGCAGTCTCAAAACTATCTAATTTAGTTCAAAGGTGTTTGAAATTTGACAAAAATATGGTACAATGGTTAACACTCATGTTAGTGAGGACTGTTAAACATACATTCCGCCTTGAAGATTCTCATCTAAACCGATTGCCACTACCACAATAATTTGCACGGTAATACAAAATATTAGCCACAAATGGTAGAAGCATAAACATAAACATAATAATAACAACAATAACAATAATAATAATAATAAACCTTTACCTTAGTCCCACACCAGGAATTGTAAAGCAGTTTTGAGTGTCCTGCCCCTTGCCATGAATTATGGACAAGTTCAAAGGCTATGGCAATATGGCTAACACAGGTTTAAGCTGATGATATTGGTGGTGGCACTTTGGTGCTCCTCCAAGTAGGGATGGTAAAAAACCTCCTATATGTGAGTAAAATCCATTGTGGATATTAAATGGATAGATAAATGGATACCATTTATTAACAAGGTAGGGACAAGTAGTAAGGCACCCATATCCGCGAGTACCCGCACTTTAGAATTATTTACATATCCTTAATTATATATAAAATAAATTTTTAATTTATTTTTAGTAGTATAAATATATATTTCAAAATTATTTATTTTTAGTATAAATATATGTTACAAAATTATTTTTTAATATAAATATATGTTTCAAAAATGTATTTTTAGTTTTATTTTATTTTTTACTTTTTATTTAAAATTTTACAATTTAATAATATCCATTGATACTCGTAGATACCCACAGATATACATAAAATTCATAAATACCTACTTAACGGATACCTATATAAATACCGACGACTATGGGAGGATTAATACCCATACCCTCCCCACTTCGTTGACATCCCTACTTCCAAGGTTACCAAGTTGACATCCATGCCATTAGATATGTTTTTTATTCAGTAAACCCCCATTTTAGTCCTTGAATTTGTAAGACGTTGTCATAATAGTCCTTAAAATTATAAAAATGTCAAATAAATACCTAAAATTGAAATTACTATCATTTTGGTCCCTAAAATATACAACTTATTATCATTATAATTCTTAAATTTTATAACTTATTATTATTATAGTCCCTGACGAAACTAATAGTAAGGACTAACATGACTAACAAATTTCAATTTCAGAAATTTATTTGACATTTTTTTAATTTCAAGAACTATTATTATAACGCCTCACAATTTCAAGAACTAAAATAAAGGTTTATTCGTTTTCTATTTTATAAAATCCGAATATAGGGAAGACATGGATCTTTGGAATCTTTGCAATGCCTCTAAAATCTGATCTTACCGAGCTAGAATTTGAAACATGTTGCATACCACTTTCTATGTTCTTCTCTTGCTGGCTCTAAACCTTCATCATCATCTCCTCTCTCCTATTATGCTCCCACGAGATCTTTTACTCCATATTCCTTTTTATTTATTTATTTAAATAAAATGTATGCAATGCATGGATCCGGTTTCTTTAAAGCGAGTCTTCTCACTTTGCAGTGTAAAATGAGCCCATCCTCCCTCACCCTTAAATATTTTAATGGTTGAAATCATTACACATTTTTGTTCTTCAGTTTTAAATTAAAAATTTTACAACGTGTTGAACCAATGCTACATTCTTGTTCCTTTATGTTTGTTGTGCATTCCTTATGATTTGAACTCAATTATTATATATTTTAACTTAAAGTTTCAGCTTTGGGTTTGATAAGAGCTTATCCAATTATGTTACTGTCATTTCCCGCCATGATCTATTAAAGAAAACAATATCAGAAAAAAAAAATGGAGCTAAATGCCAAGGAGGAACTCTCAGCTCTGTGCCTGGTTGATAAAGTGTGTGATATGTTTTAAATGTGTGCTTAACAAGTTGACATATTGGGAAGAACTTTTCCATTTACGATCCTCCATAAATTGCGCAGGAGGAGGAGGCTAGGAATTCAATAGTTTCATTCTTTAATGCATATCGGGTTTTATCCGCTGACTAATTTTTACCATTAAAATCGCTTAAACTGATCATTTTAAAGAGGCTGAAATTGCGGAAACAATGGAAGGCGCGGCTTTTATGTCTCATTTACTAGTTTTCTTTATAAAACCCACTTTGGGATAGTCTTCAGCCAACCTCCACATGTCCGTTATTTCATCAGCAATCACATGCCTTCTCTTGCAGGAATTTAAAAGTTTTGACCAATGACCATAAGTTCAACATGTACCCCCTTCACTTAATAATTGATGTTATTGAGGAGGTTTGAAAGCGTATTTGCAAATTTGAATAAAAGAACCTCAACAATGTGGGATAAATATGTAATATTCGAAGAAGCAGAGGTATCCCAACCCATATTTTGCAGCGTATTGCACAGCTGAAAACCTTCCCATTCGAAGAAACTGAATCCACAAATTTGCAGTCAAGAATTTCCTTACTTAGGAAGTGATCATTTCAATATTCCTTGTGTACTGTTCTTGACCAGAAAAATACCTCTCATGATAATCAGTCCATGATCTTGCCCTTGTCAAAGACTAAGCCCACTTCCCGTAGCACTTATTTGAGATTCTCTTTTTATGCTGGACTTCCCTTTGCCCCTTGAGCCGGGAGCCAAGACAAATTTGGTCAACTGAAGATTAGAGCTTGAGGATTAAGTTGGAATAACAAATGGAAAAGGCTAAATTTTGAGTGGGCTAAATAACATGTTGAAATGAGAAAACGGAGGGCAGAAAATGGAAATATAGAGAATAAATGGGGGGCGTTGGACGTGCACGAAGGACCCAAATTTGATGGAAAAAAAATTTGAGAATCATTAAATTAAGGTAGGAAGTCCTGGTCGTGTGGGGAAGTCAATTTTTGAAGCTTATTTTTTATTTACTTTAACGGTTCATTTAATTATTTTCTTTATAGTTATTTATGGTTCATTTAGGTACACTCTTTTAAAAAAATTAAATTGGTCATTGAACTAATAATTCACAGGTCTAAACATGATTAATTTGGAGATAATTAAATATATATTTTTTTAATATCATATAATATATTAATTAATATAAAATAATATAGTCAGATGAAATAATAGCAATCATATGTGTGAGCTTTATTTATCTCAAATATTATTTTTGAATAAAAAACAGCAAAAGTAAAATAAAAATCAATTTAAATTAGTTTATACCACTAATTTTGACTAAAAATTCATTGAGTTTAATTTCACTCTACCGATGTCTTGAGTTATCTAGAATAGTACTGGATCAATTCATAGATTTTTTGGTTGAACTAAATTCGGGTCTTAATTATTGAGAGTGAAATAACTATTGTACTTATTTTTATTCTTACATAGTCACATGCTTCACACACATTTTATAACACTTTATAAAGCTTTCATATTAAATTTAATTAATATTTTCTTTAATTAGCAATTCAATTAAAAAAAATAATCTCTTTAATTTTGTTAATCAATACTCATTTAATTTTTGCATTAGGCATAACAATATATTTATAAATTATCATTAAAATAATAGTTTACTAATTAAATCAATACATGAGATTTTTTTTATAAAAAAAATCAAATGACAATTTTTTTTATTACCAATAAAATATTTTTCTATTGATTGAATTAATATTTTATTAAATATCTCTTAATTTATATTATTTTATACTTTATACGTATTTATAAATACTCATATAATATATAAAATATTTGTTAATTTGTTGATTGAATATTAATGTGGTGTCATGCCACATTAATGCTAGTGGAAGAGTTCAGTGTAACTCCCATTCATATTAAATATAATTCATATTAATTTAGTTATTAAGTTTAAGTAAATAAAAATGCTTGTAAAATTTTTCCACTTTTAAAAGAAATTCCAAACTTAACAGAATTTGAAAATGGTAGTAAAAGATGAAAAATAAGACTGTATATATATATATATATATCATAAAACTATACATTATGGTTTGATAATACAAAAAAACTATAAAAAAAAATACATTAAAAGATCCTATACAAAGCAGTGTTCATCTACTTTATCCCTCATACAAAAAGAAAAAAAAAATACTATAGGTCTTCAGGTCCTTCCCCGTTGAGATGTCTTCTAACTCATACTCAGCATCATTCACGGGACGTTAATGTCGTCTTCAATAATCACGATCAATCATACACGGAAGAAAATAATGGAGTGCGGTATTTTGTTCTAAAATCACTTTTACATGTATGGTAGAAAATTTAACACAAAACAAAGATAAAACACAGCTGACAACAAAAAGGATCCTAAGGTCATTCTAAGTTATATCAAACTACCGTTGACTAGGTATGGATCCATACTTCCCCTTAATGGGTAATAGTTCTCAACAGAACCTGGGAAATGATTGAGAGTACATATACCTCTCTCAACATCATCATGTGGTACAGTTCTCATTATCATTGAGGAAAATAACAGTCAGGATATCCATTTATAGAGGTATACTCTCAAACCAATCATTGAATGCTGAGCAGTTGTCAGAGTTATCAAGTTTGGTCAGGCAAATATCCTAGCTCAAGGGCATTACCCTGGCCATTGGGACCTTCACCACTTGATGCCTACCCCCAAGACCTCCGCAAGTGGGTCCCTGCCTTTCATTCCTCAGCGTACCAAACTGTAGCTTCCCTAGTAGGGTGTCATGCCACTACATGTCACTTGCTTTACATTACTCACTAAATTATCAATTTCTAACTTCTCAAGCAGAGGTTTCTCTGGTCTCATTTAATTTGAGCACCAGTACAATCAACATTTCTGTCTTCTTTTGCAGAAATTGTACAATACCAAAATTTTAACAGAATAACAATTTAGTAATCATATAAAATTTTTAGTAGAATAACAACATAGTAATTATAATTTAATTACTAAAATTTTGGCAGAATAACAACTAAAAAAATACATTTTGATTTTCTAAATTTGAGCAGAGTAATAGCTTAACAAATGTATTTTAATTTTCTAAAATTGAATAGAATAACAGCTTAGCAAGTAATTTAATAACTTAAATTTGAGCAGAGTAACAATTTAGTAATTATGATTTAAAAATCTAAATTTGGGTAGAGTAATAACTTAGCAAAAATTAAAGTTTAACATTAAACAATAATAACAATAATAAAACTTAAGCCTAAACGGGTTTGGGGGAAAACCCTTTCTACCAACATGCAAAGTGACAATAATTTAGAACCAACCCCACTCCCCCCATTACCTCTAAGGTGGTTGATGAAGAGGATGGAATTGTTGAGACAAAGCTCCTAGGAAAAGAACTTTACTAGTTGTTAGAAAACTAGTAAAATTTTAGCATAAAAGTAAAGTAAAAGAAAATTTTTTTCTAGAGAGAGAAGCTCTCTAAGAATTTGGTAGCTTGAGAGAGTGGAGGATGTGTGAAAAATGACCAAGAATGGGAGGTATTTATAGAGGAAAAACAAGCTTAGGTGTCCACTTTGATGACATAAGCTATTATGTCATAAATCTCATTTTGATTTATTTTTAATTAAATTAGGGAAACATATCAAAATTAGAGTGATGAATCATCTATTCCTAGGTTGGGGACGTGCTCCCTTAGCTGTCCAGTTTCTAGATGTTAATTTTATCTGCAAGTAAATTAATTGGTACCGATAAAATCGCCTAAACTTGAAAAAAATGACTTTTAATATCAAAAAATGTAATTAAATGTAAAACTGGAAAAATAAATTATTTTTCATCAAAAATAAATTCTAATAATTATTTTTAATTTCTACTAATTTATTTCAAATTTTATCTATTTATTTTGTATTTTTCAGTTAAAAAAATTCATAAAAAAACCATTTTAATTCAATAAATACCAAAAATTTTACGAAAAATTTTAAAATTAAATATATTACCCATGAATAAACTAAAATTACCATTTTCATCCTTTTTGGATGTCAAACCAATATTGGCTGGCTTATTAGACACTTAGGGGTAATTTGGTCATTTTACACAAGAATTCTAAAAAATTCCCAAAAAATTTATAAAATTATATTTTAATATATATGACATGATTCTAAGCTCAAATTTACATTTTAATATCAATTGAATCTTTTCCTCATGTCAGCCCTTAATATTGAGAAATAAGGACAAAATCGTCATTTTACAAAAATTATCTTAATAAATTCTAAAAAAGTTTCCAAAATTATTATTAATTATTTTAAATACATTGATAACTTAAAAACAATTTTTAAACATACAGAATAATTTAACATACAAAAGTAAGGGTGTTATATTCAGCATATCTATAGGTGCGATGAATTAATCCTCCTTTAAGAAACGTATGTGTTCTCTGCATTTTCTTTTCATGTATTTGTGTTATAATGGATTCATTTTCTTGTTTTTCCATAGTGAACAAGTACAAGTATAAGAAATTAAGGACCATTTGTGGTCTCATATATAAGCTTGATATTTAAGTTATCTTTATTTAAATGACATGACAAACTAATTTACAATGAAACATATATTACCACCGAGTGTGTGGATTAATGGTATGTAGTTTTTTCAGCTCAAAAAAAAAAAAAAGTAAAACATACATTAAGAGAACTTTATTGTGCCATATTAGTGATATTTTTTTTTCTGTTTGGTTTTTGTAAAATGAGAAATTCATTTTCAAACCCTCTATTTAATATTAACAAGATAGATTCATTTACCAACATTACATTGGTCTAAGTGGAATTAAGTTTGAATTCTTTAAGCAATGTCTCAGGTTCGAGTCTTGTATATGAAAAAAATTTAATTGGGAAGAGAAACCCTACTGAAGGTGGTTAGCCAAATTCTTTGACAAAGATTAATTATTAACAAAACTAGTAAATACTTCATACTTATAACATGATAAAAAAAGAAAAAAAAAAGATAGGTTCATTTCTTTTTTATGTTACTAGCCATTTTTATTTTCACCTACAAGGGTTAATACAACTATACAAGTGTGAAGCTCTGGAATATGACCCAGAGCAACTAGCAACAAGCACACGCAAATCAAGGAATTTGATATTGATGGCATTCTTCCCATACTTTACACGAGAAATACTTACCCAACTCAAAATAGGCCATATAAGTAAGTGCAAAGAACACAAAGTACACTCTAATTCTCACTCACTTCATCACTTCTTGCCCATATTGACTTGAACGTCGAAACCTTTGTAGATGACCACGCTAGAATTCGGCACATAGAGATCCTTCGAAAATTTCAAATTCTTTACTGAATATTCTTCCTTTTGGACTGATGCTGAACAAACTTTTTTTTTCTTTCTTTCAAAATTTATACACCTCATCTATGTGGGAAAAAAATCTCTTGATTTTTTTATACTCAAATTTTTATACTTACCGTACGAAATTTTTTTTACCTTTTGTTTACATCATACTACTTATCACATATCTCATGTTCTTTATCTTTCCTTCCTATCTTTCCCTTCTCTTGAAGGTGTATATATCGCTTGAGTGTGAAAAAACCATTTTTTTTTAAAATAAAGGAACCAGCATTATTCATGACTTATTCTTCAGGTTTAATAGTTTGGGTTCTTTGAAAGTGTAAATTGCACATTTAATTATATTTTATCATTCTTGCTTAAATCACGAAAGAAACACTTAAACCGAGGAACACAAGGACTACTATTTTAATAATTTCTTAAAGTTCATTTTGGTGTTTGTCTATTGATAGATATATGTGAATGGTTTTTGAACCTGTTCTGAACCCCCTTTGGGCCTAGCCACATGGCCCGAGACCCATGGTAACTAATTTACCACCTTGCTGCTATATAAAACATTACATGCCTTCAGGTAAAAACCTAAGCCTTATTAGTCACCTCTTATAGACACTGACTTAAGCATCGAAGTGTTTTTGCAAGTAACAACCAGGTGCTGCCACTTGCCGGAGCCGCCCGAAGCGTCCACCCCGTTCGAGGTACCAAAATACCCACGAACAGAACCCATCATTAATAAAATGCTTAAAATGATGGGACCTTCTTTATTACAGTCTTTAGATTTTGTTAGGTATAAACCATTCTTAAGTCGGCAGATCTTAAGCTAAGAGTTGATCCTTGATAGATTTTGCTAAGTTGTAATTTTCAGCTCTGCTATATATGGTCTTATGGAGTGTTGCAAGCACTGTGATAGAGATGGCCACAGGAAAGCCTTCTTAGAGTCATCAGTATCCTCAGGAGGTACATGCAGCCTCACTAAAACGTAGGGTATAGATCTAATTTTACCTTTTATATTGTCGGCGTTGTTTGAGATATTTAGCACTCATATGATTTCATTCGATAGCTTTAAGTTTTAGGAATAATTGGTGCTTGGCATTATCAGAACCTCTCTTATAGTCAAATAGTTAGGAATTTCATCTTTGACATCTCCACTTCTTAATGATTACAATATTTTCATAAAAAAAATGATCTACATTATTATAGAAGACGTGGTCTTTCTAGATAGAAGCAGGGAAAGGAGCTTGGAATGTTAGTATCTGGCATGTCAATAGTATTTGGTTCTTTTAGCGGAGAAAAAAAGAAGAAGCATTTAGTTCATTATTAAATATTTAAATTTAAACACTGAAAGATACGGGGGAATGTCGTTCCATTAAAATTCAAATTTGGACTTTGAATGCAATCAGTTGAAGGCCCCATTAGCTGCATTCTATCTATGCATGTGAACTGTTATGTGTCACATTTCTGTAAACCAATTAAACTGTTTCAAACAGAAATCAGAGAAATTGACAACTTCATTGACCCTCTTAGGTACTAGTTGTTTTCATTCTCACTGTTACATTTCCGTTGAAAGTCGTGTTTTCTGACGTCAAAGAAGAAAATGATTAATGTGGGCAGTTAAGGGGCAAGAAGCTGTTTTAATTGCCATATGTTACCTACGGGTTACCCAGGTTTGTCTCCGTGCTTCCCAAATTAAGCTTACTGTGGATTATTAGATCCTGCTTGCCTTGATTTCCCTTAAATAAAATCGTTAAGATATCCCCATTAATTCTTTTTGTTCCCTAGAATTAATCAAGGCAATCTATTTGGATCTTTTGCTCTCTTTACAAATTAGTGTTTTGGTCAAAGAAATAACAAAAGCGGCACTTTTGCTTGATATCTTTTTAATCACACAGCGTTGATCAAAGTTGTCAGCAGGACCCCCAACAATGAAAGAACAGGATGAAAAGGAAAAGAAAAATTAGGAACATGGGGCTGAATTTTGAATTATAAGAAAGGACTAAAGTGAATGATAAGATGTTTGTGTTGGCAGAGGGGGACGCGTCTTTCTCTCTGTGGTAGCATAATGTGAAAGACCTAGATTCTGGGAGATCAACCTGATATGGAAAAGATGCATGCAAATATCATATCGGAGATAGGGTGAGAGAAACCAACATGAAAGAAGATGAAAAAAGGTGTCACTTTCTACAAAAAGCTTGGCTATAAATTCTAAAAGGGTCGATCCAGTGGTTTCACCGTCAGTAACATTTAAATCAATTAGGAGATTCACAATTTTGTAGAATTAATTCACCCCATAAGACTTTTGGCATCTATGAAAGATTATCGCATAAGTAAGAAACTTTTCTTGGTCGTTTTGGAAACATCACTAGCTAAATAAACAGTTTCATATGCTTTATAATTCCTTTTAAGATCGGGGCAGAAAATTATGCATATTAAAAAGTTGTTTATCCACCAATCCCTCGACAGACAGACAGAAAAAAGAAGCAAGAAAGAAAGAAAACAGACACATCGAGGAGTCATCACAAAATCTTGTGAATATGGTCTAAAGCATGCTACATGGGACCATTATGACCAACATAATGCTAAGAAAGGAAATGAAATAATAGATTGTCAATTATGCCTCCAAATTCTGAAAAATGTGTCCATTCTCGTGAATATGCTCTTTTGTTTGGCATCTCTGCTTCCCAGCTTCTTTATGCCAAAAAAATCTGTTTGTTATGACAATATCATTTTGCAATATATGTCAAATACATCAAAGTTCTTCTTGGACAAGCACAGCCATAGAAAGGAGCCTCTTTGTGCTAGTCACGGCTCTCTCTTTAATTTATCATCATTGCATGTATTTAACCTTTGTTTCTTCTCGTGGATTAAACAGATTTGGGCCCCTATTCCCCAACACCCTCAAAGGCGTTAATGAAATCTGAAAGCAAGGAAAGAGAAAAGAAAGAGAATGTGGGCCACTAATTTGCTTGTGCGTGGAGGCATCAAAATCACCCACATATTCTTTTGATTTAAGAAGGATAAAACTCTTAAATGTAGTTTCTTGAGTATTTTGATGTTTTTCTCTGATCAAATATGAATGTGCTTCTCACTTCTCAACAGGAAAGCTACCAATACTTTTCCTTTAACAAACTAATTTATACTTCTTGAACATAAGTGATGTTGTATTAAATGTTTTTATCTTATACATTTTTTTTCAATTAATATAACAATATAATATCATATTTTCTTTGACTTCTCTTAATTAATATAAAAAACATGATATTACATTATTATATAATTTAAGAGATATTTGTATAAAATAAATAACTAAGGAATAAAGAATATAGATTATAGAATAGGAATCACAAGAGTGAGTCCACATAATACCCACGGCAAGAAAAATGGAAATGGGAAGGAGTGTAAATGGAACAATTGAATTTTTGAAATAGAAAAATCTTACCTTGTTTTTATAACATTTTTTATAAAAGGAGAGAGATAAAAATAAATGAAAAAACACATGTAACAAGATGAGTGATATGATGTGTTGCTTTGAGGGTCCAAAATATAAACTACGCAATGGGCCTAAGGTTGAGGGGTCTATCTCTATTATATGTGAGATTCCAAGTAGAGTTGCAAAGTTCATTGGAATTGAAAGGGCCTAACGATTGAAGTAGAGACACTTATAGATACTTTAGCACTCAAGTTAGTAAAAGTTTGAAGTCGAATAATGTGATTAAGGATTCAAAGTGCATACCTTAGAGGGGAAGTAATGCTACTATTTATAGGCACAAGTCGAGTGAGAACGCAGTATGAGGTGAATATCTATTCAAGTTGAACAATAACCTAAGTATAAGTTGGGTTCCTATGTGGGAACCTTAAGGCATTGGATGATTGTTACCCCTTAATAGAATCAACTATTGGGGAGTGTTTCAAATCCTTTAAGGTCAATGGGACATGACTGATGACATTTTATTACATTTTTTAGGCAGTGATGCACCTTTTGAGGTGGTATAAGACACTCCTGAATTTTCATGTTGCGTAGATACCAATTAGAGAGCTTGGCTTGAAGCGTAGTTGAGCATTTTAGTAGATTGTGATACGTCTTTGATCAAATTCAAAATTGTGCTCAATTTAAAGGTTTGAGGTTTAGATCAATCAAGCTCGATCTAGACTTCTGGAATACCCAATCCAAAACATGATAAAAAAATAAAATAAAAATGTTATAAAAATATTATATAAATAATATAACTATTTATAATATCCGTGAATCCTTATTTCATTGGCTGTATTAAGAAAGAAACACCATCATACTCGAAAAAATTCTCTAAGTAGTACGTTCTATACTGTTAGATCATATCTCACAAATTTTTCAAATAAAATTATTGAATAAGTGTGAGATATAACTCAATAATTAAAGAAATATTTTTTAAAAAATTGGTTAAATTATATTTTTGGTTTTTTAATTTAGACTGTGCATAATTTTAATTCTCTAAATTATTTTTAAGTTAATTAAGTTATTTCTTTTTAAATTAAACAAATTTGAATCTACTGTTAATTTTTTCCATTAAAACTCTTTTTACTCAAAATATTCATAAATTAAATCAGTAAAATTATTTTATATATTCTTTTTCTCAAAACTCACCAATTAAAACACCAATTTTCACTTAAAATTAAAAAGATATATATATATATATACATACACACACACAAAACTTTCCCTTCAAATTTTAATCTCACATCTTATAAAATTCTTCAAATTTTATAAAATTTTCACTAAATTAATGAATCTTAAGCTTTTAAAATTATTTCATATTCTAAATCCATCGTAAACTCCTAAAATAAATAAAAGATATTAATTTGAAGATTTTAAATAGAAAAAAAAAATTGACAACGAAATTGAATTTGTGTAGTTTTAAAAGTAAAGAAATTTAATTAAATAAAATTAAAAAACCAAAATTACACATAATCCAAAATAAAGTATTAAAAATAGAATTAAGTCAAAATAATTTTATAACATTACTCATCCTCAATTCATAATCAAAGATAGATTTGTATTGGTAAGGCTTTATACTTTTATAGTGATAACGATACCGATGAGGGGAATATATAACCCGCTTGCGTGTCACTTAACTTTCTCTCAAACAAGAGGATAGGTTTAATGCAGCATCACACTCACATAGCTACATGCTTATCTATTTTGGTAGTGAAGGACAAAGAGAAACCTCATTATTTATGCCAAGCTAGAAACTTTAAAAGGATCTAATCCTTTTCCTTTTGGAGCAGAACTTTTCTTTAGATAGTTGGGAAAATAGTAGTAGTAACAACTGTTTCTTCAAAATTTGGTCCTTCTCCTTCGCTGTGTCCTTCCTGCCTAGATCCTTCACAAGAACAATCCTCCTCCTCTTTTTGTGTTACGCTCCTCCTTCTTCGCTCCTAGATCACGCCAATGAGAAAATACCTGCAAAGACACTTCGATGCTCAAGTTAGAGAGGAGTTCGTGAATCACATAGGGTTTAGTGGAATGATGAGTGAATTCGGGTTAGAAAGTGTGTACCTAA
This sequence comes from Spatholobus suberectus, assembly GCA_004329165.1. NCBI lineage: Eukaryota > Viridiplantae > Streptophyta > Magnoliopsida > Fabales > Fabaceae > Spatholobus > Spatholobus suberectus. The sequence goes on along the minus strand of CM014730.1, from coordinate 93,034,446 downwards.
ACCACATATATGATTATGCATTTGTTTCCAAGTTACCTGATTTGTTTCCTTCATTGTGGAGATTTGGGATCAGTTTTCCTTACTAAGCACAAAGTTCCTTGTTATCTTATTTACATAAGGCCGAGCTCTACTTGACAAGGCATCTTGGTCAGAGGCCAAAGTGGCTATTTAGCTTGGCATCGAGGTGCTAAGTCCGAACAGTAAAACAACCAATTTATGTCATTTTCCTTATTTCTAGTTGTGTTTTAAATTAATACGGTCAAGAACAAACCGCGTTCTCAAATGGTATAGGTTGCATATGGGTTTTCAGTTTCCAATGTGTGAATACATAAATTCTTGAATTTTCATTATATTATCCATACCCAAATAACAACTGAATTGGTTGACTTCTCCAATTTTGTCCCCTTCGGGTGCTCTATGCTTGTGCCCAAGTTTGGGTTGATGTGGTGGTGGGGTCTAAAGGTTATAAAACTATGGAAGATGAAGGAATGCTTTTCATAACAAATGTTGTTCCTTTTGTTTGTGATTCCATGGCAGGCTCGACCCACCAATAATGGGGAAGATCTCTACTTTACAATGCTCAATCTTTCTTCTCCTTTCCAAGAAATCAAAGCATAGGCCATTTTCTGTTAATTTATTCATAAACTTTTTTTTTTCTTATTTGGCATTCAACAAAGTACTTTTCCGTTTAAAATTGAGAATGGAGATGTATTTGCCGTTCAAAAGCTGCTCACACATTGAATTGTCCATTTGTTGGAAAGCTCATCCTTGCAAACTGACCAAACTAAGGAATGAGGGGAAGAAAAGGCAAATAAAGAAAAATATCTAAAATAACCTCCAAAATCACTTGATGGAAATAGTTTGAACAAGTTGCCAATCCTCTTTTAAAAAAAAATAAAAAATTGATAATCTTTTCTCTGTGCCCAATAAGTGTTACTGCACAATTGGCTTTCTAAAACTTTGTGGAAGGAGGGAGAGAAAGTGTTTATTTCTGTTGCCAGCAAACAAAAGCAAAAGGCTTTCCAATGCTTAACAAACAAGAAAAACCAGATGCTCCCTTTGCAAAGATGAAACGAATTCCATTTTCATGTTATTCGACGGGCATTCTACATTTTTTAAGGAGCAGTTTTTTTTCTCCATTCAAAATCTTACCATGTAATTTATCTCGAAATCATTAATTATGTAGGTCATGTCCGTCATGTCAATATTCAAATTAAGGATAACAATATATCCCGAGGAAGGGAAAAAAGTCGAAGCACTTGACATGACTTATGCGGTACCAAGAATTTTCCATTGTTTCCATCCCAACCCATGTTTTTTTTTCTTTTTAACATATCATTAATTAAAAATGTCCAACTACACTTACAAAAACATAGAATACTAAACAAAGAGCATCACAATAATATACAACAATTAAACAATAGAAACTTTGGCATGTATGCTTAAAGCTAAATAACTACACATATTAGCAATCCTAAGACTACCAACACAAAATGCAAAATGCATCCTCCTATTACGAAAAAACTTGATAGATCCCTAAACTTTTATGCTTTTTTTTTCTTTCTTTTGTTATTCCTTATGAGTTAGCACTTGTCCAACAGCAACCCAAATCAAATTGAGACAACCCAAAACAACCCAGCAAATTTGAGTAAAATAGTACTATGTAAAAGAGCTTGCATAAAAGTAACAAACCTAAGTAAAAAAGCGTTGTCTAACCTTTTTTCTTTTTCTTTTTCTAACCATCACCTTTGGCCCCTTCACTTTTCTAATTTTTCAGTTTATTTGTTTGTCTATGGTGTCTCCTTTTGGGTTCTTACTCCTTCTCCAACACATTTTTCCCTTTCAACTAAACTTGTAAAGCAAAGGTGATGGTCGAAAAGAAGAAAAAAAAAGTGGAGGTGGTGGTTAGAAAAAGAGGAGGAGGAAAAGGAGAGGTGATAGTGGTGGAAAAATAAAAACAGAGAGGAAAAAAAGAACTCACCTAAAATAAGAAGAAATTTATCCTACCAACAAGGGTTGGATCTAATGAAAGAGATTAGTTTTTCATAACGTAATGAATCAAGATTCGAATTTTCGCTGGAAAAAGTACCCATTTTTAATATCCGACTATGCTTCAAATAAAATTGTCTCCAAAATAGGAGACCTGTGCGAAACATTAAATAAAAAAAAAAAAAAAAAAAAAAACACTCTCATAAATGGGATGACCCTGGGGTGCCGCTCTCTCTCTCTTTTTTCGCTTTGTTTTGCTCCTCTGGCACAATGTTCATGGGTGATATTTTGCATATTGGATTGGATCAAACACAATGATTTCTTGGATTGTTTTGACTGGATACGTATTTTTAAAGGGAAAAGCTGAAACAATTTCAATATCCAAATGACAGATTCTGAAGCCCACAAATTACCTTTATTTGTGTTTGGTTTTAATCAATGACTTCAGCAGTTTTAAAGTTTTGCGTTATGTCATAATTAGGACTTTAGAAACAATTTGAAAGTTAAATTCTCACGTTTTTAGTTTGGTAACATATTATAAAAAAAAATAGAATAGATTGCTACACACACTAAGCTTAAGTGCCCAAATTATTTTTTTAAAACTGAAATTGTGTGTGTAATTAATCTCTATATTCTTATATTTTATAATAAAATTGTTTTGAAACAATTAATGATATCGGATGATAAAAAAATAAGAGTTTAATGGTCATACACTGTCAGTGTAAAAAGTTTTACACTATCAACTAATCAGAAACTACTATTGATATGACTTTTAAAGTATTTATTATAAAATTCAACAAACTTACAATAAATGATGGTTTGTGATTGGATGACAGTATAAAACTATTTTACACTGTCAGTGCATGGCCTGTTTTCTCAAAAAATAAAACCGAACAGAATGTTTCAATCAAAACACAATGAATTGATCATTAGTTTAGTCAGGGTCGGTCCTGACATTTTACAAGCCCCAAGCGAAATAATAAATAAAGGCCTCTTATATATAAGTATTCAAAAATAAAAACTTATATTACATAAAAAATTGACACGTAATTTAATTAAAAATGATATATTTTATCACATTAAACAAATAACATAATTTTAACAAATCTTGAAAAGATGTATCATATTTTTCATTCAATTTACTTCTACATTAATGTCTATCATCAACAAAATATTATCATCTTCAATTAAATTTTACATGAATTTTTGCTCTTTATTAATATACTAACTTTTAATTTTATCTAGTATTTTAGCCTGTGTATTGTACAAGTTAAAGATTTATTTTTATATAATTATAATTATAATTCATAATAAATAAATACTTTTAAAATTTTGAATTTTGAATTATATTATTATTAAAGTTTATAGTAAATAAATATTTTTTAATATATAAATTATATTTTATATTTATGATAAATAATTTAAATTGTGACATAATGTTATTTCTAAAATAAAACGAATAGGTGATGAAGAAAATCAAAAGGATAAATGGAAGGTAGTTTGACATGATTGAGAAAGATATTTTTTGACTAATTGTAGAGAATGTGTGTACCTTTCAAGGAAAGGAGAAAAGGTGTTGAAATTTTCTAATTGAGAGAGTGAGGGCTATATTATCCAAGTTAGGAATTTGAATTAATGTGTACGAATAGATTCCTTCATAATTTGAGTTTTTGTTTGTATTTTTTATATAAAAAAAAAAACTTTAAGTCTACGCATTAGCATATATCTACTACATATTTGTCACAATGAGCTAAAAATTCATTTAACATGAACTTATGAATGTAATACATCATAAAAAAAATTAACAATTAAGATAATAGTACTTTATAATCACATGTCACATTTTTATTTAGATATTAAAAAAAAAAAGACATGATAAGTGATAGTAATTTCAACTTATTTATAAAAATAACATAAAATAATATAGAATTTTTTTTATCACACAACTATATAACTTTTTTCTAATTTTTTGGGCCCTTCCTAGCTATAGCCCTAGTTTAGTTTATTTAACCTTCAAAACTAATAATTTAAAATTGTTTGTTTTACAGTTTTTCCCTTTGCAAATTCACGTTTACACAAATCTTGTTGTGGAGGTTACTCGAACACTCAGCCTTAAGTCAACCTGTTTGTCGCCTACCCTAGCTAGCACGGTGTTGCCGTCTCTGCCTGTCCATTTGCTTGGGGGTATTTAATCGAAGTGAAGTGTTGCTTTATCTTCAGCCCAGTCAAGAATTATTGAAAACTTTTGTCTGTAAACTGTGTGCCGTTGTCTGATACCAAGACATTCAATATTTCGAACCTGCAGATGATTTGTCGGAATACAAAGTTTTCAACATTCCTAGCCATGATGGTAGCCAGTGCCTCTACCTCAATCCACTTAGTAAAGTAATCGATTGCTACCACTAGATACTTCACTTGACCGGGTGCCTTTAGAAAAAGGGTCAAGTATGTCAATCCCCCACCAAATAAAAGGCTAGGGGGAACTGAGCATGCTTAGTTCCTCAGGAGGGGCAAAATGAATGTCGAAGCATTTCTGGCATTTATCACTAGGGGTGTTCACGGGTACAGATAACCCGTGAACCCAAGTCGACCCAATTACTTCGATTCGGTTTTTTCCAGTGTTCAGGTCCAACCCGACCCAACCCGTTCAAGTTTGGGTCGGGTAACAAGTTTTGATTTTTGGACCCGTTACAAGTAACGGGTTTTTAAGGCATGATCATTTTCCATGAACACGGATCCTTTCGAGATAGGCTCATAAGTGCAAAACCAATCTCGATATGGAGTCATGTGCCAAGTTGCACCTAAATCCACTATCCAAACACCATGTAGTTGTTTTTCACCTTTAGAACTGATTGCTGCTTCGTTATATAGGACTTCTCCATCATTTGACGTACTTGCAACACAACCTTGAGAGGTTGATGCTTCAGAGTTCTTTCCTCCATTCTTCTTGTTGTGCCAACAATATTTCTTCAAGTGCCCTCTTATGCCACAATTGTAGCATTTGAGATTCTTCCTTCATCAAGATTTTGATCTACCATGATTTTGACTCCCACTGAAGCCACGTTTCGTTGATCTGCCTCTCGTCATCGTTATTTATGAACACACTTAAATACCAAGTCTTTCCTAGCCAAAATTTTCCTAGACATGCACTTCCACACTACCACACTATATTACCAGTAGCAAGAAAAATTCTTTTTTTTATGTGGAAGATCAGGCTAAGCTACAACCATAGAGCATACTAAGAATTTTCTTATGAATCCAACACCGTACCAGTGTGTCGCAGCGGAATAATATCAACAACCTATTGACTCTAATACCACTGTTAGGTACCAGAGTGATAGAATAATATCACGTAGCTAAAATAAGAGATGAGAAAAATAGGAATTGACACACAATATTTTAATGTGGAAACCCACAACTGATAAGGGAAAAACCGACGGACAAGACCAGAAAAATAATTTTACTAAGTGGAAGAAAAATTACAACTTCTCTCTAAATATAAGGCGAGAACAATTACACTCTCTCTATTATAATAGGAGAATACAACTAGAGAACACTCATATAATGTTTTCTCTCAGAATGAGATACTTAAACTGACGGAAGAAGGTGCTATTTATAGGAGTAAAACTCCCTACACTCGTAACCCCAAACTACACAAGTGAAGAAAAATTTTCTTCACCATCAATGCATCGTAACAATTTTTTTTTACTTTCAAGCCACAAAAGTGGCTTTAAACAGTTTATGGATTTACACAATTTGCGCAACACGTGTGTCACCAAAAAAAAGGGCGTAACGCACAGATTTCCTCCATGTAGCGCAGTGCCGGGCCCAAATTATAAGTCTAAAAAATCATTTTTAAAAAAAAAAATATGTATTGTTAATTTAAATTATTAGATAATAAATTTTATTATGATATAATATATTATTTTCTATTATTTTCATTAATATGATTATGTAGTTGTAAGATATGTGTATAAGTATTATTCTAAATCATTTAAGTAATCTTTTTTTTTTTAAGTTAAGAAAAATATGTTTGCATCTATTTTAGACTCTATTTTTACAAGAAAAATAAGTTTGCATTTATTGTAGACTCTATTTTTACTCTCCCAAAAAAGCTTTTGAAATTTATATAGACCTTAAATTTCATGAATAATTGTATAATTTGTAAAAAAAAACATTTTGATGAAAATGTTAGTGAAAAAAATCACATATTTAACTAAGTTTTTTTCATATTGATTAGTTTGTATATATATTAAATCAATTTACTTATTCTACTGATAGTCAACTTAAATGATTTTTGGAATATGAAATTATGTTTGATTTTTTTAATCATACAATTGAAAATTTTGGATGAATATGAATTAAAAAATATTATATTAATCTTGAAAAAATTTTATTTTCTAGTTAATATTATAATATTAAAGATCTTGATTTATTTTGAAAAAAGAAGATATTGCAATAAATGTAAACAAAATAAATTCATATACTATTAAAAGTATTAAATTATATTAAAAGATTATATTATTTTTCAACTACATACATTGTTTCTAAAATATTATTAATAATACTTGTAATAGTTACAATTACTGCAAGTAGTTTTTTAAAATCAAAATTACTCAAATCTTAATCGAGATTAATTATATGAAAAGATAAATTGAATAAATATGTCATTTTATATATTAAGAATGAAATGATAAAAATAGAAATTTTGATCAATAATTTTATAGTCAATAAGAAAAAAATTTGACAAAACATGTTAAATTAAATTTTTAATATAAATTTTGTCTAAAACATAAAAAAATTATGTACAATGGTTAAAAAAAAACAGTTAAAGAAAAGATGATTGTGTATAGAATAATCAATTGAATGGTTCTAATAATTTGTTACTTTTTTTTTACATATTTTTAGTATATTTAGATACATTTTCTTAAAAATTACATATTTTTTTAATCTTTTTGATTAATTTTATTCTTTTTCATTCATAAATTTAGTAACAGGCCAATTTAACACCAAAATGAGCAAAAGGGTCATTTGCTGAATTTATGAAATTGTGTAAAATCAATTAAAGCTATATATAGATATGCGTAAATCATAGGAAAACATAAAAAATGGGTTGAATTGTGTTTCTTAAAAAATTTTACAAAATCTTTTCTTCAAAACACGTTTTAAACAGACAAATGTTTCATCTTAGCTTAAAACAATTTTTACAAAGATATTTTAATTTATAAAATCAAAGGATGGTGGATTACAACATCAACTCCCTTAGTAAGCATATAAAAGATAAGGGATAGAAAGAAAGTATAAAGTAAATTTATACTAGTTCATCTTACCTAGAGACTAGGTTCAGTCTTTGGCAATTCACCAAAAATTTCACTATAAACAAAATTATTGGAAACATATTTTCAAATTATTACAAGTATTTTTTACCAAGTCAAACTCACAAGTATTTTTTGGTCCTTACCTCTTCAGGCAATTATAACAAGTATTATTTATTCACCAAGCCTCTTTAGGGTCTTCACAAATTATTAAGAAATGCTTAAAAGGGAAATCATAAAGCTATTGTCATAGATAAGAAATAAATAGCCTACAAGCTAAGAGAATGTTCTATTTAAGTTATAGAGAATATTCATAAAGAATTTAAAACACTGTAAATATTTTATCTTATTTTCTTGTCTATTGTCCATCTTTGCACTTGTTCTCTTTAGCTTTTATATAGAGCTTGAAATATGTCTATTGCATTTTGTTGAAGCTCTTAGTTGTTCTTCATGAAATGTGAATGCTGGTGCAATTAATGTTGCATTTAATGTCTTATAACAACTAGTCTCGTAGGATTCGATAAAATATTTTGTTTATCTTCCTTTTCTAATATTGGCATTGTATAGCATGTAATGGTATCCTTCTTTTTCCAAGCCAAGTACCCTTTCGCCATTGTTTGCATTATTTTGTCTACTGCTTTCTACTTTTTCACCCCTTTTGACGTAGGAGTTTGTAGTTTTCTACATTTATCTTGTAGTGTTGAAGGATGAAGTGTTGAATCTTCTTAGATAAGCTTTCAAGCTTATATTAGATAAGTTATCTTTCTTCATGAGACTCAAGGATGAAGCCATTAAAGCATGTGGATAGATGAACTATTGACAAACGGTCCTTGAGTAATTGAATAAATATAAACCTACTAAGGACGAATAGTACAATAAGATTAGTCTTTCTTGTTAAAACATATTCTTATATTTTGTTTGTTGTTATTAAAACATTAGGGCTTTAGATAGTCTTTGACCTAACAATGCATAATTGTCTTTTAGTTCTAATAATTGAGGGTAAACAATGACATTCGTTGTGTAGAAATATAACCTAACTTAAATAAAATGAGCATACGAGTTTATTGGTTAGAATTAGGTACCTCTAGAATAGGCTAAATCCTAAGAGCTTATTTAGGGTTATCTATTGACAAAGAAAGTATTCAATGAGCTTCTCTAAGTTATTTAAAAAGTAAGGAAAGATTAGTTGTTAGGTTTTACCAATAACTATAAATAATTTATCTAAAAAGGAAAAGTGCATCTTTGAAACGATGATCGCCTTAGAAAACTAAGGTGAAGATTATACCTTGGCCTAGAGTATTTATTTTGCTCATTGTTTAATTATAATTTTCTTTACATTCAAATCCTACTCAACTCGCTTTATTTTATTGTTTGTTTTAATTTGATAAAAAAGCAAACCTTAATTTACTAGCTAGATCGTGTGGATTTGACTTTACTCTTCAATTTATTTTAAAAAAATATTTTCTAAACAATAATTAAAATTTATTAATTTGACACCCATCATTCAGGAGACCTCACATCGACAGGAAGGTTTGGCACCTCGATGTTGATTCTTTGCCACATGGGGCTATAGTATGTTCCAAGGGTTGGGCTATTCGCCCATTAAAGTGGTATGTGAGCTGGGTTCGATTCTTCGTGAGACAGTTTGATCCATATCCGGTGTGGGCAATAGAGAATTGAGAGGACCTTTCCCTAGTACAAAAGGCATATCAATGGAATCGTTATTTGGTGTTATGTATGAGTAAAAATTGCCCAAGTTCTATCAGGATGAATTTTTTATATGGTATACAATATTATGACATGAGACAATGGAGGCCAAGCGAAAGGGGTTACATCCAAACTTTGTAATATTTGTTAAGGAGTTTTCTTTAATATGTTTCTTTGGTTGTATCTTTTATTGTGTATGTAAACATCAATTATGAGATTTGTTTTGAGCACATCTTGTGCTTAAGCTCAAGTTTTTTTTTTTAATTAATGTCATTGTTTTTTGGTTTCTCACATGTATCATCATTCAAAAACAATTCTGTTTGAGACATGGTTGGACACTAACTGTGAATCTTTCTTAATGGAGATTCAAACCTTAGTTTGTTACATTGTGGAGGACTAACCCATTTTGCTAAACCAAACTCCCATTGATAATGTTATCGATTTTAACTAATAAACAAAAGTTAAGTTTAGCATCAATAAATTCGGAAATACTTTTTACAAATCGTCTTTCAAAACTTTCATAAAATTCATGATTATAATAAAGTGAGTTTCAAGTATAATGAGGAGCAATTAACACAAACTAATTTATATATCTACATTATACCTAAACCATAATAGACATTAAAAATCCAATGAATTTTGTGTGAAATATACTCCTATAATACCATGAATACAATAAATCTCTTACTAAGTCACACAAGTAAAGTGTCCTTCATGGCACTTATCAAAATCCCCACCTTTAACTTTAGGGTTGGAAATAACTTGAAATATACTCTTATAAGAGTGTGAATTTGTGGTTTGACGGTGGTTTTCGCGGGGGGTTGAAATATTGCTAAAGATATATGTTTTTGAATTAAGTTTTATAAAAAAGAGTTGTTTTCACGTAGGACAATCCACTCATATGTTCTTATATGTGTTTTGAAAAAGATTTGTGAAAAAAATTTAAGAAACATAATTCAACCCTCTTTCTTATATTTCCTTGTATAATTACAACTTGTATAATTTTTGTCTAATAGAAATTAAAATATTAATGCATCCACAACAAAAAAACATCATGTTAGAGTCGAAAGGTTAACATCAGCCACGACACTGATGCTACTAGTGTTAGACACCACTAATTTTGCTAGTGTCTGCATAGTTGATAGTAGGTGGTTGCAACATTTCAAATCCCATTTTATTTTATTTTTTTAATATTAAACTAAATAATGTCATCCATAGCGTCAACTAGGCCCATGCTAAATAATATTTTTAAAAAAACTTCTATTATTATTAGTGTTGATTCGGCCAATGCTAATTCTTACTTTAAGTAGAAAAACAAAAAATTAGCATTGACTAGGCCTATGATAAATAATACTTTCTTTAAAAAACATTTTTTGTTGTTAGCGTCAATTGCGACACTAGTTTTTTAACTTAATATCAGCCAGAGTGTTGACTTGCCCCATGCTAAATATTTTTTACAAAAAATATTTTTAATTATTAATATGAGAAAAAAAACAAAAAATTAGCGTAGCATCGATAAGGCCCACACTAAATAATATTTTTTTAAAAAAACTTTTTTTCTTATTAGCATTTGATTGGAAGACAATAGTTTTTTAATTTAGCGTTGGCTTGCCTTACACTAAATAATATTTTTTTAAAAGAAATATATTATTAGTATTAACTTTTTTGACACTAGCTTTTAATTTCAATGCGAAAACAAAAACTTCCCCTGCTTCTTCTTCTTCTTCTTAAAAGTCTTTCTTCTTCTCCTAATCTCTTATCTCCAGCTCACTCTCTTCTTCTTCCCAATCTCATATTTCACTCTCTTCCTCTGTTTTCTATTCTCTATTTTTTCTATTGTTTCCCTCTCCTAATATTGTTGGTTGCAGGTTCTGGGTAAAGATGGTTGCAGAGATAGTAGCAATAATGATTGCGATGGCGACGATTGTAGTGATGACGATTGCGGCAGTACTGATCTTCTTCTTCTTGAACTCCTAGCACTACCTCCTAATTTAACATCAACCATGAAGCTGATGCTAAGTCGTATTTAGTGTCAATTTTTGTTAAGTCGTTGTTGATGCAATATATATATATATATATATATATATATATATATATATATATATATATATATATATATATATATATATATATATATATATATATATATATATATCATTGTGTGTGTATAGGTACTGTTATAGTGTGTGTTTGGATTATCATTGTGATCCAAATTTGACCAAATTTTCACGTCAAAATGCACCAAAACAACTAATAGTTGATTCTAAAGCACATCCGTGTTGTGTGGATGGAATCCAAACACGCAGATAGCTAGTGTAATTTCTAACACTATCATAAAAATGGAGGTTGATATTTGAAGAACGCAGAGGGATAATGTAGACACATCAAGGAATTTGTAAAAGCAATATGTTGTTGATCGAAAATTTCAAATTCCTTATTTCAATATTAGTATGGTTGATGTGAAAAAAAGAAAAAAGAAAAGGTGCTGATTACATAAACTATATTTGGAGGCGCATTTTGTTAATTAAATGACATTTTAATGATCATTAGCGAAAGAGGAACACTTCAATGTTCAAGGACCATGAAACATGACTTTTGGGGAACTTGCTGTACAAGGAGTAACATGCATATTACTGTCACTCTTGATGTAATTGTACTCCTTAGTCTTGTCAACAGATTTATATCAAGTTTTTTTTTTTTTTTTTATGACAACATTTTATATCAAGTTCGTGTTCGCACATGAGAAGAGGGTCGCATTACCAAAACTACTGGTACAGGCTGGTGACTTGGTGCACATGGTGGGATGAGTCTAATTGGGAGCATGCGACCCCCCTTACAAGAAGATCCTGCACCAACTACTTCACTTTCACTGATCACCTACACAAGTTGATCAAAGGCACAATAAAGACACGATTATGGTTTTGATTTTGTTTCAGAGCCATAGATCTTTTGGTCCCACAAATTGGTACGACATGGATCATACGAATCCTTTCATGGGTTTGTTATAGTGTATAGTATACTGTACAGTCCTCGATTTAGTACTGTGGTAGGTTGCTTTGCGTTATCTCTCAAAAAGGTTGAGATCTAGTTGATCGATCAAAGGCACAGGTTTTTGGCCAATATACTTTTGGAGAAGAGAAAAAAAAAACGGATTTGATTGGAATAGACCGTACAGCTGCAGAATTGAAGTGCACGATGAACCAAATCATGCCGAGATCAGTGACATGTTCTTTTCATTTGTGGATGTGCAACTTCCTTTCTGCTTTCCTTTTTCTTTTATGAATGATACGAGTTAAAAGGCATAAACCACCATTTTCTATAAGATTATAATTAGGCTCTAATTTTTTTAAGAATTTAATTAGAATACAAATAAAATATAAAAGATTTTACTCTCATTTAATTATAAGTTATCATATATAATAAGATTGTTAATTTTTATAATATAATTACTTCTATGATTTTTAATTAGTTTTATGCTGATTGTGTATGAAAATTAAACTTTTTTTTAACTCTTATTGAATTCACAAATTTAAAGATCATTCTATTCAATTATTAATATTAATAAAAAATGAGATAAAAAATAATTAAAGCATATAATTTTTATAAAATTAAAAATTATCAAGTAAAGTAATCAATGCATGTCATGTTTTAGACTAATATGCGAGTTTACTTGGTAAAAAAGGTACCACATTTTGGTCAAATAAACTTGACTCAATGCAAATGAAACCTGGCTCTTATTTAACGTACAAAGGAAGGATTGGTTTGGTTCAAAGTTGAAAATTGATCCTCACACATTTTAATATTAAAAGACCTGTTCTAATATATTTTTTTCTCAAAGAAAAAAAAATCTGCTCGCAAAACTATTTGCAAAATAAACCAGATAGACTCTAAAACCTTTTAACTATTGTTTGGGTGTAGATTAATTATGAGAACTAATTATTTTTTAATTAAAAATTCTCTAAAAAATTTTTGTAAGTAATTGTCAATTCAAAGTTGAAACCTGAACTAATTCATGTCACATATCCCCAACCCATTGCTTGCTTTAAAAGAAATAAACGAAAAAGAATATGATAATAGTTAAAAAAAATTTCCCTGCTTGTTGTTGCCATTAAACAATGAGGAAAAAAAAAAGTAAAGATATATGAACCATTCTCTATTACAAACATCTCATTAATATTCATTATTTCTTTTTATTTTTCTTTTGTTATACCATATACCACTTATTGTATATGCACTTATCTCTCTCCTAATTCTTTCTTACAGTAGGAGTCAAATAGATGAGAGTTGTCTATGAATTATTTTTGGAAAAAATGACAATTTTGTCCATTGAGTAGAAGACCAAAGAGAATTAGAAATCTTATTAGAAATAATAATTTTATTCTTTAAGAAATAATTATATTATAATGAATTAATGATATATGAGTTATTTAATAGAGTAAATTTCTATTTTAGTTTTTTATATATACTAGTAGTTTAGCCTATGCAATACACAAGATAAATGTTTATTTTATATTACTAAAATTTATAATAAATAAATATTTTTGAATATATAATTGTATTATAATTAAAATTTATAATAAATAAATATTTTTGAACAAATAAATTATATTTTAGAATTATGATAAACAATTTATATTGTAATACAATATTATTTTTAACTATTGATAATTTTTTTAAAAAAATATTGAAATTTAATTTAAAAATAAAAATAAAAAGGATAAATTAAAAGATATAAGAAATTAAGAAAACTCCCTAAAAAAGTTCTCATGAAAGAAAAACTCTTAAAAACGCTCTCATTAAAAATAACTCCTAAAAATACTTTCATTAAAGCGAAATCATTGGTCCCTTCAATCATATTACGCCACGTCAACTAAAAAATTACATCTCATTTTTCATATTTTAACATGAGGTGTACAACAATTTGTACAAGAAACTTTTTGTGTCTATCTCTCTATCATTATGAGATGTAATAAATGATGTTCAAAAGAAATAGACACAAAAAAGTGTTGTTATACAAACTGTTGTATGAATTGTCGTACAAATAACATTTCTCTTTTAACATTGTTGTTGTGACATTAATGGTATCTTCTCATTTGTCTCCCCTCCTTACCCACCATTTGACATTATGGCCTCTTCTATGCCCATGCTCGTGCCACTACCAATGTCTCCATCCAAAATTCTGTCAATCGGAACACCTTGCTAGAAGTCCTCTGTCGTCATGCATCCAATATCACCTCACTCTTAGAAGTTTATTTCATGTTCGTGTTTGGTTCCTTCAATCCTTCTCCCTTGTTTGGTTGTTATCGATCCCTTTCTTGCTCCCTTCTTCGATCCTTCACCAGCTCCCTTCTTTAATTTTGCTCGCCTTCTCCTATCCCACAACAGTGAGGTGCGTAATCTCCTCATTACGATCCTTTTAGATGTTGCACCAGGACTTAAGGACGCAGTGCAAATCTCCACCAACTTGGTGAGGTGGTGCTAGAGGAGGCAACGAGTTATTTGGGGCTTAGGACCAATCATAGTTCTAAATTACAGACAGCAACACGTATTGCACCCGCAATATTGCAGTTGCGGAGCTACTTGCAATGGCAATGGCCAACAATTGCGGTGTGAACTAAAATCACAGGAATTGTCACAACGTATCTGTAACGGGGCTGCAATGAAACTGCAATAGATCTACAACACCATCCTGTTCCATTTTTTGTGAAAAAATAAACAAAGATTCAGACTTAAATCTTCTATTCTAACGAGTGTGGTCATGTAGGATATTGGGGAAGAGAGGGAGACATTTGATAGTGACTGGTTTAGGTGCTGGTAAGCTACGTGATACATTCAAGGCAAGGAAAAATGGTGAGGTGGTAAGGGTAGGTGTAACGCCTGGCCGCTTTCAGGATGTTTTGTCCTCATTCACATGCTTCTTGGAAAACTTCCTAGAAGATCACTCATCCCTAAATTGATCCAAGTCAAGCACGCTTAACTGTTGAGTTCTTAAGTGATGGGCTACCGAAAAGTAGATTCATCTTGTTGGTATACGTAGCACTTATTAATTCTTTAAGCTATCCTTGACTGTACAATCCCACACCTACACAACCTTTGGATCCCTCTCATTCGGGTGTGTATTCGATTCATTCATGTACCCTTTCCGCTGGAAGCCTGTCAGGAGCTGCTCCTTATCCGTGCCTCATCTCTTTTGCATCGACGATCACTTCCCACCCTCGTCAGCGCCTGGGATGTTACATGTTCACCAGCTTTCGCTTGGTTCGTCCTCAAACCACACCGTACTGGGAGAGAGGCCCTATTCTGATACCACTTTGTAACGCCTGGCCGCTTTCAGGATGAGTGACTGTCCCCACAAACCATCACAAGACTTTTCAGCGTACTTTATCCTCACTCACACACTTCTTGGGAAACTTCCCAGGAGGTCACCCATTCCTAAATTGCTCCAAGTCAAGCACGCTTAACTGTGAAGTTTTTAAATGATAGGCTACCTGAAAAGTAGATACATCTTGTTGGTATAGGTAGCACTTATTAATTCCTTTAAGCTATCCTCAACTATACAGTCCCACACCTGCACAGCCTCTACATCCCTCTCATTCGGATGTGTATTCTATTTATTCATGTACCCCTCCCACTGGAAGCCTGTCAGGAGCTGCTCCTTGTCCATGTCTCATCTCTTTTGCACCGGCAATCACTCCCTGCCCTCATCAGCGCCCGGGATGTTACAGTAGGCCAATAATGGGAAAGGTAAGGTGGTGGGGGGCAAGAAAAGAGGTGAGGTGCAAACATATAATAATTTCACGCCGCAATCCGCATCGTACTAGCAGCAATGCCCGCAACCGTGACTGCAATTTAAAACCATAGGACTAATGATAAGGGTTTAGAGTGGGAGGAAGGGGGAGGATGGGAGAAGGGGGAATCGGTGGAGAGGGGCAGAGCTATAATTTTAAGTTAAGGGGGGCAAGAACAAAAAATATAACAAAGTAAAAAAATTAAATTTCCACATTCCCAGGATTGCAATGTGTCAAAGCTCAAGTGAACATTGGAACTCCTATGCAAAGTTAAGACAAATAGAGAATGAAGTGAAGCACAAACATAATGGAATTCAAAAGTTGAGACAAAAAGGCTAAGATGTGAGAAAAGGAAAACTTTACTTTTTTACAGTTTTATATAAAAATATAAATATACTTAAAATATTGGGCGGGGGAGGACTATGGCACCTGTGAGTCCCCCCTTGGTTCTACCCCTGTCGATGGAGAAAGAAGGGAGAGGGAGGAAGGGTAGAAGAGAGGTTGGTGGGTGTGCATAGCCAATCCAATGGTAAGTAAGACTTGAAACAAACTTTGAGAGAGCTATATGTTAGGTCTTTTGTCAACATGTGTGGCCTTTTTTGCTTTATAAAAACTAACAGCAAAGAATTTTTTGTTGGTGGGCCTAAAGCTTAAACTTTAGTAGCTTTACCTTGGGCTGACCTTGTGGGTGGGTCAGATCAACAAAGGCAATTAATGATGTTAAAACATGCGAATTTGAGATATAATTTTTTAATTGACATTGCGTAATATGATTGGAGGGATAGGGAAGGGGACATGCGATTTTTATTCCTCATTCAAGATAGTTATTCTAATTTATATAGAGAGAGAATTTTAATCATCAAGAACTTTAATCTTAAATTAATTTTACAAAATTCTTACTTTAATTCTTGACTTAAAAAGATTCATTCATTTTAAAATAAATTTATTAAAGTAAATTACGTTTTGTAAATTAATAAACTAAAACAGAGATTTTGTGCAGTAAGATAAAAAATAGTTTTCTTTTTCTTTTTAAACATTTTTTTTAATTTTTGGTTTGTTTAACTAATAAAGGGATTCCTGTTATTTGCTTATATTATATATAATATATAATATATAATAATAATAAATGTAACAATCAAGACCTTCGATATTTAAAGTACAAAGCATAGAAAAGGGAAAAGGAAACGGAACAAAAAAAAAAAAACAGAAAAAAGTATAAAATAGAAAGTTAAATGTTTCAAAATGCACCTAAAATTCTCTCGAGACACAATTGTGCCATGTTTTATCACTTGCTTACTTTTAGTTTTTGTCTTCATGCTATTCTTTTCTGAAAAATATATAATTTGATTGGATTATGCAAGATTAAACGATTCAAGACACTATATGAAAAATCATTATACGAGTAAATAATAAAATACAAACCCAGAGTAGTCTTTTGACTCTTTTCAAGAATTTGTTTTGATATAAATGAGCATATGCTTACATGTTTTAGGTACAAATTCCTATACATGAAAAATGAAGTCTATGCTGTTATTTCGATCGTATAAATGTATAAAATAGTAGTTGATATGACGAAGAAAATTAAAAAATATATATAATAAAAATTATTATATAAATAATACTATAGCTCACGTTTATTTAAAAGAGTTCCTTTTTTATATTGATTCATAGTCTTTATTTTATAATTTTTCTGTAAAATTAATTATTGCCAATTAATGCAGGGAGTTGTTCCTGTGTTACTATATTACTGTATTACTGTATCTTTGTGTGTTGTGCGTGTCCGAGAGACAGATAGTAACGATAATAACTACCGACCACAAGCATGTTTAATGGGGAAAGAAATACAAGTGAATCCATTAAGTAACAAAAAGGTAAATTGAGAAAATGACAAACGCAAAAAATGTAAAAATTCTATTATAGATAGAGTGCTCCAAAGTCCAAAATCCAAATAAGAGATTTGGGAAGTTGCGACCCAAAGAGGTTCCCCCCAATTTATTAACCGCATGTATGGTTAAGCGTTCCAATCCGCATCTGATGTGATTTTCCACGTCCGGATAGAAGCTACCGAGTATAACTTCAGGCAGCGTTTCTTTTTTTTATTATTATTAAGTTGATGTGATTATTTGGGTTTGAGACGTAGCTCCAAGCACACAATAACAAATCGTGGTTTTCATGGTGACCTTCCTTGCATTGCACCTGCTTGTGCTGCTAGGCCTCTCATTCTTGTTTTCCACCCTCACTACACTCGAACTGTTGCGGCCATTGGTGTGTTGGTGTTCCAATCCACGGCCATTCTCAGCATCAACACCACCTTCTTCTTTTTCTTCTATCTCATCTTCGTTATCCTCCACGCCTTCTTGTCTTTGACCGTTCCTTTCACTTTGAAATTCCTCTTCAATGTCGTCATCATCATCATCATCATGATGTTGCATCTCGGTCCAAAAGCAGAGGCGAAGGCGGCCAGGGCTCCTCTCAGCTTGGAAGCAAGATGGGACCTTAGTGACCTCAAGCACTAGCCTCCCACCTTCTCTGTGGGGCCTCACTCGTATAGACTCCGATCCCCTTATCGTTGTCAAAGGTGGCGGAAAATTCCTCGCTTCACGCGCTTTCCTATTCTGCACCCTTGTCCCCGAATACGGTTCACCACACCCTGAAGAAGAGAGCAACTCAATGCCGCTCTCTATGATGTCACTCCCTGTCTCATTCCCTAGGTTCTCAGTGCACAGCTCCAAACTCTTGGGGCTGAGTCGCACCGATGATTGTCTCTGCTGAGGGTGAGCATAGCTGCTTTTGCTTTCTTTTGGAGCACTTGAAAGAGCTTGAATGGAGCTCCAACCCTGGTTGGGGACTGTGGTGTTTGATTCCAAGAAGCAAGATTTGAAGGGTAAATCAATGGGTTGCTGGGGAGGGGGGAGTGGTTTTGGGGATTGCAACATAAGCCTGTGTATTCTTGACTCGACGAGTTGGGACTCAAGATATGCCGTGTGGCACACAATCGCAGCCATGTGGATGTCGTGGCCTAGGTTAGGATGTCCAAATCTGAAAGTTTGGAGAGGAAGAGGTTGCAGTAAAAGAGGACAGGAGATTATTTTTCTGTTTTTTGAGATTCAGGGGAAAGGAAGCAGATTGTTTGTGTTATTGATAGAGAGAAAATAAAAGAGGGGTGAGAAAGGAAGAGGAGCGGGGGCATCTGGCATGTGGGAGAAGTGAGGGGGAGAGAGTGAATTTGTAGTCGCAAAAGGTGCCTGGGGGATGTCATGTACACAGGTTGGGATTGGGTACGGGGCCTTTTTGCACCACTTCATTTCGAGTACTTACTTTTCTATTTATTTTTTTAATTTCTTTCTTTCATTTTTATTACGTAATCAAATTTATTATTTCCTCTAGTTACTCTCTCTCTCTATCTGTGCAGGTGTCTAATGATTTTTTTTTCCCCCTTTTTGAGCCACTTGTTGAATTATACAGTGCTTAAGTCCACCACATGATACAAAAGAGAATAAAAAGGCATTTTCAAAATAAGCAGATGGGGAAGAAAAGAAGATCCCCTGTTGGTTGTTGTAGCTTTGTTTCTGACCCAACTTGACTGAATAATTGTAAATTCCCGCGGAATTTCCTTTCGCACAGTCTCAAGTGTGCAGAAATTGTGCCTTTAGGCATGTCCTTATGAGGAAATCAACATATAAAGGGGAGAGACAGGTGGGTTTTTCTTTGCTACAAAATTATCACCTTTACTAATTACCATTCATTTCTTAAAAAAAAAAAAGCCAACAAAAGGTCAGAGCACTAAGTGGATTCTCCCAAAGATTGTCTGATAGTGATTGGTTCCCTGTTTATATTCGGGTGAATCGGGTTCTATAAATAGGTTTTTTTTAAGGCAATCCAAAATTCTGTCTATGGTTCAAAAGGCATATAGAGTCAAAATTTAGGCCGGTTACTATTCTATTCAAAGAGTGAGAGGTAGGAGGAAAGAAACATCAGCCAACTGCCTTTGAAAAAAAAAATGTAACTGCCCAATTATTTCTATTCTTTATCCAAAATAATGAACAGAATATTATGGGCAACAAAATATCGGGCACAAAAGATGTTTTACAAATAGGGTTGTCTAACTTATTCTCAAGTAAAAATAGAATTAAACAATTTCATTAAAGATAATTAGTGTAATTTTTTATGTAAGATAAGATTGTCTAACTTATTTCAAGTAAAAATAGAATTAAACAACCTCATTAAAAATGATTAGTGTAATTTTTTATGTAAGATAAAGTTGTCTAACTTACTCCCAAGTAAAAATGAAATTAAACAATTTTACATAAAAAATTATACCAATCATCTTTAATGAGATTGTTTAATTTCATTTTTACTTGGGGTTAGGAGTAAGTTAGACAACCCCTTTACAAATTACCCATCATAAATTTATGACACAATAAATGGCGTGTTTGGTGCATGTTGGGAAGACTGACTGCTACATGCATAAATGATTGTGTTTGGGAAAAACTGGGAGCCACAAAAACATGATCCCAAGGCTTTATTTTTCTACGTACCCTTTGAAATTCAGGGATCTATACAACAGTCACTCCCACGGGGCATGACCCCGTTCTTAAAATAAACACGCATACACATAAGATATATTTACGTCTATATAGCTCATGTTTTGTGGGTACTAAGTAATGAAGGCAGTTTTATTGCTGCTAATATCGGTCTGTGTTCTGTGGTTCAAGCTGAATTACGAGGAATTAATTGTTCATGGAATTCGATTGGTCTGGGATAGAGGATTTCGGAAGATTGATGTTGAGTCGGATTCAACTACGTGAAATCACCAGATTCTCTACCAGGGTGGATGTTTCAAGTGGAAGCATATTTATCGTGAAGTAAATTCAGTTGCTGATGCTTTCGCGAAGCATGGTCTGTTCTCAGATTTTGGTGTGCAGATTTTTTGTTTTTGTCCATCTTTTTGTAGTGGAACTGGTGGCTGATTTAGCAGCCACTTGGTATTTGCGTTGGTTGTTTTTTCTTTTCGGGCCTTGTCCCTTCTAGTAAAAAAAAAATACGTTAATAATCACACCGTTTGATGGCTTGTTTAATCTAGTTGTCCATCAAATTTAAATGCCTTTACTACAGCTAGCTCCAGTAACTTTAGTACCATTCAATTTTTAGCAGCATAAAAATTAAAGAACTTAATAGCATGTAGGTTTAATTAATCATTTAGTCTTTATATCTGCATCAATTTTTTATTTTAGTTCTTATATCTAAAAATTCTACATTTTAGTGCATGTTTGGAATAGATTTAAAAATGTAGATTCAACATTCTCTCACCATGTCTAATATGAAACTTACGTAGAAGTTATGTGTATTAGCTCCATATGGACGTTAATTGGTTTTGAATTAACGTGGAAGCAAAAATGCTATTAGCCTTTTTATGACCATTTTTTTTATATATATTTTGGTCCTTACATCTCTATTTTGATGTTTTACATTGGCATAAGACTAACGATATGGACTAAAATATATATATAAAAAAAGTGCTCTATAGGAATTAAAACCTATAATTTTTAAGTATAATGACTAAAACAAAAAGTTGGCGTGGTATAAGGACCAAATAATTAATTAAACAATAGCATGTATTATCAGAACAAGAGTTTATATTACGATTTTGTTATCCACTAATCTTAGGATAAGGTTAAGAAATTAAAAATATTAAAATATAATATTTAATGTTATAATTACATCTTTACAAGTTTTTCAAAAAAAAATCTATTTGTTAATTCCTTAATCGACACGAAAGATAGCAAAATCATTAATATTTTTATGACAATCTCATTAAATAATTTAATATTATGTTATTGAATAATAATATGCTTTGTAGTATATTAAAATTGATCTTAAAATAAAATTTTAAAACAGGTTTCCTCTTATTTGCATTAATCAATAAACTATAAAAATATAAATACCTTTATTTTTAATATGAAGAACGACAATCATTAAACTTTTTAATAAACTCTTTAAGATCATGAGAGCAACAGATAAAATGTTACATATATATAATCAATTAGAGTTGATATTAGTTTATTTTAAACTGAATAATTATTTTTTAAAAATAATAAATTTGTTATTTTAATATTATCAATTAAAGAATATTAACAAAACCTGACACAATTACTTGATAACTAGGCCTTTTGAATATGCTTATAAAAGTTTGATTTCTACCTGTGTACGAAAAAGAAAAGGAATTAGTTTTCGACAAATGATAAGGAGATAACCATAAAGTACAACAAAAATTATCAAAGTAAATGAAATGTTTAAAAAGATATGGAAGATGCACCAAAAAAATTTAAAATTATCTAGAATAATGTTATGATTCCAAATTGCATTTTGTTCTCCTAAACATTTTTTTTAAGATCGATCATATATATTTTTTATGAGAGATAAACCTATTTAAACCGAAAATATCCACAACATAATGATATTACTTTTTCAATATTTATTTTTTGGTAGAGTTCGGTTAAAAAAAAAAAAAAAGCAAAGCCAAAACTACAAACGCAGCTACTTTTTTCCTTTTCTTCCTATCATCCTATGGTTCGAATCAGAAATCTTATTTAAAATAAATAAGTAAGCACCACTTAAATCAACTAATTATTAATTCCTAAATATTTTCTATCATAAATATTTGAAGTGCCAGCTTCCTTTACAAAAATAGTTAGTTAAATGTTAAAAATAAAGAGAGAGCGTTTTGTGAGCTAAAGCTTCAATACCCACTAGAATTTTTTTTTTAATATAGTTAAAATGTAAATCTCAAGAATTTTTTATCATCCAATGGGTCAAAGAGTAGAATTCCAAAACTATCTTTTATCGAAATTATCACTTAGCTGCTTTTATTACTATGATTCCTTCCAAAATATCATGATTTCCTTTCGGTAGTAGAAAATAAAAAGGAAATTATTCTTTATGGGAATGAATCCGCTATTTTAATTATAAGATAGTAACCTTGCTCTTTTAGTAATGTGCTCAAAGTATTTTCAATACACCAAAAATAAATTACAGCTCGATAATTGCGGTTGGATTGGGTGTTTACATCTTTTCTAAACGAGGCATCCCTTTACACCCAAAGCAGCAAGTTTGCCCCAGCCACTTCACTAAAATGTACGGATATCTCACAAAGACATGTCCAAAAGCCATTTGAAAAAGAAAGGAGTGATTCTCCGCTAAGACACCCCTTTACCACTGTCGGAGTGTCGGCTAAGATTAACCAATGAATCTTAAACATGTTCTCTAAATGCAAAAGTTTAAGAGAAAATAGTATATATACTAAGAGTGTAAAGCTTTTCTCTACTATCATCCAATCATAACCTATCATGCATACTAAGTTTGTTGACTTTGATAATAATTACTTTAAAAGTTATATCAAAAATAATTTTTAATTGGTTGAATGCATAAAAACTTTTACATTGATAATGTATACATGTTAAACTCAAAAATTAATATCTCCTCTTTGATTGATATCTTTCTCCAATTCTCTTATTTCATATGTTATTATAAATGCAGGCTAAGACCACAAGTTAACGACCTACCCTAAATGCTTAAAGTGTTTCACGGCTCTTTTCAATTTTTTATATTTTTTTTTGTTCAACATTAACCGAATGAAAGTTAATAAGGACACACAGTTTCGTTGATACTTGTAGAATGGTTGCGAACCATAAAAATTAATAAGTAAGAATATCTCCAATTGAGTTGCTTAATTCATTTTTTATAGAATCTTAAAGTTTTTATGAGTTTTTAATCATCGAAGTAAATGGGGTTGGATTCTTATATAATAACCAATTGTTCGTATAAGCAACAATGTCTTAAAAAAATTATATAAAAAATTCAACAAAAAATAAGTTAAAAACTCTGTTAATAACTTCTGTTTTGAAATAAAATTTTATTCGAGTTCTTAAATCTGATGTGGCATTGTAGTGTCCACAAAAATAAGTTAAGAACCTATTTATAAACCTTAGCATTAGAGATGCTCTAAGCAATGTATATTTTTAATATATTTCTATTATTAATTAAAAAAATATTGAGATTCATGAAATGGAATTAGACTTGTTCACTAGTTCAGAGGGATAGAATATTCACTGGAATAGTTGGAATGTTGGATGAGGTCTTCAAGAAAATTTTCACGTTAAGTTCAGATGTAGTCACTCATAAGGACTCTAACACTCAAGTAAGTGATTATAAGAGATGATAGAGAGTTAAAAATAGTAAATATGTATCTTGCATTTCTTATGCTTGTCTTATATAGTTGGTTCTTTGTTATTTAGGTTGTGTCATTTGCGTGAGTATATAGACGATATGCCTGCACTGACCCTTTGTGATTCTCAAGTGTTCATTGGGAAATATTTTTTATTTGTATCCAGTAGGATGGGAGTGTATTGTTCATCATATTGTGCTGAATATGAAGTAACCCTTGTATTGAACTTGAGTTGTGATGATTTTATTTCTTATGCTTAGACAAGCTTGTTTATTTTGTGGATTTGGACGCAATATATCGATCTATACCAAGACTCAAGTGATTTTGTGAGTTTAAATAAATTTCAATTGATAATAAAAAATATTGTACGCGCACGTGCACACACACATATATACATATTTTATTATACCTAAATAAAATAAAAATACTAATACGTAATAGCCTAGCAAGTTGCCCTTTTGTTCCTGTCCTTTATTTTTCTTATATTATAAATTTATATCCTCATTTTTAAATATGATGACATTTCTTATTATACTTTTTTATCATATGTGACTTCGTATTTTTTTAGTGTCTACTTTTGTGTTTTTTATTTCCTAAATTGTCAATTATTTTTAAAAATTTATTTTGCTTTAAAATTTATTTTTTCCTTAGATTTTGGGTTTAATTACTTTTAACTAGTATTTTAGTCTATGCCATGCACAAGATAAATTTTTATTTTATGTAACTATAATTTATAATAAATAAATATTTTTGAATATATAAATTATATTATAATTAAAATTTGTAATAAATAAATATTTTTAAACATATAAATTATATTTTTGATTTATGATAAAAAAATTTATATTGTGATACAAGATTTCTTTTAGCTATTGATAATTCATTTAAAAAATAGTGAAATCCAATTTAGAAATATAGATAAAAAGGATAAATTAAAAGAAATAAGAGGTAAAGAAAAATCCTTATAAACACTATTGTTGAAGAAAAACTCCTATAAATACTCTCCTTGAATAATAATAGCCTTTAAATATGCCCTTATTTAATATGGTTATTCTAATTTATATATAGAGGAAATTTTTATATTAAAATTTCATTTTCCATCTCAAATTTTATCTAATTATAATTCAAACTAAAACTTTTCATCCTAAATAAAAGACTAATACTTTTCAATTTTTAAAGTTAAAGCTTCACTTCATAGAGTTGACTTGAAAATATAATTTAAAAATAGATAAATCCAATCCAGTAGATTTAACTTTAGTAGAAGTGAATTTCTAAGCTTCCCGCAAATGTTATTTTAGAGCTTTGAAAATTTTAAATTAAAATTTTTATTTTAATTTAATTTCATTATCAGTAAAATAATTTTTAAATACTTTTAATTTTTATTTTTATTTTACTTACATATAAAAACACCGTATACTATACTGAATAATTATTGATTGTATCCCTAAGTCAAACATTCTGAAATATTGTTAAGAAACTTATTTTACTAATTGACGTGACTAGTAGACGTGCAAAATCTAAAATAAATAATCCAAATAAGTGATCCACTGCGATTATATTCCTATGTTTACAAATTTATTTTGCAAAATTAGTGTAACCATATTTACGCTGGTTGTATCATTTTTTTTTTTCCCATAAAAGCAAGTATCAATAAATTCTTCGAACGAATCCTGTGAATTCATTTTTGTAGTTTTTATTTTTTCACAAAAGGATTTTACTTATACGCCGCTTATTATAATCTCCACGCTTTGTATATGGTTTATGAGAAAGAAAATATTGTCTCCTGTCGTTCTTTATTTTATTTTATGTTATTAAAAAACCAGAGTATATATTAAGCCATGGCAAAATATCAAAAAACTATCTCAAAGCCTAAATTTAGGGTCAGCTGATGAGCTGAGCAATGACTCGTCCTTGGAGCATGCATCTCTTTATAATAAGAAAGTTAAATAGTTTGGGGTGTTTGTCCTTGCGCATCAATTGGTAGCTTTTTATGAGGAGACAACACTATGGTAATGAGTAGCGGAAGACAAATCGTCAAATCCTCTTACTTGCAAAAATCTGTGAAGAGCAACCTAACAAATATTTGACGAAATTGAATAGCACAAAAAAAATTAAGAGATACCAAAAGATTTTAATATAGAAAATATGAGAAATAAAATATATGAGTGCAAGTCAGTCCATTAAGCTTTACTATATGATCCAAATAGCTAGCATAAGAGAATCTCAAACAAACACACAAACCTTGCTCAACAGTCAAACAACAAAAGTAACAAGCTTACAAATAAAAAATCAAAAAAATGAAAGAACAACTAGTAAAATCATATGCAGTGTGGATTAAATATCTCAACTACAGGCAACAAATCAACGATCCAACCGTTGAATTTGAAAAACAAGATGTGTCTTGAAACTTCTAACAAAATTTCAGCTTAATTTAATAATTAATGAAGTCGCAAATGCAATTTTATAATAACTATCTTGTGAAAGTACAAAAATGACTATTTTTTTAATCTTGATACCATAATCTTGATTCAAGTGAGATATATAATGAACTTCTATTTGGACCTTTCTTCATATAGGAAGGAAACATAATCAACAACTTTGACCTAAAAAACATAGTTAAAACTACCGAGTGTGTGGATCAACTAATATGAGATTGTTTTAGCTTAACCAGTAATATCAAGTTTAAGTTCTAGATATACAGTTGTGTTAAATTTTCAGAAGAAGAGCTTTGTCACTTATAATAGTCCTATCTAGGTCAAGCAAGATTGTCTCTCATAGAGGATGTATATGATCTTCAAAAAAAAAAAAAGCTAAATGCTTGATGTTTATACTTGGGTACTGATGTGTCCAGAACACGCTTAAGGGCAAACGTATCCTATTGCAGTAGTAATAATGGACTTGAGTCCAGATATTGTACCTAAAGGACTGATATGGAGTACCTTTCAAAGAAATTCCTATATACGTTGTCTAGGTTATTCAAGTTTTATGGGTAGAGTTCAAAGAATTAAAATGCAAAGGATTGCAAAAAGAATAATTAAAATTAAATTGGATTTCAATATGGGTTCACCTATGCCTTCAATTTTCTTTTTCTAAGTTAAAATGTAATTTTATTTTTAAGTTCAATCGTCAATATCTCTACATTGAGTTCTTTCACAAGCTTTGGTCATGGGTTGTAAAAACTCTTTTTTGTATTGAACCCTTGGTTGGTCGTGCAGTGGTTTAATTCAAGAAATGATTAAGAACAAATAGGGTGAACAAATTCAATTGAGAGCTTACTTCGAAGTTTGATCATGCAACTTCCTAAACCCAATTATGTTAGATGTCTACTAATTAATTACGGTATGGTCGCTGATTAATTAACTAATTAAAGACATGCAAGGAGTGATCAATTCCAAACAATATAATGAAGAACATTAAGGCAATTCAATTGAAGGGAAATGGGGAATAAAATTAACAATCAAAATAGGGTTCCAGTTGTCTCAAGCATGGTTACACCACAATCCTAGCCTAGGTATTAATTCTCCATGGTAACAGAGAAGCAACCTATTACAATATGTATCATTAGAGACTAAAGGTAAACCTTAATAGAAAGACTGGCCTTCATCTTCTGTGCACTGGGATGCAGGGAGAATCCTCTGAAGTTCTGGGAGAGTCTTTCCTCTGTCTAAATCCAAGAGAGAAAGTAGAATAAAGATCAAATGAGCTCTCTCTTGGATTTGCTTTTTACTGTTTGTAATATATTTCTAGAATTTCAGAGAAGGAGGCTTAACCCAGTCCGTCTTGTACAACCTAGACCCATTGAGAATTAAAATAAAATTAAAATTTGGATCTCGGATCCGACTGGTGTGGTTGGAAACCTGCCGGACGGTTTTTTGAAAAAAAAAATTGACCCTATCTTGGCGTCGGGCATGCTGTCTCGCCGGGCGGACTATAACACCCGCCGGGCGGGTGTCACTACAACAAGGTCTGCCGAGCAGCCTACCAATCCCGCCGGGCGGGTACGACTCGTGTTTTGTACCTCTAATCTCCTTTTTTGTCCGTTTTTGTGCTTGTAAGCCTCTTTTGCGATTCTCACTTTAGTTCTTTTTTTTTTTTATGTCAGTGGACTGTATTTTTTTTTTCTGTACATTTAATTTCTCTTCACAAAATTTAACAAAATTAAAGTAATTCATATAATTTTAAATAAAAAACTTAGAAACGTACATCACATGAAATTCTTCATTAATGACCTATTTTTTTACAAATTTTCTATAAACTAATACAAAAATATGTAAACTTGCTTTATTCCGTACACACCAAGCAGCCAATTTCAATTTGTAGGATTAAAAGGTCGTGTGTTTGATTCTCTGAGATTTTTTGACATATGTTAAACTTGAAATACTTTTTCCCTCTACGTTCTGTATACCTCTGAATAAGCATGGTACCTTGACCCCAAAGCTTCTTTCTCAAGTAAATACTAAGGTTATATATATTATTAATTATATGTGCAACAGAGATAGGAAAACAGAGGAAAAGCATGATATTATTAAATTTTGCGTAGTATCTATTCGTGTTTCTGTGTTTTTCCGTTTAAAGGTTTAAATCTAGCTAACAAGCTATGACCACATAATCCTTGATTAGAGAGAGGAAATGATATTTGCATCAGAATCCATATATATAACAGCATGTTCTTTAGCTTTGTTTTTAGTAATGGAGAATCTTTAATGAAGTATACGTCATGCATGGTCCCTTAATTAAGTGAAGCCTAAGGTTACATATGGTTTCAAATTACTTACTATACTATATAGCAGGAACTTTACTGGGAAGGACAAGAGAATCCAATTCATGGCTTACATAAGCATTAAGCAAGTAAACAAAAACAAAGGCTATAATGTTCTCCGAACCTATCTTTTCGACCATGTAAGTGCATCACCTTTCTAATAATTGTAACTATTTTTAAATTCTATACTTCCTTCTTTTCAACTTAACAAATAATGAAACTGCAAGGTAATGGATGACAACATGTCAACTAACAACCAGTGGCATTAATCAAATTGCTAATTTCAAGATCAGGTAACTATAGGTATATTGAGCACACGAAAATGTTTAGTATAGGTCATGCGGTTTCGATTTTAAGCAATAAAAAATGATATGTTTATTAAAAATAAAATATTTATTATATAAAATATATAAGTATAATAAATATTTTTTTAATAATAAACATTGTTTTTAATTAAATTAACTCGAAAGATTGATGTTGATATTTTTCTAAATTATAAAGCTTTAGAGCAACATTAACGCACGTTGTGAGTTGATTTCTTTGGTTTCTTTAAAAAGTTGCATCTATATGTAACCACCATCACTTAATAGAAACAACGATGCATAACATAAAAAATGAATCTTGTCTTTTTTTTTATTGTTTTTTACAAAGTCTAGAGGTGAGAAATTCTGATTCAATGAGTATAGATTAGTTGACAATACATATTGAGTTTGTGAAAAAAATATCTGAGTTTTTATTTTTATAGAACACATTCTTAGTAACCAAAAACTTTAAGTGTGTCTAAGTATTGAACTGAAAATTAGTTTCAAAACCAACCCTAAAAATTAAAGCTTGTAAAAATACCTATGAATCCGACGATAAACCAAATGTCTTAATAACAGTGGTTAAAAGAAAAGTAAGAAATTATAGAATTAAAATGTGCTCCTAGGCGCCCACAAGTACAGATAGCTATCAGGCCTGGCTAATCAGAACTGGTATAAATGATTCATTAATTCGTACAAGTGTTACCTCTACTAGTGCGTTTGCTATTTTTTATATTGCCATCTGTATTTTCTACAACTTGGTTTAATTTGTTGGCTGCTAAAGTGGCCCTCCAATAGAAGCCTGCAAATTCCTTCCACCCAGACAAAATAAGAATGCTTTAAAATTCCATCTTCTTTTATATATTAATTGTGTCAATAAAAAAACTCATCACATTATTTATTAATGTTTTTATTAATTTACATTTTATTTTAGCATAGTTATTAACAGGTTTTTTGAAATAAATGTCCTGAAAATAATGATTAAGAAATATGCTTTTATACTGTAATAAATATTTTCAATTACTTAAAAATAATTTAAATATTTTTTTAATTTCAATGTAATGTTTTTATTTTAAATAAATATTTTTTACTTTTATTTCTTTTACTGATTAGTATTATCCTTATTTTTGAAGTCAAATGTTCTATATAAATTAAAAAACTGAATGAGTATATAAAAAATTATAATTATAATTATAATTATAATTAATATATATTTGAGGCAAATAAAAAATGGGACCAACCACGTCACTGTTGACTTTATGAATCTTAAAATACCTAATTTGACCCACTAACCTCGTTAGCTTATCCATTGTTTGAAAAATATTTTTTTGTGATAACATTGTTTGAACTTTGAACACAGAAAAAAAAATATAATAAGAAAATATAACAAAATAAAGAAAAAGTGTCATTTTTCTCTTTTATTATTTAAATGAATAGAAAAGAAAATCAAACAATAATTATTTTTCATTGTTTGATTGAAAAGAAAAATAAAAAATGTAATTATATTAAATGAATTTTATTTCTTTTTGATATAGTGATGACTAACAAGTAAAATTGTCATTAATTTCAACATATTATTTATTTCTCTTTCATTTTCTCTCAATGTGGTGAAAAGAAAAATATTTATATGGTTTCAATTTTTTCCTCTTGCATGTATTCTTTTTAAAACCGAACAAAAATCTTTTTTAAATAATCAAAAGGTTTGAAGTTATTTAGAGTGAATTTATTTTTTAAATATTAAGCTTGATATTTTTTATTTGGTTTGAATCATATTTTGAGTTTAGTTGGCTGACTTAATACCAAATAGTATTGTAAGATATATATACATATACACATACATATATACATATATATATATATATATATATATATGAGAAAAAAAGTCATGCACTAACAGTGTAAAGTAGTTTACACTGTCATCCAATCATAAATAACAATTTATTGTAAGTTTGTTGACTTTTATAATAAATACTTTAAAAGGCATATTAATGGTGATTTCTAATTAGTTGACAGTGTAACTTACTAGTTATTACACTGACAGTGTATGACCATTAAACTATATATATATATATATATATATATATATATATATATATATATATATATATATATATATATATATATATTACAATGAATTTGAAGCATTGTCAAATACTAAATGCGTCACGTTGTGGGAGATTAATCTCTTCCATTAGACTCAACCTTATTGGTAAGATTTATAATATTTAATAATTAATAATAAATTATTAAAGTTATTAACTTAAATTAATATATTATGTCTCCTCACAAGGGAGAAAACTTTCTTTTTTTGTATGTTTACATGATGGGCTGATCTTGTCGTGTGGGTTTGGTTAATATCAGTCTGTCGGTATGTCTAGTCAGTCTACATGATGGGCTGGTTTTGTCACGCTGGTTAGGACTTGGGCTTGCGTTGGGGGGATTGAAGCGTACTTTGGCTCATTGGGTTCTGCATGTACATGTGCATTTCATGAATCATGATAATATTTTGGGCATTTCTTTTTCACCCCTTTTTCTAACTAAATCCTCTTCCGTAATTTTTTGTCAAAATTTTCAAAAATATTTTTATATATATGATTAGATCCAACATTTTGAAGATTAAATTTGGAAAGTGTACAAAATATTTTAAAATTTCCAGAATTAAATTTCAAAATATTAAAATTTTGTATATTTCTGGAAATTAAATTTCAAAAATTTATAAAATTTTAATAATTCCAAAAATTAAATTTCAAAAACTTATCTTTTCCCATGCCGCTCAATCTCTCTCTTGGTTCTCAAAACAACCATTTCAGACCCACTTGAAGTTTCCCAACTAGAAAAAAAGAAAGTTTCATTTTCTTCCATAGTCAATTGTCATCCGCTCCTAAAACATTCATACTATTTTCAAACGCAGTTGCGATGAATCCAACACGACAGAACACTAGTTGTAGCAAAACCAAAAAAAGGGCAAAATATTGAAAACTCACAAAAAGCTTCACTCATTGTCTCTGCTTTGACTTACCAAATAACAAATAAATAAAAAATTATTTTGACGCAACGTGAAGAGAGAGAGAGAGATATTTAGTAATACGCTCTTCATATACACTTTTTTAAACATATGGTCTCGTATTGGAAGAAATTTACTAGAAATTATAAGTTTTTTTTGTCCCACATCTCATTTTTTATGAATCTCTCACATAGTTTTATAGTTTTTAATAAATTTTAATTAATAATAGAAAATATATTATAAGCAGTATGTTAGAGAGTGTATTGCTAGCACTCTTCAAAATAAAATAGATATTGTAGCAAAATAAAGTGGAAAAATATTCAGAACGTAGAAAAGGTTTGTCTTCTCTATTTGAGATTCACATGTTTTAGTTTGATTAGATCCGTCTCTAGAAATTTTGAGACCTTAAGTGAAAATTACATTTAAAGTTTGATTTAATACTATAATTCATAAATTCTAATTTTATTTTTTCCGATCAACTATAAAATTATTAGAAAAAAGTTTTATAATCAAATATTTTTAATATTTCACTCTCAATATATAAAAATGACAAATACATTCAATCTACCTTTTAACATAAATTCTGTTAATTAAGATTTTATTAAATTTGATTTTAAAATATTACTTTTAATAATAATAATAGTTACAAGTATTGTCAATAACATTTTAGAAACAATGCATATATTCGGAAAAAAAATGTTATATCTTTTGATATAATTTAACACTTTTAATAAAGTATGAATTTCTTTTCTTTTCACTTTTTATCATCTCTTTTTAAAAGAGAAAATAAGCTATACATTGACAGTATAAAACAGTTTTACACTATCATTCAATCACAACCCACCATGCATTGACTTTGATAATGATCAACTTAAAAGTTACACTAAAGCTAATTTTCGATTAATTGACAATGTAAAAGTTGTTACACTAACAATGCATAACAATTAAACTCTTTTAAAAATAAATCAAGATCTCCAATATTACAATACTCACTAGAACATAAAATCTTGTCAAAATTAATACAATAATATATATTTTTTTCAATTCATCCTTATCCAAAGTTTTCAATTTCAAGGATTCAAATAAAAAAAGCGAACATGACTTCATAATTTGAAAATTGGTAAAACTAACTTTCAATAGAAGAAAGTAAATCATCTCTCTATATAAATTAGAATAGTTATATTGAACGAGAGTATTTTTAGTAGTTATTTTTAACGAGAACATTTTTAGGTGTTGTTCTTCAACGAGAGGGTTTTTACTAATTTTTCTTAACCTCTTATATCTTTCAATCTATCTTTTTTATCTTTATTTCTAAATTAAATTTTAATATTATTTTTCTACAAAAAATATCAATAGTTAAAAATAACATTAAATCATGATATAAATTATTTATCATAAATTTAAAATATAATTTATATGTTAAAAAAATATTTATTTATTACCAATTTTAATTATAATATAATTTATATATTCAAAAATATTTATTTATTATAAATTTTAGTTATGTAAAATAAACATTTATCCTATACATTGCATAATCTAATATAGTAGTTGATCTAATATGTATACAAAATAATCAATATGAAAAGAATGTTTAGTTAAATATGTGATCTTATCATTAACATTTTCACCAAATCATCTTTTTATAGATCATACATTTATATATTTATAAAAATTAAGTTCTATAATAATTTTTTTTTAGGTGAGATGAGGGAGGTAGAGTCCAAAACAAATGTAAAATTATTTTTCTTAATTTTTTTGAAATAATAAGATTGTACTTAAATAATTTACATATCTTAAAGTCACGTAATTTTGTTAACTTTTATAATAACTATCTTAAAAGTCATCTAATCACAAATCACCATGTATGTTAAGTTTGTTAACTTTTATAATGACTACCTTAAAAGTTATACTAATGGTAATTTCTGATTGGTTGATAGTGTAAAAGTTTTTACATTGACAATGTATAACCATTAAATTGTATAAGAGAAAATAGGCTATGCACCAATAGTGTATAACAGTTTTACATTTTCATCCAATTACAAATTATCATATGGTAAGTTTGTTAACTTTTATAATAATTACCTTAAAAGTCATACTAACAGTAATTTCTGATTAGTTGACAGTATAAAATTTTTTACACTAATAATACATAACAATTAAACTGATAATAAAGCAAATAATATATCATATTATGATAACATTTGTCATCTAATTATAAAAAGTATGAAAGTTGTTTAATAGGTGGCCTAAGGCAAACTGCCTTAATTGCCTTGCAGTTTTCATGACCTTGGACATAGTGGCTTAAATGGAGGAGTGGTGGTCAAAATTTTTTTGTAGTTGACATTCAAGAAGATGGGACTGATAGAAGAAAAAGATAGATTGAGTAGTATGGAAAAAAATTAAGCTTTCAAAATTTAATTTTTAGAAGTGTTAAAATTTTACAAGCTTCCAAACTTTTTTTTTTTAGTACTATACAAGCATTCGGTTTTAAGTATTCAAAAGTATGCAAAATTTTAACATTTTCAAATTTTGATTTTTGAAAATATATAAAAAAAGTGTGCAAAATGGGATTACCTCTCATAAAATATATATGTAGTCTAAAAAAAAGATGAAGGTTGCCATAGACCACCTTCACATGTGGTCTACGGTGGACCACTTTTATTTACCATTGAATTTATCTAATCCTCACAATTATATGGTGCACCCTCCATACTAGATCTCTCCCCCCAACTTCTCCCACAGTCCCTCCCCTTACTCCGGCCACTAAAGATGTCAGCAATACCTCCTTCACCAGCAACACCTCTCTTTACCCCATTCATGTTCGTAAAGGTGCTGTTGTCGCCTCTCTTGTGCTCTAATTGGGATTGCTCTTTATTGGCCTTCTTTGTACGACACGATGCAACTATCGACATGACACAATCGAAAGCTTGCTTCCCAACCTCAATGTCGACTTAACAATTTGCACGCACGAGCCATATTTTAATCCAACCGACATCACAAGCTGCAACGGCTAGTGTTACGCAGAAGTTGTTCTCAAGCATTAAATAAGGTGACTTTCTTAAGCTTGCAACGGGTTCACACATCAACATCCGAGCTTATGATGGGTCGTTGCCACACACATCTCACGACGGGAATGCAAGTCGAGCCTCCGACTGACTTTCATGCACAAAACACTTGTGTCACCCTTGTTCGTAAGGAGCATTTTCAAAAATGATATTTTACTAGCTAGGCAATCTATGACTGGTTCCTAACTAACGACATCTGGGTCTCAAATCAAGCGCCAAAACCTAAGAATATCAAAAGAATAGCTTTTTTCTTTGCCTACACTGACACATGCAAGACGGAATTACGCTGTTCTCTTGGTATCACTTTCCTATTTGCTAGCCAAGATTGACAACAAATGTCATCTGCAAGATCTTTCCTAACTCGGTATTGAAAACCAAGATTAGCCCGACTTACTTGATACTTGATCACCGCCAAGGAGGGACATTGTTGGTGAAGGCAATAGTGTAAGCGTCACCGGTGGTCAAAGAAGGGGAGGAGCTGTGGAAGGAGTTGGGGGAGAGATCTGGTGTGGAAGGTGCACCGTATAACTATGATAATTAGATAAATCAAACAGTAAATAAAAATGGTCCACCATATATCACATGTAAAGATGGTCCACAGTAGCCTTCATAAAAAAATAAAAAAAAGGTTTGCTGACCTACGTTCATTGTCTTATTAAAATGTGCAAAAAGAAAAATCAAACTGCCATTAGTTCACTAACAATAACCATTACCACCAACCCAAGGAGAAATTCCCATTATAATTCATCACAAAATCTAAAGCCAACATTATTGTTAATTATCATACCCATTGCTCCTGTTGTTAGTATAACTTGCCCACCACTTTCCAGTTTAGAGTATTCTTAAGGTTTGGACAAATATAATTAAAATAGTTTTGTCCAGCATATTATCATACACTTTATCACCAGATATATATTGGCTCTAACTAAAAGACTTGCCTTGTCTCGAAGAAAATTATATTTTATGTTTTCAGTTATTGTCATTCACTTTAACAAACTTTCGTTACTTATCATGAAAACAATGAGTCTTGTTTAATTATCTCAACGAATTAAGTTATGTGTTTGATTTCTTGTAATATATATACATATATATATATATATATTATACTTTTTTAAATATAATAAAGGGAAGTTTAATAACGCAGGAAATGTTTTTATATATGATATCGTTCTCAACCCACATTAATTATTCTATTTCTATTTGTAATAAACAAAATCAAAAACAAGATGTTGGATTCGATCGTACAACATTAATGCGGTGTCAAGCGTTGTATGATTTGTTATTAGGGTATGTATATATATATAAAATCATATAGAAAGAAAAATAAGAGACAAAAATTGTGAAATCATTGTTTAAGGAAAATTAAAAGTAAACTTAGAGTCTAGAGTTATTAAAAAGAGAGAGAGATTTTTATTTTTTTTTTGCTAAAAGGAAGGGGGCAACATGCCCCACAACTTGATCCATTAATAACCACAATGGTAAGCCATACAATTTAGATCACCCATAAGGGGGAGGGAAGCAACAGAAGGAATATTCGTAAAAATCACACTCTTACAAGAAAGAGATAAGCCAAATTTTGACTTGATTAGCCTCCCTGAAGATGTGCATGATGCTACACTAGCCTAGGCTGTTGGTCAAACCACGAACTTCTTCCACCAAGGTAAAACAAGGATGATTTGTAGGACATCTATTCTTAATCAAATTAACTGCCACCTGTGAATCAAATTCTAGAATTAAATTTGAAATCCCGAGCTAAGAGGCAAAACATAAGCCATGGATGATTGCCCAAAGTTCTACGAGAGCTATAGAACAAACTCCTAAAGAGCAAGCAAATCCAAACATAAATCTACCGTTTAAGTTCCTAAAAACTCCTCCACAAGTTGCCTTACCACGCGAAGGACGCACTGCCACATCACAATTTAGTTTCACCTAACCTATAGGTGGAGGCTCCCACCAAACAACTTGACATGGAGGATATTGAGTACGTGATTCACCCAACCTTTCCAACATCCCAACATCCATTTTCATATCATTAATAAAAGCAACTGCCTTATGCCATATCTCTTTCATAAAGGCTTTCTTATTATGAAAAATAAATTTATTATGACCCCACCAAAGTCTATCTAATATAGCACCGAAGACCTTGACCCACTGACTCCCATCAATCACCTTTGTAGACTCCAAGTTTACCTTAAGCCATGCAATCAAGTCGCTAGTCAAAGTTTTAGGTGGGCCCCTATTACCCCAAGTAAGATGCCATACTACTATAGCTACACAATAATCACACAGCATATGGATGTCAGTTTCAGTCTCTTCATGGCAAAGTGGACAAAGAGGGCCAACTGTCATGTGTCTATAAACCTTTATAGCATTAGTGGGCAAGATGCGCTGAGTCATTTTTTGAAGAAAAACCTGTACACATTCTGGACCTGGCCATTTCCATATGAGTTTAAATAGACCATTGACATGCAAATTGGTTGCTACTCTCATAGGCAAGTTTAGAAGGTAAAAATCCCATCCACTACATTTTTCTATGCAATAGAGTCCTTTCCATAAGATCCCAGTGGAGGGAGGAGACATTGAATTTTACTAACTGTATGGGGAGGCAACACTCTCAATAACTTTAAGTCATCTCAACCCCTAAGTTGCATCAACAAAGAAACAAACCAGCAATCCTTCTTGGCTCAAAACATCCACCAAGCTGTGTTCACACAACCTGCCCATGCTAGGAGCCCAACTATCCAGCTATAACTTGGTAGTCTGACCATTCCTAATACACCAGACCATGTTGTTCTGAACATCTTCCCAACAACTAACAATCCTTTTCCAACAATTCAATCCCCACTTCTGAAAGTCAATAATTGGCATAGTGTTTGAACCATAATTATACTTAGCATGAACCACCTTCACTACACAAGCCCTTGGGTTTAGCACATAAATTCCACCCCACCTTCATGATTAGCCTTTTATTTGAGCTTCTTGATGATCTCAAACCAAACCCTCCATACCTCTTTGGTATATATAACTCCTTCCACTCTAGCCAATAGACTTTCTTATTATTCTTCGAATCCCCCCACTCAAAGTTTGGCATCTTCTATCAATTTCATCACAGATAGACCGGGGTAACCAAGAGGATTATATGACTTATATGGGTAGAGCCTGGACCATTGATTTTGTAAGCATAAGGTGACCTGCAAAAGATAAGTACCTCACCTTTCAGTTACTAAGGCGTTGGTTTATCTTCTCAATGAGAAATTTGAAAGAATCCTTCAAGGCCTTCTTATGGTGGAGAGGAACCCCAAGATGTTTGCCTAAATCCTTTATCCTTTGAAAACCAAGACTATAGGCAATTTAGTTTCTGACAACCTTTCCCACATTCCTTAAAAAGAAAACCCTGGTTTTCTCCACACTTACTTTTTGGCCCGAACTATCACATAAAAGCCTTGATAGAAGTTTAGGTACAAATAATGCACAATTATGGCATGTTGATAACACATAGAAATAATTATAAGAGGGTTAGGAAACATGTACCTGAAGAGGAGATGTGATCCATGTTTATTACTTTAATTGAATCACGAACACAGAATGAAGGGGATACTCCTCTCTGCCTGACAGCTAGGGTTTTCCACACAATATTATGTGACACACTAAAATTGTCTAATGGGGTGACAATTTTATAACCACCAAACGAGAGCAGAGACCCTTCATTTGGGCACCAAGTAAAGGCCCAACCCATCATATGCACTCTCATATAATAAGCCCAAATAACTAATATCCATCAATTAAAATATCATAAATTTTATTTTTCATAATTGATATTAATAATCTAAAATTTAATCCAATGATTAAACAATGTTAATCCACAAAATTCCAACAATCTCCCACTTAGATAACATTAGTTTAATTATTGGAAACAAAAAAATTATTAAAACAAAATATCAATTATGTCTAAAGAAATAATAAGTTATTAACAATGCAGAAAATTATATTCAATAGGGACAAACATCATACATGTTAATAACTCACATTTTATACTTGCGATGGATAAAGGAAAGCATAATTAGATAAGACAAATATACAATCCTAACAAAATGGTCCAAGCATCCTTATGATGCCATAAGAAATATAATAACAAAAGTGACGTCATCAAATTTCATATCTCATCAATAAACAAATGCGCAATCTCAAACTCCCACTAACCCAAAACATCAAAAGACTTAACTGAACACATACGAGCTACAAAATTCTCAAAAGCTCCAAAAGTTAAGTCTTTGGTTAGTGGAATTACAAATATGCACTCTATAGCAATGTGCTCAATTCGAGTTTAGGACTCAAGGATTTTCTCTCAAATGAAAACAAAGTGCATTGTTAAGCAGAGCTCTTATTATTTTGAGAGAAAAGCACCATAAAAGTATTGTCGCAATATAGTGAATATATCACAAGTGGCTTACACATATGTTCAACAATGTGAAAGCCAAAAATTAGCCACATAATCAGGCAAGTAGCCTTACAAAAACGACATACTCTATCTCTATGTTAGAGTAGCTGTAAGTGTTTACTTGACACTTTTTCAAGAAAAAGCTCCTCATCATAAAATTAAAGTCAGGAGATTTTTTTTTTTGGTCATTAGGGCAACATGCAAAAACAATGACTTGAAGTTGATCATACTTCACATAAGTTATCATATAATTCATAGTGCCCTACAAGTCTTAAGACCTTAATGACCCAAAACTGAGTTGCTCAAGTATCTTCCTAAGATAGGAATACCAAAAACAATATTATGATGAATACAAAGTTGAGTGTAAAACAGTGGAAGCACATGGAACATTATTTATCTGAATTATCTCCTTATCATTATGAGGACATTGGAACTTAAAGGACGTCACCAACTTGTAAGATGAGAATCATGAATTTGCTCCCACTATCCTTAGATAAATTTCCATTTAGAAAAAATATCTTAGCATCTATGTGGTGTAATTTCAAATCGAAGTGAGCCAGAAATCCATATCATCTGGACTGCACTTAGTCTCGAAGACCTCTATCAAACCTTGTACACTTGATCTTCTTGCCTATTTTCTATTCAATAATAGCCTTAAAGGGCTTGAAGGCAACCAAAGAAGATCAATCCAACCATAGCCAGAGAAGTTGTCCATGGAGGTGATAAAAATACTTATATCCATGTTTATGCCCAACAATAGAATTAATAAACATGTCTTTCATATATATATATATATATATATATAACTCAAAATTATAACTATAATCACTCAAAGCTGAAACTAAACACAAATTTCTCCTAATAGAGATAACGTAAAATTAAGACATGTCTAAAAGGTAGAATTAAAGAAACTCTTCATAATGATATACTACTCATCTTTACTTAATTTCATCAGGCTCATGATCTCCATCCTTTTCTTTTTTTTTTCTTAAGGATATTGTAGTCACTTAATTTATGTCCATACTTCTTATAGTATTTGCAATTTCCCTTGAAGATTTTCTTGTTGGGCCCAAGATACTAAGTTGCATTCCCTGCCTTTCTTTTGCCATAATTGAATTTCTCATTATTATCTTTTTTCACATCCTTAGTATCAGATGCAGAAGCAGCAGACCTATCATTATAGGGTTTAGCAGCAAACTAAACAATGTAGGACTTACCCTTCTTCATAGACTCCTCCTCTTGAGTAACAATAGCTATGGTCTCATCAATGGTCCATTCATGATTCTGAGTGTTACAAGAAGTCTTCAGAACATCAAACTGAGGAGGTAATGATTCTAGAATCTTCCAAATCAAGTAACTATCATCAATATCCAATTTCATGGACTTCAGTTTGTTACAGTAATGAACCATCTGCAACATATGTTTACGAATAGGGGTGGAAAAACGGGTTGGGCTCGGCAGGTCAGCCCGCCAACCCACCACAAAAATGGTGGGGTGGGTTACAGATTTCAACTCACCAGCTTGCCGCGCCCAACCTGTCGACCCGGCGGGCCATTGGCGGGGCGGGTTGGCCCGTCGGGCCATCCTTTTTTTTTTTAATTATATGTAACTTAATTGTGGTTTGGTTTTGAACAATTATTAGTATTTTGTATTGTTGAATGACAATTTTTTTTTATTAATTGTTGTTGATGAATCATGAAGAACTTTGTCTTAATTCTTAAAAGACTAAGACTATTAGTATTTTTTATTGTTGAAGAACTATTAATAATTTGGTATTTTGTGATTTTGTGTTATTGAAGGATTAATGGAATATTGGTTTTTAATTTTTAATTTTTTTCTGTTTCTCTTTTTTAATTTTTTTTTATTTTGGTGGGCCAACCCGCCAGCCCACCTCTAGGTGGGGCAGGCCATAAAACTCAACCCACCATCAACAAGTGGGCTAGCCTGCCCTGGCCCGTTTTTGGCAGGCTAGCGGCGAGGCGGGCTAGCCCGCTTTGCCACCCCTACTCACGAACACCACTAACACCATCATACATGGCGTTATCGAATAGGGAGAAATAATGACTTTTCTGGGTTTTATCAAAAGTCCTAAACTTTTCACCAACGGACTTCAGAAAAGTCTTAGCGCAACAATTATCTGGAATGCTTTGTCTAATGGACTTTTCCACGGTGTACTTGTAACACTCCTTTAATTTTAAATATAATTCATATTAATTTAATTATTATTTTAAGTTGATGAAAATGTGAGTAAATTTTTTTTCTTTGATACTAGCAATAGAAAAACAGAATTTAGAAATAGAAGTGAAATGATAAAAACTGCTTATGTATATATATATATCCAACTGTACATCATGGTTTGAGTAGTACATAATAGTCGAAGAGAAAACAAAAATACATCAAAAGACATATACTACCTAACCCAATATATACATAAAAAAAAAAATCCTATACAGAGCAGTATTTATCTACCCTATCCCTTAAGAAAATATTATAAACTAGGTCTTCAAATCTGGAGAAGTATCCTCTGGCTCTTCCTCAGCATCATTAGGCATTGTTATCATCTTCAATAATCACGATTCAACATGCATAACAAAAATAATGGAGTGAGGTGATTTGTTCTAAATCGCTTTCACATGTATGGTAGGAATTTAAATACAATCAATGAAGAGAACCTAGGGTTTATTCTAAGTTATACTACACTACCCTTGACTTGGTATGGATCCATACTTCCCATCAGTGAGTAATAGTTCTTAACAGAACCTGGGAAGTGACTGGGAGTACATATACTTCATCAACATCATCACATGGTACAGTCCTCATCATCAATGAGGAACAAATATCAGTCAGGACGTCCATTTATAGAGGTATACTCTCAAACCAATGCTGGAATGCTGAGCAGTTGTTGGGGTTATCGAGCTTGGTCAGGTGAATATCCCAGCTCACGGGCGCTACCCTAGCTATTAGGACTTTCACCACTCGATGCCTACCCCCGAGACCTCCCAAATGGGTCCCTGCCTTTCATTCCTCAGCGTACCAAACTATAGCTTCCCTAACAGGGTGTCATGCCACTGCATGTCCCTTGCTTTACATTACTCACTAATATATTAATTTCTAAAGGTTCATTCTGGTCTCAAGTATTTGAGCACCAGTATAATTTCTACTAATATCTCTGCCTTATATTACAGAGATTTGATCCATACATATCATTCACATAAGTCATAATTCAAATTAAAATAAAGACTGATAATTAAGAAATAAATCATAGAATG
Organism: Spatholobus suberectus; assembly: GCA_004329165.1. Classification (NCBI taxonomy): domain Eukaryota; kingdom Viridiplantae; phylum Streptophyta; class Magnoliopsida; order Fabales; family Fabaceae; genus Spatholobus; species Spatholobus suberectus. Next base: position 92,991,583 of record CM014730.1, on the reverse strand, counting down.
GTCAAAAAATTCCATAAAAATAATTTTTAAACTTAGAAAAATAATTAGAATTTTATCATGAATTTTTAGAATTTTTTCGAAAATTTTTGAAATTCAGTATTTCTAAGAAAAATGTGTCCACAGGCACTTATAGAGCACAATTAGAAGTACTAAATAAGCTTTAAAATTTATGAAATTTTTACAGATGGTCTATTAGTGTGTCTAGACCTTACCTGAACGATAAGAACTTAAACTGAAATTTCTATAGTAGTTTTCTAAAAATAAATTCATAAATAGCTCATAAAATGATTTCTATCTTTAGTTTCATATTATGAGATTTATGGTTTATTTCTTCTACTATTTTTGCTAAACTAATTGAGTATTACTAAAATTTGATAATTTAATAATTTAATTATTTATCATAATAGCTAAAAATATTTTTTCTAAATTTGGGCAGTATAACAGCTTAGTAATTCTACTATGGTTGTCTAAATTTGAGCAGCATAACTACTTAATAAGAGTATTTTAATTATCTAAAATTGAGCAGAGTAACATTTTAGCAAATGCATTTTAATTTTCTAAAAATGAGCAGAGTAACAGCTTAGCAAGTGCATTTTAATTTTCTAAAATTGAGCAGAGTAACAGCTTAGTAAGTGCATTTTAATTTTCTAAAATTGAGCAGAGTAACAGCTTGGTATAATTTAATAATTTAAATTTGAGCAAAATAATAACTTAGCAAAATTTAAAGTTTAACATCAAATAATATAACAATAATATTAATAGTAAAACTAAAGCCTAAACGGGTTTAGGGGAAAACCCTTCCTACCAACATGCAAAGTAATTGAAATTTAGAACCAACCCCACTCCCCCCATTACCTCAAAGAGTTGGTGAAATTGTTGGTGCAGAGCTCCTAGGAAGAGGATTTTTACTAGTTATTGGAAAACTAGTAGAATTTTAGCATAAAAACAAAGTAAAAGAAAATTTTCTAAAGAGAGAGAATTTATCTATGGAACCTCACGGCTGAGAAGAAGGATGAAAAACTCAATTCAAGATCATAGCTATTTATAGGAAAAATTTTGGCTTAGGTGTCCATGGAGTTATGTCACCCATGATGTCAAAATTCAATTTTTATTTTTTTTTATTAGGGACACATATTCATGTAGGGGATGAATCACCCCATGGTAGATCAGAAACGTGGGATAGCAGCTGTCCCAACATTTTCCAGTGTAAATTTTGACTGTTAATTAATTAGCCGGTACCGATAAAATCGCCTAAACTTGAAAAAATTAACTTTTAATACCAAAATAATTAATTTAGATATAAATCTGAACAAATGTAATATTTTTCATCAAAAATAATTTCTAAAAATAAATTTTAATTTTTTTCGAATTATAAATATATATATTATATATTTTAAGCTCAGAAAATTCATATTAAATTCATTTTAATTCAACAAATGCTCAAATTTTTATGAAAATTCTAAAATTACATATTTTACCTAGAAATGTATTAAAAATATCATTTTCATCATTTTTGGATGTCAAACCAATACTGAGTTGGTTATTTGACAACTAGGGGTATTTTGGTCATGTTGTACAGGAATTTCAGAAAATTCCCAAAAAATTCCCAAAATTATATTTTAATACATATGACATGATTTTAAACTCAATTTGACATTTTAATATCAATTGAATATTTTTCTCATGTCAGCCCTTAATATTGACAAATAAGGACAAAATCGTCTTTTTCAAATTTCTCCGGGCTTCAACTTGGAAAAATTATTGAAAATCACGATTAGATAGTTTTCAATATTCTGAGTTTAACTGTGGGGATCAGAATTTTTAGATTCCTTCCCGATTTTTCAGAATTAAATATAGAATAAATAAATAAATAAATAAAACAATTAATTAAATAAAAGTGAGGGTGTTACAGTACTTCGTCACCATCAAACACATTCTATTTGAATGCTTTCATCTTTCACGAAACGTCCTCTGGGCAGTAGTAGACTCAACAGTAAGAGCTGGAGTTTCTTCTTCCCTCAAAGCTAAGTCAATGTTGGCCATAGCCAAATACAAGTCTAGAGATTCCTTCCAATCCTCATAATTAGTCTCGTTCAAAGTTATCACAAAAGTGGGCATAGTAACTAGTGGGAAAACAACAAAATTACTTTAATATGCATAACAAATATGCCCAACAATCAAAATTTTTTATCCACCGTGATCTTGCCTATGGGACCCGAACCACAATGAATAAGAAATATAGCAAAAATACAATGTACAAACTTATGTCACAAAACATCCCAACACCGATAGGGTATTAGAACAAATTTGACAAAAGCAAAACCAAAATACATCGTATCAACATAAATCACATTAATAGGAATATACCAATAGGGTATAATTATTGCGAATGCAATATTTAACACAAATAAATTATATAAATTACACAAATTTTGTAAAATTGTTTCCACGATAGGTGAGATAACAATTATTCAAAATATTACAATCATGCTTACAAGAAAAGAATAAACAAGGTATTAAGCATGAAATATGTCACGAAGCATAACAAAAATATTTAAATTACATAATCACTCAAAATTAATTTATTAAACAAAATACACTAGCCAAGAGAGTACAATATGCTTAAATATATTTAATATTATTAGAATCATACATAAAATTAATGTTTTTTAATTGTTAGGGCCAAGAACCATCTAAAGTGGGCCCAAATATAGGCCTACAAGCGATTACACGTGCCATTTGTGCAACTGGGCATCATTGCCAAACTAAATTTAGAAATCTAGATCCATAAACGGGTTACATGACTCGCGATTCTGATCTGATAAAATCTCACGATTCAATTAATGAGAATGCATGAATTTGGAAGCGTTTTGATGACAAAATACAGAAGCCCTTAATCAATTTTAAGGAAACATTGATGATCGCAAAGAAAACAGGCAATCAAAATCATGACACAAAAATGGATTCAAAAAGTGGTTTCATAAAATTGTCTCCAATTCCACATCAATGTACGATTACTACTTTATTTTGATGAGAATGAAATTCTATGTCATAGCCCTCGATGATTTTTTTTTTGGGGGATTGAAAAAAAAAGTGAAAAAATTTGGATTGAATATGACTGACACAAAAAAGGTGAGCCCGGATGTCAATTTGTGCAAAATCCTTTATCACGCACTAGAAATTTTGGAAAATATCGAAATTGAAAACTGTGGTCACAATTATTATTAATATAATATTAATCTCAAATAATTTTGTCCAAGTTACCCAAATTTTATCGAAACATAAAACAGCCATAATATGCAACAACCAGGCTCTGATACCAATTGATAGAAATTTAGGTACAAATGATGCACAATTATGGCATGTTGATAACACATAAAAATAATTATAGGAGGGTTAGGAAACATGTACCTGAAGAGGAAATGTGATCCATGCTTATTACTTTAATTAAATCATGAACACAGAATGGGGGAGATACTCCTCTCTGCCTGGCAGCTAAGGTTTCCCACACAATGTTGTGCTACACACTAAAGTTGTCTACTAGGGTGACAATTTTATAATCATCAGATGAGAGCAGGGACCCCTCATGTGGGTACCAAGTGAGGGCCTAACCCATCATAGGCACTCTCACATAATAAGCCCAAATAATTAATATCCATTAATTAAAATATCATAAATTTTATTTTTCATAATTGATATTAATAATCTAAAATTTAATCCAATGATTAAATAATGTTAATCCACAAAATTCCAACAAGTCTTAGCACAATATTAATCACCTCGACTTGGTCAAGTTTTGCCTCATCAGAAAGGAGGATGTCATCTGCAAATGCTAAGTATGAAAGTTTTAGTCCTCCCTTAGAGATTTGAATAAGGGCCCAATACTTTTGATCCATTGCAAAATTAACCAAGTGAAAGAGGTGCTCAATACACAAAACAAATAAATAGGGAGATATAGGGTCTCCTTGTCTAACACCTCTAGTAGGAGAAAATCGTTCTAGCATTTCACCATTCCACAACACTTGCATATTACATGTGGATATACAATGCCACACAATGTCAACAAAGGAATGGGGGAATCCAACATCATGAAGAGTATCCCTCACAAAATCCCATTTGAGCATGTTATAGGCTTTATCTAGATATACCTTTATCGCCATCCACTCGCTACCACTCTTCTTCATTTTAATAGAATGAATCATTTCTTGGGCTACAATAATATTGTCATGACTGTTTTGATTTGGAATAAAATTGCATTGGCATGGATAAATCAAATCCTCCATCATCGTTCTTAACCTCGTTGCCAAAATTTTTCTAATGGTCTTGTAAGATACATTACACAAATTGATTGGTCTTAATTACTTTAGAGACACCACCGACTCCATCTTTAGAATCAACAAAATGAAAGTATCATTGAGAGCTTTAATTCTTGTTAGATCAAGGAAGCACTCCTTGATAAGATTGCAAAAATCTTGTCCCATTGTTTCCCATTAACACTTATAGAAAACTACCTGAAAGCCATCCATTCTGGAGCTTGGAAATTTCCCATAGAAAAGAAAGCTCTTTTGATCTCCTCGTTTGAAACCTCCATACTAAAGGGAGATTGATCTGCTAGCTTTGGAAAAGCCCCTTTAAGACAAAAAGGCATAGAAGTGGAAGGATTAGTAAAAATATTAATAAAGTTCTCAAATACTAACCTCTCCGATCATCTAGTTTTACCACCCAATTGCCATTAACATCCTGGATTGTCTCAATAATATTCTTCCTCCTTCTGATGGTTGTTACACCATGAAAGTATTTTGTATTACGATCCCTGAAAGTAATCCATTTAGAACAAGAACGCTGGAACCAAAGCAGCTCTTCTTGGTGAAGAACCTCATTATAGTCTTGCCAAAGACGCGCTTACATCTCCTCTAGGTAAGAGGAAGTCCTGTGCCTCAATTGACGGGTGATTCTAGTCAATCTTTGAAGGATTTGACACTTCTACTTAAAAATATCACCAAAAACATCTTTATTCCAAATGCGCAAAGCCGAGAAAGAGAGAGGTACAAAAAACCTTTTGCATATACTCCATTTACAAATATATGACTTATATCACGATATTGGATTACACTCATTTAAAGTGGGTAAATTTAAAGTACGTAATATTAGTTGTTAATGAGAAGTTAATTGTTAATATTCTAATACATAAATAATTTGTTATACATGTACATGTAATATCAATTGCATGATTTTTATCAACAACTAAGATTACTTATTTTATCTTTTAAAATAGATTACTCACTTTTAATGTTTTTGTCTAAAAATTGGAATCAAGATTTTCAAATCTTTCTATTTTTTTTTTAAATCCAGGGTATTTCCCAGTCCAACTAATCTTTCAAGATATTGATATCTATTAAAAGGACTAACCTATTCCAACAGATTTTTTCTATACACACGGACCTGAGGCAAACTGCTAACTACATTCTTAAGAGACAAAGTTATCTATCAATCATGCCACACTATATTAGTTTTACTACATAGTCAACGAATATAATTGTTTGTGGGAGAAAACTTGTCATAGTAAGTATATGTTTAAATAAAAAATAATTGAACTTAACTTTTATTGATTGTCATTATATAATAAGGAGTTAATAAATAATATTTTTGTGAAATTTATACATAATGGATTAAATTAAAATGCATTGATAGTATAAAATCTTTTTATATTATTTTCCAATTACAAATGGTTATATTTAATAAGTTTGTTAATTTTTTATAATAGTTGCTTTAAAAATTATATTTATGATAATTTATGATTGGTTAATAGTTTAAAATCTTTATATTGATAGTACAATAAATTAAACTCATACATAATAAAGAGTTAAGAAATACTATTTTTTAAAAAAATTATAGGGAAATTCAATACTTGGGAAAATAAAGTTTATTCTACAAATGTAAAATTTATCTCTAGATGATTTTTATAAGCATTATCGGAAAGAGACAAAAAAGGATATTACGTTTAATACATGGTAAAAAACCAAAAAAAAAAAAAAAAAGAAAAAGAAAAAAGAAAAGGAGACAAAAAAAGTAAATGATACTTATATTTTTGTTATGGAGTTTGAAGGGGTAGGGATTTCTTTTTTGGTATAATAACGACAGCAAGATCTGGATTTAAAACTTCGTACCAATTATTAAAACCCTTTACCATGAGAATGAGTAGAACTTTCTGTACCTCATTCAAAAGATAGAAACAAAATATAGAGATAGAATGATTTTCTTTAATTTTTTCATTTAAAAAATAATCCAAGTAAAAAGTAAATGTCAATTTTGTTTCTACATTTCTTAGTCTTTTCCTTCCTTGTTTTCATTTTTTTTTGTTTGAAGGAAGGTTAGAGATTTAATTCTATTACTCACTTTAGGTGTCTTGACTGCACATTACATGAGTTATTATTAAAGACCTTCCTTATTTTTAATGCACTTAAGAGTACTTAAAGTTATAATTTTAGCTTGTTCACTCATTTTTAGTGTATGATCCAACAATCAATTACACTAGACATGAGAGTCAAACCCACAAATGGACAAACAAAGAATGTACTCTGCTATATAATGTGGCATATAGAACAGGTAAATATCACAAGAAAGTCCTTGTATAAGTTGAAGCAACACATACATTAGAGGTGCACTAATTACTTCAATCCATTTTAGAACAACTCTCTTGGCTCTTTCATTAATTTGAGTGTCAACATGTTTTTACAAAGAGCGTTGCTAAATGGTACAAAAAAATTTGTCATGAATAAGCACAAATCCCAAATGCTTAAATTTTATTGGTTAATTAATAAATTAAAAATAAAATGTAAGAAGCATTTGGCGAAAATCATGCTCAGATAATGATATAACACATTTCGTAAAAATTCGTCTTGTACTAATTAGCATTTTTCTTTTACAAATACTTACCTTAATCTACAAGAATATCATGACCACGAAAAGAAATATTCATAAAGATCAAAGATTGAATACTGAATACTCACAAAATTTTCACAAAGACAAAAGAGAAGGAATAATAACTTAATTAATAAAATCTAAAAAAGGTTAGAAAAACTAGGGATGACAAAGCTGGGTCAATTTTCTTAACACACAAAAAATTGCAAAATGGGTTGAGTCAACCCAACTCACTAATTTGGAGGGTTAAGGATGAGTCAGGGTAGGGGCAAGTTGACTTGTGCAGATTACTCTTAAAAAATATATAATATTAATTGTTACTTGTAACTTTTTAAGATTTGATTTACATCTTATTACTCTTTAACTTTTTGTGAGATGTTGAGTTAGTTTGACGAATTGATGTTTTTTAAAAGATTTTTTTTCCTATTTTTGATTTTCTTTTTCATTTTTTGATGGGTTGTGACAAGTCAACCTGTCTTGCCTTACGTAAGGTGGGTTGAAAGTAGGTCAAGATAAATTGACTTGCTTTATTATCAAAAAAAAAAAACAAATAAAATATAAATACAACTCCATTTATTTTCAAATACTCTTTAAGATTTTTGAATTAAAAGTAGCATGTTTTAAAACCTTTGGAATTGATCCCCTTAGCATAAGCTTTATATGATTTATAAAATTCTAAGAGTTAGAGAGGCCAACCAAATAAAATAATTTGTTCACTTGAAAACATTTCGATTCAAACTTGCCCCGATAAATAATGTGGGTTTTTAACATATGCCCTTTTAAAATTCGACTACAAGTTTATTTGAGAAACATAGTTAATAAAGGAATAAATGACTAAAAACTTTTTTGTTGAAAAGATATTAAGCTAATTTATTAAATTAGAAATATTTAATAAAGTTATTTGTTAAAACTAGTTAATAAATATAAAATAACACGAAGGTACATGATTATATGATTTTCATATAAATTTTATTTTTATTTTGAGGACAAAAATATACTTTTAGTTATCTTTAAAGTCTTACCATTTTTTTTTGTTTAAAGATATAATATCTATTAAAAATTAAAATAAATATTGTAAATAGTATAGTAAATAAATTATATTTTGCAATATTAAAAAATAACCCAAAAAAAAGGAAAGGAGAGACATGAGTACTGTAAAAGTGAGGGTGAGGATTTTTCCCAAATTAAGAAGGAATGGAGAAGGAATTTTATTAAAATATTAATGGTAAAAATGAAAAAAAAAAAAAACTAAGTTAACATGCTAATCCAAATAGCAGCTAAAAAATATTATAAATTAGTCAAACGAATTCATTTATCGAATATTTTTTTTATTTTAATTAAATAAATTTATAAGTTAATTAGATAAATTATATAAACTAATTAAAATGAGTAGCCACATACAACCTAAACGAAAAGAATTAAATGCCCCCAATTCTTAAATATTACACAAACTAGTATTTTAGTTTGTACAATGTGTTGCGTAAATATTTATTTTATATAACTAAAATTTACAATAAATAAATATTTTTAAATATATATGTATTATATTATAATTAAGATTTATAATAAATAAATATTTTTAAAAATATAAATTATATTTTATATTTATAATAAACAATATATATTATGATATAAGGTTATTTTTAACAATTGACAATTTTTTTAAAAATATTAAAATTTAATGTAGAAATAAAGATGAAAAGAATATATTAAAAAAGATAAGAGGTTAATTTTTTTTTTAAAAACGTTCTCATTAAAAAAAAACTTTTTAAAAATGTTATCATTAAAGAATAACTTCAAAAAATGCTCTTATTTAATATAGTTATCCTATTTATATATATACGAACATATTATAATTAAATCCCTCTATTATATTAACATTTTGAAACTATAAAATACTTAAATGACTAAAATTTCAAAATAACATTAAAATAACATATGAGAATAAATGATGAAATAAATCATAATTTTTTTTTGATTCATTGGAAAAATAATACAAGAAAGCTCAATCAAAGCTATCCTGAAATAAATCATATTTTGATAACTTCAAAATGAGAAGAATCATTTTAAAATTGTTGCAATATAAATTCAATAAAAAATTGATTAGATAAATTATTAATAAGATATGAAAAAATTAATTTTTAAAATCAATTTTAAGAATTAAATTTAAACAGTAAAATGAAATATATTTTTTAAATGTCAATTTTTAACATAATTATTTTCCATTGAATTTTTTTATTTCAAAAATTTTAAAATAATAACTATTATTTCCAAGATATGAAATTATAATTTTTATTATTTATTTTTTTATATCATTTTAATGTTGTCTTTTTTTTTATCTAGGTATTTAATATTTTCAAATTTTTAGTATCATAGAGGGATTTAATTATAATGTATTTATAAAATAGAAGAAGTCTATATACTGTTTAAAAGTATAAGATATTTTACGTTATTAATGAAAATCTATAATATAAATATTTTTTAATTTTATGCAAAAAATAAAAGTTTTGGGTTTAAGTATAATATATTTATAAAATATAAAAGAATTTTGTGTAAATTTGAAAATTAAAAATGAATAAAAAGTATAAAATAGAAGAAAAAATCAAATAATTTACTCATACTGTCGTTAAATAAGTGAGAAATCAGTTACAATTTCATTTTGTTTAATACTTACACCTGGTCTCTGATTATCGGTTGGGGATATTATTGATAAAATAAAAAAAAATACTTACCCCTAATTATTGTAAGAGTTATGATTTTCTTACACTTCTTCGTTAGTGTGAAATAAGTGAATGGAAGAAATAAAGGAGGAAAAATGAATAATGAAAAAGTAAGAAATATGATGTGATAAAAAAAAAGAAAAAAAAAGAGAAAAAATTAAAAAGTGATATGCAAAAAAAAAAATTAAAATTCTCATTACAAAGGAACATGATAAAATGTTTAATTTTTTCGTGGTTTTTAGTTTAGGCTTTTAGCCCCATTGTAACAAAAAAAAAGAAGTCTAGCATAATTTAAATAAGGCTTAAATATGTTTTTAATACTTTAAATTTGATATAAATTTCTTTTTGTTCCTAAATTTAAAATTGATTTTTTTAGTTTTTCTAATTCGGAAAAAAACTATTTTAGTTCTTCTAACCAAATTCCATTAGAGATTTTACTTATGTAACTAACGAATTACAAGTCGCTTATGATGACAACTCACTTTGCTTGGGTAGAGGGACTAAATTAGGTCTTTTTCAAATTATAAAGACTAAAAAAATCAATTTTTAATTTAGAGAATTAAAAATAAACTTATTTCAAATTTAAGGAACTACAAACATATCTAAGCTTTTAAATAATTGTTTTTATTTAGTAAGTATATTAAAACTGTTACTCATATTGTTGTGTCTCATTATTTGTCTTTTCAAGTTATAAATATTTTTTTTTAAAAATAAATAATTACAGAAATTATTATAACAAAATATTTTTTTATAAATTACCCTTATTAAAAGTCAGAATGTAATTATAAATTTATTTAGATATTTAAGTAAATTAAAAATACATAAAAATAATATTGAATAAAATAATAAACATTTTTTATTTTTTTAAATGACTATTTTTAAAAAAACTTAAAGACTTAAAATAACATATAACATATAATACAAGAAAGAAGTATTTCATAAGAATTTAAATAACATTGAAACAATTATAATGCAGGTGTCGTAATTTGTAAGTTGAAGTTAATTTGGACGAAAAAAAAGAAGAAGAAAAAGAAAAAAAGAAGTGTGACCATTTCAAAGCGAGGTTCTCGCAAACCCAGACCCAATCTCTAGTCTCTCTTGCGAAAGAGTAGAGAGAGAAGGAAGACGATGGGTACGATGCTACAAGCCATTGTGACTGTGCTTCTTCTCCTTATGCTTCTTCTCATCATCATCTTCCTCTTCTTTCTCTTCAAACCATGGCGCTTCTTTTTCTCTTCGCGTTTCCGCTCCTCTATCAAGGTATTATACTCCTCACCATTTTTATTTATTTATTTTCTATTTTCAGCATTCCATTTTTCGTACCCTAATCGCAAACTCTGATCTGAATAATTATGACATCTCAAACTCAATTGATCTTACGAATCGAAGAGCGAGCTAGAGAGGCCCCTTTGTGCGGACGAAGATGACGCAAATGTGTCACCGTTTAATCAGAGCAATGAATTGCCTAGAGATTATGATCTTGAGGGTGCCTGTTACCCTAGTGAAGCTCATTTTCGTTCACCTCGAACCCATGGCCAAGGACTTGTTCATAAGCAAAGGCTTCAACCCTTTTCTGCTTCACCTAACATGCCCCAGGGTGATACTTTGGTTGTGGATGTGATCTCTGATCCTTCCTCTGAGGATGTTGATGTTGCTCAAACGCTTAAGCTTCCCACTGCTCATTTAGCTCAAATTCAAAAGCATGACCCGCCCAATTTTCAAAATGAAAGAGTGCAGGACTTTCTGCAAAGAGATATCTCCGATCAAAGTAATTTCCTATGTAATTGCGTTGTATTTATGTGCCAAACATGGCAACATAATGACATATCCTTTTGTTAGAAGTGCAGGAAGTTGCCTCACTCTGGAGGTTATCAGCGGCCCTTCTCAGGGACTTCGTTGTTCTGTACAGTCGACAAATCCCTCTCGTCTACCGCTAACCTTGGGAAGAGTTTCTCCGAGTGATTTGTTGATGAAGGATTCGGAAGTGTCCGGAAAGCACGCATTAATAAAGTGGAATTTGGATGTAAACTCTTTCTGTGCTCCTGGACTTGCAATTGGATTTTTAAGATGTGCGGTGTCTGATACTTATTGTAATAATTGAATTTTCAGACAATGAAATGGGAGTTGGTGGATATGGGTAGCCTGAATGGAACACTGTTGAATTCTAAGCCAATCAACCATCCAGACGCTGGAAGCAGGAATTGGGGAGATTCAATGAATCTTGCTAATGGAGATATCATAACACTTGGAACAACATCAAAAGTAATGGTGAGTATTAGGACTGAATCTCATTTAAAACTGCTGCCACTTTTTTCATGTTTTGGCTTCTGATTGTCATAGATGCGAAGCCTATACCTGTATGCATGATATTAACTGGGAAGAGACTGTCTGCAGCTCTTACAGGTTGAATAAATTTTAGCTGGTAATTCATAATTACAGAGTTTTCTGCTCTCCTTTATAATCCAAGAAATTTTTACATGGAAATATATTGTTTAGAAATTTATTTGAATGCCAACTCCTGTCCTGTTTTTCATGCACGCAGATATAGGAGTATAATTTTATTGTTATAAAATAGAATGTGACTGTTTCTGTCGAGCTAGATTGACTAGAAGTTACATATTCAGAATTAGATTTTAGTTAGATTGAATCAAGATTGTAGTTTTTGTTCTTTTAATGATCAATCTCTTCCCTCCTCTGAGATAGGCAATAATGTGTCTTCTATAAGTAAAGGTAAATGTGAGTATTCTGTGTTCACTTAGAAAAAACAAGTTATCTACATGCAGTTTCCAAAGTCTGTTGTAATTAAATTTTGAGTGTTAAAGTTGTTTTTATCTGTTTTGCACTATGTCTTTTACTTTAAAATGGTATACTTGAAGTGAGTATGATGCTGTTGCTTTTTTATTTTTTTTAATGCTATTGTAGATTTCTTTTTTCTAAAAAATTCTATATAATTCTCTATGTGATTTAATATATGGCAGGTTCATATTACTTCGCAAACTCAGCATCACATTCCCTTTGGAGTTGGTATGGCATCAGATCCCATGGCTTTGCGTCGAGGAGGAAAAAAGCTTCCTATGGAAGACGTTTGCTATTATCAATGGCCTCTACCTGGGCTGGATCAGGTTTTGAATTTATTCCTAGCACTTCTTAAGTGAAGGTCTCTTCTGTTGTTTGTTTCTCACTTACCAGAGGGAGCTAACCCACCTCTATTCCTAATTTTCAGTTTGGACTTTTTGGCATTTGTGATGGGCATGGTGGAGATGGGGCTGCTAAATCTGCTAGCAAGTTAGTATTTTCTGCCTTAGGTTGGCCTTGTTTGTTGTTTGCCATTTTATGAAACTTTATGTTAATGCTTGCCAGTTCTATGCTTCCTTATGTTGGTCACTGTGGATAGTGGACTTGATGAATAGAAATAATTTAAATTATTTAATCTTTTCATGCTGTGCTTTTTTATGGTTGTGAAGGTGGATCTCCATAATCCAGTAATGTGCATATTAGTACTATTCTGAACATCTTCTACTGTGCATATTAGTACTATTCTGAACATCTTCTACTGATTGTTCTATAATATGCGATATGTCCTGTCTGTTTCAACTTTCTCCTGTATCCTTTTAGTAATTTAAATATATGTATTATATAGGTTTATGTTGTTTCAGTGAGTTTTCATATTGTAATTGATCAAACCATTAAATATGAAGTGTATTTAATAGACTGTATTGACTTGCCTACTGTTGGAATATTTAGAAAATGAAAATATCATTATTGTATCTAGAGTATTTTGGATGATCTTGTAGGCATAGTTTTCATTCTCGGATAGCAGCACATGGTGGCCAACTTTGAAAATGCTATAGTGGGAAGCAGGATGACCGCTATTTCAAATATTATAATGCTAAATAAATAATTTATACTACCCATTTAAATTAAAGAGAAACATAAACTGATGAAATTAAAGAAATTCATGATAAATAATAAGTCACAGTTTACACACATAATCACCATCAATCTAGGAGCAATAATAACATAGTTTTAAAGTCAAAAATGAAAGAAGATGGTGGCATTAAAAGAAAAAGAACAAAACAAATTAGATAAAAATTAGCAGAATGTGAACTAGGAAATCTAAAGGAAGAAGAATGGAACACACGTAAAAAAATAGTCATGTTAAGTGTGAAAAAAGAGTTAACTTTTTGTGGAATGGTCAAGGAAGAAGGCTTTCAAATTCTATTATGTTTCTAAAGCAAAAAATGCATTAGAAAATGGGGGAGGAATCGTAATGTTACAAAAGAAAAAAAAAAAACCCTAAAGAACGTTTCATGTGTAAAAATGGGTTTTTGAATCCTATATCATGGTAGCACTGCTACAGCGCGCGAAAAGCCTCTATTTTGGTCTCAATGGCCGCTATTGGAAACCGCTTTGCTATTGAATCCCATAGCGGCCTAGGGCCACTACTCCGCTATAGCATGCTATTGATTGTAGGAGTGGATTCCACATTTTATTACATTTCCTGATTTGTTCCCTTATTAGATTTGATTAAGGATTAGGAGTCTAGTCCTGGTATAAATGGGGGTTAGTATTTTGTATCATGTCATGTATGCAAAAGAGTATTATTCATTGTCTTTATTCTCTCATTTCCTCCTTCCCTACCTAAACCCATATAATTTCAACATGGTATCAAAGTGGTACCATTGTTTGTAATGATGTTGTCATTTGCATTGGTCTTTTCTTCCTGGGGGGTGTGCAATAATTCTGGCCAGTGAAGTGAAACCCTTGATCAACGTCAATTTCTTTTTCCTATGTGATTATGGCTGTTAAATCTACCGTAGTCTGTACATCTTTTTTCTTTGTAATCAGCTCAACTTTTTCAGAGCAGTTTGGTCTTGAGTTGTGTTGCTGCGGGAGCTTCAAAATCCAACCATGTGCTGCCTGCCAGAATCTGATCATTTTAGCTCCTCTGCTTGTGTGAAAGTGCTTGAAGTCCCCTTTCCTGCCACTGTCTCCTTCACTCACTTTGATGTGGCCAGTCTAATGATACCCAACCTCTGCCATCTTAGTTCCTAACCCAACAAGTGGTGCTTAATGCTGTGTTTTGGGTTTGATCACCTCTTGTCCAATCCACTCTATGCTGTGTTTTAGGAATTTTTCCTGCTTTCTCTTGGCCTTTTTTCCTCTTGGGTGTTTGTTTGTTCTTCTAGCATCTTTTGGTTCCTTTTAAATCTTCATCTCTGCTCTCCTCTTTTTGGTATTACTTTTGGTTTTACAATGATAGCATGGCATTGAAGGGTAGAATGAGAATGATAAAGTAACATCTTTCCTTGCTAACAATCAGTCCAGCAGTCCACTAATGATCATACCAGCAGTCACTTTTCTTCCATGATCATTTCAACAGTGACTTATTTAGGCTACAACTCACACCTGCCTCTTCTTGGTCCCAGATCCAGTCTGGCGCTGCCTCTAGTCCCAGACACTCTGGTTCTGTTCCCAGTCCTAGGTGCCATGGCCTGGCGCTATCTCTAGTCTCTAATACTGTTGCCTGCTACTCTATTACAGTAACAGTTTTAGCTTACTTTCTATAAATGTATTTTATTGTAATAAGCTTAAATTTTAGTAAGCTTTAGTTTCAGGGGGAGTATTGAAATTTCTACGAAATATTTCAGTATATTGTTATTGTATCTTAGACTATTTTAAAGTGTCTTGGATAGTCTTGTGAGATTGGTTACCATATTTCATATATTTCCTTATTTGATTTGATTAGTAGTTAAGGGTAAGTGCTAATGATATATAGTTCTATTTTTAACTCTTGACTAAGCAACTTAAGCTTTTGGAATAGTTAATTATTTATATGGTATCAGAGACCAAGTGACCTTAGTTGTTCCCATTCTTTTAAATATAAAGGTTTAATTCAGCACAAGTTGGCCCTTGTATTATTGTTCATGCTTTAAGCCCAAAGGGCTATTGCTTAAAAGGGCGCATTATGGTGGTGTTTTAGGTATAAATCCATTCACGAGTCTTTATTCTTTCTTTTCGTCCTTCCCTGCCTAAACCCCTAGTTTCACCATATACACTGTCACATTGGTTGCAGTTTGTCATCATTGGCATCTCCAATACTCCTGGCCTGCTGCATAGTGAGTTCCATTGTTATCTATCCCAAACCAATAATGGACAATGAGTTCTTATTGTACCTGAGAATTTTTATCCTGCTCTAAGTTGTATGAAAGTGTTGTTTTAGTCCATTAACATATGTAGATAATAAGAGGACAAAGTAAGTCAGGTCAAACACTATCAGTTTCAACAGCTCATGCTTGCATATGTTTTGAAGTAATTCTGAACCTGTCCAGATGGACGCCACAAACTACGTGACTGATATGTTCCGCCACTCTAGTTATATTATGATTATATACTCATAATAAAAGCTAGTGAATACTAAATGTATACTGATACGATTTCTGAATGTGAAGAGTCTTGCTACTTGCTAAGTGAAATTGTGACCTATAGTGAAAGGAAATATTTACTAAAAAGCATTCCTTAATAATTAATCAGAATTGCAACAACCTTCTGTGCATATTTTAGTTATTTGTCCAAGGTCATTTGCTGTTCTTAATGTGCAAAATACTACTAATTTTTTTGTATTTCTTTTTTCAGACTTTTTCCTGAGATAATTGCTAGTATATTGTTGGATTCATTAAAAAGGGAGAGGGTTTTATCACTCTGTGATGCTTCAGATATTCTTCGAGATGCATTTTCTCAAACAGAAGCACACATGAATCACTATTATGAGGTATTATGTGCTCCACTCTGATCTTGTTTAGCGTATTCTCAGGACACATGCATGAGTTTTTTTTTTTTGTCTTATTTTCTGTTCTAAATTTTTATATTTATGGTTTGTATATTGAATAAATAAATACATGTACTGATAGTGTAAAGGTCTTTTATACTATCATCTAATTACAAACAATTATGTATGGTAATTTTATTGACTTTTATAATAATTATTTTAAAAGTCGTATCAATGATAATTTTTGATTAGTTGATAGTGTACAAACTTTTACACTAACAGTGCATGCTAATTAGGCTCATTTATATTTTATTAACAAACTCTTTGCAGGGATGTACAGCAACAGTGCTTCTGGTGTGGACTGATGGTAATGAAAACTTTTTTGCACAATGTGCTAATGTTGGAGACTCCGCCTGTATTATGAGGTTTGGTTATCTAACCAACTGGAATGTTTTGGGTGACTTGTTTGGATTTTGAATGGGTCAAGGGTAGGCAACATGACAACTGGGCTAACCGAAACAAAATAATCTGGTTATAATGGTTTATGCTAGTTTATGTTGTGATGCATGTGTTCTATAATTTATTGATAGATAATATTTTTGTACAAGAAAATCCTGGCACTGAGTTCTGGAACTTTTGAAGTGGATAGCAGATCTACAGTTTTGTCTATTTATAAATTTTCACAGCATTTTAGTTATTTACTTATATGCAACAATTGCAGTACTAATAGATGCCTTATTCTTATCTGAGTGACTTAATTATAGATATGGATTTTTAATTTGCCTCATTTGGTTATGTTGGCTTAAATAGACTGGAATTCTCATGAGTATACTTTTATGCCTGTCTGAAATTCATAATGAATTATTTTTGGCAGTGTGAATGGGAAACAAATCAAGATGACAGAAGATCACAAGATAACAAATTATTCTGAAAGACTCAGAATTGAAGAGACAGGTGAACCATTAAAAGATGGGGAAACACGTCTATATGGTATGATGGGAAAAAAATAAATCACTGAAACACATAAAACTTCATTTTCCTGAGTCACACTATTGACTTGGCAATTGCTGATTCTGGTTCTCACTTGATGCAGGTATAAATCTGGCAAGAATGCTTGGGGACAAATTCCTGAAACAGCAGGATTGCCGGTTCAGTTCAGAACCTTACATAAGTCAAGTTGTGCATATTGATCAAGCAAGCAAGGCTTTTGCTATTCTAGCTAGGTGATTTTGCTTCCGATGCATGCTTTTTTAAATTTCTATAGCAAACTGTGTCTTCTGAATATCATGGTTCACCGTCTTTCAGTAATGTTCCCTTCTCGAAGGAAAATGCTCTTCTAAAGTGAACAAGTAAAGGTGATTCACCTTAGAACTTTAGAGAAGCTTTATTCCTTCTAGAAATATATATATTTTTTGATAAGTTCCTTCTAGAAATAGTTAGTAAAGTAACTGGCTTTATTTTTCAAAATCCAAACCATGGTGTTTTTTTCTTAAACAGTTCAGTCACCAGTTTATTTGTTGAACATTCACATTTTTCTTTTGACCATGTTGAAAGTATAACTTTGGCATCGGCAAAATTTTCAGTGATGGGTTATGGGATGTCGTCAGCGTGAAGAAGGCAATTCAGCTTGTGTTCCAGGTTTTGTATTGAAGAGCTTTTGTTTCTAGTTGTATTTTTTTTTTTTGTTTCTGTTTCCTACTAATTTGCTCTGACAGCTTGCTTTCTCAACTGCACAGATGAAGGAGAGAAATTCAGAGAGAGAGAGTACAGCAGAAAAGACTGCTAGTTTGTTGTTGAACGAGGCTAAAACACTCAGAACAAAGGATAATACATCTGTAATTTTCTTAGATTTTGATACCTTCAACAGATTCTCTTGTAAAGTTGAATCCTAGTACGAATTAGGAATAGTGTTACAGTAATATTAATACATATTTTTGTTCCCTCGAGTTCTATCTTTTTTCTGTTCTTCTCAAGTTCAACTCATGGAATCAAATAAAATGAAAAATAAAACGAAGAAAAACGCAATGCTAACTGCGTTTAGTTCCCGGAGGAATGCCAATCACATATATTGACTTCCATTATGTGGTAAGTTTGAACATTGCTTTCAAGAGCCACGCACACCAAAGCACGCTTGAAATTTCCATTGTATTGTAACAGCGGTGAATTTCTATAAATTTTGAAAATGTAATCATTAAAAAGAAAATTCTTAAATTCAATAGAGAATAACGCAATTGTTTTGTGTAACTTATTCATTAATTTTTAAGTCGTCTTAAATATTACTTAAGTTTAGTTAATTTTAATTTAAATTAAGTTTTAAATTTAGACACATTATGTCAAATTAAAGAGATTTTTTCAAGATATAATCTTAATGCATTTCAATTTGAATTTACTTTTATATTTTGATACATCGTATTAAATTAATAAAAATAAAAATGACATGTTTAATTCAAATAATTTATATTTACAATTTCTTATTCAATTTTAGACATCTTATTTCTTTGATTTATTTTTATATGATAAAATAAATGTTCATTATTAACAATAAAAATATCTCCCACTATATTTTTTTATACATGTGATTTCACCATACTTAATAATAATGATATTATTTTCTTATATATTTTTATTTTAAAATTTTATTTAATCTTAGAGATACCCATGTAATTGATAATTTTAAATAATTTCACTGTGTTTTAATAGTTTTTTCATCTTCAATTGATGACTTCAAATTTCAGTTAAATTAAAAGAAATAAATGAAGAGTTAGGTAATGCTAGATGAAGTCGAGTTATTAAAACTTGGTGTTAGTTCTAAGTTTAACAAATGACAGCATTTGATTAGTTGTAGAAATTGGATGATAGATTTTCACAGGATAAAAGTATTTTGGGAAGGATAAAAAAGAGACCGATTATGATAATATAATTATCTAAAATATTTCCTTAATAATAACTAATAAGTCAGAATATTGCAAATAGGAAATAGCTTTAAGCGAAAAAAAAAAAGGAAAATTGCGAATAGACTTTGTAAAAGCAAGGGCAGAAACGTCTTTGTAAGCAGTGTGAGAGGCGTGTTTGGCGTAAATGAAATAAAGGAAGTGGCTTCCGCAATTGGCCCCTATTATTAAGTTAGGAATACCGAAGAGATAGAGCGGCGAGGAGAGGGTCGCACTGCATGACTTCCCGAAAGGGAGGGTTTTTGTTTGGTATTTTGGCACTCATTCAGACACAGGGGAAGATTGATTAATTCAAATATTAGTATTATTATTGGATAGTTAATTAAATAAAAGGAAAGGTAAAGGCTCCCGCCAGCAGAGGGGAGCGATGGAGCAAGCAGTGTCACTGATTGGTGCCCTCAACCTCGTATCCCGCAACCTCCCTCTTCCCCCAGACCTCTTTCACACCGTTTCTTCTATCTATCACCGATCTGACCCTCCCAACTCCTCGGTATTCTTCTTCTTCTTCTTCTCATTCTTAGTCACAACATTTTATTTTATGCATTCTTCTTTTTCTCCTATGCAGGCCGATGCAGATGCAGGGAATTCCGCGCCGGCAGAAGATTTGTTGGCCGACCTTCAAGATGCGCTGTTGAAGCAACGTCCTAACTGCGCCTCCGGTCCCAAATTGAACAAAACAATGGAAAGCCGTTATCAGAGTCAGCTTCGGCACCGCTTAACCGAACTGCAAGGTTCGCTCGCAGTTTCAGTACAAAAGGAAATGCCTACTTGTGTAAACTGCTTCGAGATGTTTCTCAACATGCTGCGTCTATGTATTGATTAATTGAAACTGAATCTAAATAAGAGCGATTGGTTGCTGTTTTTCAACCAGGATTGCCTTCAAGCAGGGGAGAGGACCTACAGACAAGGTGCCTGCTTGAGCTTTATGGACTAAAGGTAAAATTGATTCTTAAATCTTTCTTCCATGATTATTAATATATTGTCTAGCTTTGGCAATTTGGTTATCCAATCGGTTATCCTTAGCTTGTGGTAGGCAAATTTATTTCAGAAATAGGTCTTGTTTGTTTGTGAAGAGCTGTTTCCTTTGTAGAAATTATTATATGTATATTTGCTTGTATTAAGTGGTGCCGAGAAATGACGAGAACTGTGTCCTTCTCGGCAAGGACCATTTTTCTGGCAGCTGGCTGAGTTGCAGAAGAAGGTGCGGAGAGACGTGAGTTCTGAATACTGGCTCAGTGTTAAATGTGCATATCCTGACAGGCAATTGTTTGATTGGAGCATGATGCGGTTGCGTCGTCCGCTGTATGGAGTTGGAGATCCATTTGCCATGGACGCCGATGATCAAATAAGGAAGAAACGGGATGCTGAGGTGCTTTTCCATTTTACTAGTTGATATCCCCTCCTCCGTTGGTTTAAACTCATTTTTCATATCATGGATGTTATAGGGTATTGTTTACATTTGTTGATGATGAGTCTGAAATTTGTTTATATAGCTTATCTCATATTCAAATGCAGAGACTATCAAGATTGGAAGAGCAGGCAAAAAATCATATAGAGACCAGAAAAAGAAGATTTTTTGCAGAAATACTGAATACTGTCCGTGAGTTCCAATTACAAATTCAAGCTTCTTTGAAGCGGAGAAAACAGAGAAATGATGGTGTCCAGGTACACTCTTTCTTCCCCATCTTTCAATTGTTACAAAATAATGAAATATGTATATTTACATGGGAAAATTGTATATAAAATTTGGGATATAACTTTTTGGCCTAATAGGATTAGAAGTACTTGTGAACTACACTTATGATAATTATATGTATTGACAAAAAACATGTTCTGAGTGCATATGTATGTGCTTTTGATAATATAGGATATACAATTTATTTCCAAAATGTGTAAATATGTTGAAGAATGTTTGAATTTGATCGTGTCTTTTTTGCTTCTAGTGACATTTCTATGAGATTTTAGATTTCATTTTTGCTCTTCTTTATGGGTTGAAAGATCACTTATCGTTGATTGAATATGGATTGTGAATTCTCATAAATAATGTTGTAGGCATGGCATGGAAGGCAAAGACAACGTGCAACACGGGCAGAGAAATTGAGATTCCAAGCCTTAAAGGCTGATGATCAGGAAGCTTACATGAGAATGGTAAAAGAGAGTAAGAATGAAAGATTGACTTTGCTTCTTGAAGAAACAAATAAACTACTTGTAAATTTGGGAGCAGCCGTTCAACGTCAAAAGGACTCAAAACAATCAGATGGTATTGAACCTTTGGGAGATTCAGAAACTGATTTACCCGAGTCAGATGGATTGAAGAATGGAATTTCTAAGGAATCACCTCTTGAGGAAGATGTGGATTTGATAGATTCTGATCATAATGGTGGTGATACTAGTGATTTACTTGAAGGTCAGCGGCAATACAATTCTGCCATACATTCAATTCAAGAAAAGGTAGGTATCTGTGATTTACTTTATTGTGATTCTGCTCTACATTCAAAATTCAAGAAAATTGTAGTACAATGGAATTCTAACAAGCATAATTATTTACAGGTAACTGAGCAGCCATCTATTCTTCAAGGTGGAGAATTAAGACCATACCAGCTAGAAGGCCTACAGTGGATGCTTTCTTTGTTTAATAACAACTTAAATGGAATATTGGCTGATGAAATGGGGCTTGGGAAGACAATACAAACCATCTCATTGATAGCATATCTTATGGAACACAAGGGTGTGACTGGTCCTCACTTGATTGTGGCTCCAAAAGCTGTTCTGCCAAATTGGATCAATGAATTCTCAACATGGGTTCCTAGGTATGTCCAAGGCAGACATAAAAAAATAATTTCCTATCATGTTTTGGTAGGGACAGGGTAACAAATTCTTAGTTCTTCACATCTTATTCATTTTCGAATCACTTGTGGTTTTTCTTTCTGATTCAGCATCACAACCGTTCTTTATGATGGACGGCTGGATGAGAGGAAAGCAATGAAGGAAGAATTGTCAGGGGAGGGGAAATTTAATGTTCTGATAACACACTATGATCTTATAATGAGAGATAAAGCATTTCTCAAGAAAATCCATTGGCGCTACTTGATTGTGGATGAAGGGCATCGATTGAAGAATCATGAGTGTGCTCTAGCAAGAACCCTGGACTCTGGGTAAGATTCTACTTGTCCAGTATTGGTGTTATGATGATGGTTAACATGTTCAACAATATTGATATTCATGTTACACTGATGTTTATTATGTTCACTTCCCTTAGTTCTGGTTACGCTTTCCTCTTATTTCCTATAGAAAAATTCTGAACAGCCTGATGGCTCTACCTGACTAAAGAAAAAATATATGCTGAAATTAAAGTGGAGTATAGCTTCCAAAACTGTACATAGCATAGTCAAAGCAGTCAACAACACAGTGCATTGCCTGTCAATGCCATGGCACCCTTTGTGTGGTTTAGCCCCTCTTTTATTTCATGTTTGTTTGGATTTATATCTAGATATAAATTTTATTTAGTTCTTTAATCTTTATCTCTGTAAAGGGTAAAGGTTGAGGACTGGTTGGACTCAATTTGACCAAAACCCCGGCCAAAAACTTAATTTTGAGACAATGGCCTATGGGATGGTTATTCAGCTTCTATGAGTCCTTAGATTAATTGCTTAGTCAAAACAAAAAAGTGGTCAATCAGCTCTCTTTTTAGAATTTCACTTAGAAGCATTATTTTTGGTGTGCTACATCACTATCATATATTCCTTCTAGACTTCTTTAGTTTCTGCAATGTATCTTGTTGACTTTCTTGTTCTGTTTAAAACAATTTTTGTTAGATTAAACCAATTTCCTTAATATAAGCATATTAGCATTGGACAGAACAACATTTATGACTTCTATAATTTATTTTTTTACTTTTATGCAGCTATCACATTCAACGAAGACTTCTGTTGACTGGTACCCCAATTCAGAACAGTTTGCAGGAATTGTGGTCCCTGCTCAATTTTCTCCTTCCAAACATTTTCAATTCAGTTCAGAATTTCGAGGACTGGTTTAATGCTCCCTTTGCAGATCGAGTTGATGTCTCTCTAACCGATGAAGAACAGTTATTGATCATTCGGCGTCTGCATCAAGTGAGCTTCTCTCTTGTTTCTTATTTTCTTTCTTTTGCAAAACCATTCTGATGAATATCATTCACACTTCTAGGTGATAAGGCCCTTCATATTGAGAAGGAAAAAGGATGAGGTGGAAAAATTTCTTCCTAGCAAATCTCAGGTCATACTCAAATGTGACTTGTCAGCCTGGCAGAAAGTATATTATCAACAAGTCACTGATGTGGGCAGAGTTGGCTTAGACAATGGTTTGTATCTCCATTGTTTTCCAGTTATTTCCTAATCCACTTCTCTTAACCTTATAAAGATGTAATGTAATCATTTTCCCCAAGTTTGATTTGAATATTGGTCTGCTTCTGCTAAAGGTACTTTGTATATCCCATCCTACCCCATGGTTAGTTGATTCTCAAAAGTCAAAACCCTTGACTATTGAATTGGTTCTGCCCATTTATTGGGAAGTAAACGAGATTCCTTTTCACCATTCAGTTGGATGTTAATTTGTTTATGTTTTACCATTTGGTACTTTGTGATGAATTGGTGAAATAAGATTCTTTTGTTAATTCAATATAAATATGATTTCTGATCACCTGTGCTGGTGTTTTTCTTTTTTCCTTTTATCAAAAGAAAAATCTTCACCTTTGTATTGTTCCCTTCCCTTCCTCCCCCAACAAAAAAGAAACGACCCCTGTAACATTAATTGGTTTTCACTTCCTTGTATGCTTACCTGATTCTTGGGAACTCATGTTACAAACTTTTTACTAATTAGAGAACAATCTGTAGGTTCTGGAAAATCAAAAAGTCTACAGAACTTGACAATGCAACTCAGAAAATGTTGTAACCATCCCTACCTCTTTGTGGGTGACTATGATATCTATAAACACAAGGAGGAGATTGTCAGAGCATCAGGGAAGTTTGAACTTCTTGACCGTTTGCTTCCAAAACTTCGTAGAGCTGGTCACAGAGTCCTCCTTTTTTCACAGATGACTCGTCTCATGGACATTCTTGAAATTTATCTGCGACTTCATGATTTTAAATTTCTTAGACTTGATGGCTCAACAAAAACTGAGGAAAGAGGTTCCCTACTACGGAAATTCAATGCACCTGATTCTCCGTACTTTATGTTTCTCTTGAGCACCCGTGCTGGAGGTCTTGGTTTGAACTTGCAAACAGCAGATACTGTTATAATCTTTGACAGCGATTGGAACCCACAAATGGATCAACAAGCTGAGGATCGAGCCCATCGCATTGGACAAAAAAAAGAAGTCAGAGTTTTTGTGTTAGTTAGTGTTGGATCAATTGAAGAGGTGATTTTAGAGCGTGCTAAACAAAAAATGGGTATTGATGCCAAAGTCATTCAGGCAGGGCTTTTTAACACTACTTCAACAGGTTTGTTCTTTGATACTTTTGCTCTATCCTGAGACTATCTATGAATAGCGATTTTATGATGAATTAGAAAAGCATTTCTTTGCATTCTGTGAAGGGGTTGGGGGGTTGGGAGAGCATGTTTCTTTGTTCGCAGTTTCAGACTTCAGAGCAAGTATTATGCTTGCAAATTGTTGCTTATTCTATTGATGACCTTCCTGAACTATAAAATGTACCATGTGCCAAAATGCTACTAGATGCTATAAACAAATTACAGAAGTGGTATCTCATGTATTATTCATGACACGTTGATACTTGATGCAAACTCATCATTGATTTGATGTCCTTTTATACTGAACCTAGCAAGTTTTTATGCACATAATCTTCTTATACTTCGTTTATTTGAGAATCTGATCCAATGCATATCAATATGAAAGTTAAGCCCTTACAGGCATAACATGCAGCCTTTTAATCTGAATGTTTACCTGCATTTTCATCTTATTCTCCCATTTGAAAAACCCATTTTTTGGTTGAGCATTTGAGAAGCAATAGTAAGTTGGTTAAGATGAATTTTGCATTCCTAATTGTATTTGATTTTCTCCTGATTTTGAACATTACCTAGAGATTAAGAATTAAGAATCAATAGGTCTTTCATTTTCATATTCTATGAATCAAACACTATAGAAAAGTTGTGTTCAACCTAGAACAAACCTGTGCCTCCATATCAGTCTCCTGTGTTGTGCTTCCTACGTCTTGCTAAAAATGAACTGCTTGAACAAGTGATATTTTTATTTATTGCAGCACAAGACAGAAGAGAAATGTTGGAGGAGATTATGCGTAGGGGTACTAGCTCACTTGGTACAGATGTGCCAAGTGAGCGAGAAATTAACCGCCTTGCAGCTCGATCTGATGAGGAATTTTGGCTGTTTGAGAAAATGGATGAAGAGCGAAGGCAAAAGGAGAATTACAGATCTCGTCTCATGGACGAACATGAACTGCCAGATTGGGTATACTCTCCACTAAATAAGGATGATAAGGTCAAAGTTTTTGACAGTGGTAGTGTTACCGGAAAGCGGAAAAGAAAAGAAGTGATATATGCAGATACATTAAGTGATCAACAATGGATGAAGGCTGTGGAGAACGGACAGGACATATCTAAGCTTTCAGTCAAAGGGAAAAGAAGAATCCACCTCCCTGTTGACAACCATTCACAAGCTAGTGATGACATGGGGACAGAAGAACGGTTATTAGAGTTAAGGAATGAGAGTTTCCCCATGGCAAATGAGAGATCAAGTGAAGATACTTTTGACGTGATCCCGACCTCTAAGAGACTCAAGCCTGAAGAAATGAATTCCCAGAAACATGAAAACGAGGATGTCAGAGTTGGTAGTTTGAACGAGCATATATTTTCCTGGAATACTCACAGAAAGAAGAGATCAAGCTATCTTGGCCAGGGTTCATTCTCTGATAGTAGAGTGCAGAATGCAAATGGAAGAGCAAACTGGAACTGATAGTTCTAATTTAGTCATGGTTGCCAGAAATTTTCCCAACATTTGAATTGTGATTCTGCTTTAAATTGTGTTTGTCAAGAGTAAATGGTAGACTACACTCGATCAGCAAATGAAGATGCCAGGAAATTCCTTCTGGCAGTTGTAACGTTTATCAGTATTAATGTAAAATCTAATTGATGAAACACATTTCCCCTAGTTCATTTCCATGCTTCCCATCTGGACTATTAAGCAATGGAATTCCATGGATATAGTAGTCGGCGAACACTTATCATTAAAATAAATACCAAAACGAAACAAACAACAACCTGCAGAAAACTTACTAAAAAAATAAAATGTTAGTTGGTAAATGGGTATAATGCTCAGTCTAGCTCACACGGGATCTTTTCCCCTGTATATGTATATGTGAATACATGAATCCCGTGGACAAGTGGAGCGTCTTTTACCTAAATTTCTCCTTATAGTAACATATATTTTATTATTGAGTGAATAATATGTGGATTGATTGTATAATTTGAGTCTATTCATGCGTTATTGATCACATAAAATTTTTTCAATGATAAAAAAATATATCAAAAGAATGTGATAAAAAGTATATTATTAGCATTTTTATTGTGAGCCATGGCATTGCTCCATATTTTAACCACATACTAGTGGTGCTCGGAGTGCTCTACATCATTTAATAATCTAAGCAAAAGTTAGAATACAAAAAAATAAAAGAGTAAAATGTGTAAAATTTAGCGAGCTTTATCTTAAGATTGAACTTTTGAGAATGAGCAGGGCATGATTTAGAATAATGTATGACCATTTTTTTTTATCTAAAAATATATTATTCTTTATTACCTTGTTCTGAGCTTGAAAAAATGAATGAATTTTTTCTTTAAATGACCCTAAATAGGGTTTAGCCCAACACTAGGGGTTAGCTTAATGTTTGCATTGATTCTACTTAACTCATGATATTGTCGAAAATAAAAAGGCAAAGAAGAATTGAAAGTGATGTCAAGAAAAATATTTTAAGAAAAAAAGAAGGAAAAGATTGAGAATCAAAAACATCAAATAAATGTGAAAGAAAAGGCAGAATAAATTATTAGATACAATATTGTGTTAAAAATCCTTCTTTTAAATGTCCTTTAAACACATATTTAAACCTTTTATATTCTTATTTTCACAATCTTTTTTGTCACTAGTCATGTTACATGCTTAATAAAGTCTATTCTGATCAAAGATTGATTGCTCTTGTTCTCTTGAACTACAATTTCCAAGACAAAAACAACTTAGCTCACCTATCATTGTTGCTACGTTTGCCAAAAAAAAAAGAATGAAAAAGAAGAAGACAAATAGAAAGAAAATTATAAAAAGAAAAAGAAGAGAAAAAAAGAAAAAGAAAAAGAAAATTTTCATCCCTCTGTGCGTGTCGTCACTTATGGGATCATTCAAATAAGAACGCATGAATTTTAACCAAGGCAATTACTCCACATGTCATTCCATTTTCTAATCTTGTCAAAATTAGGACAATCTTCCCTTCTTGTATTCAATTTTTGCATAGCCATAATGTCACAAATTTCAAATTGGGCAGGTGCTCAATCTTCTATTCTATTCTTCCACTACTAAACTGTGGCAACTATTACTTTCCCTTGAATATAAATTGGGTGTATCACATTCCATTATTTTGTTGCCTTGATGTCACTGGGGCAATTGCCTAATCTTTCATCCCATTACTTTATTAGACTGGGACAATTAGTGCCCTTAGAAGCTGACTGATGGGATTCTAAAAATTGTAGTCATGGGAAACTAGCACCATTATTCTAAAACTTTTGATCTTCCATCCTTCTTGGTAAATTCTTTATTGAGTTTTTTTTTTTCATTGTTGTTCTCTGTGTTTATTATTTTACCCTCAAGATGATCATGTTTATGTACCCATAATTTTTTGTTCAAATAAAAAATAAATTCTTAGCTTTAATTATAACTCATTGTAGGTTCAAAGTGTTATTTTGTAATAAAATATACTAAAATATGAAATTAACAATAACACTTATAAGGCATTACAATCATTTTGAAAATTTCAAAAATTGTGGAAAATGCAATGAATCCTTTATGATAGACCTTGATAAGGTGATAACCAATTGGTAGTTCAAAAAAAAAAATGATCGATGTTGTAACAATAGTTCGCTTCAAAAGAAGTCTCGTCCATACCTCAAAGACTAAAAGTAAAGTATGAAGTGGATAAAAAAAAACCAAATTCTAGTTCATCCTTTAATCCTGGTACATGAAAAAGAACCAAAGGCCAGAGATTTAGTCCTATGTGTCATGTCCTTCTCCTATATAAAGAGAAGACCACACCAAGCACATCATACTATATGACTTTTAAACTTGAGGGACTAAAAAATCACTTTTAAATTTGGGAGATCAAAAGAAGATTTGATCCAAATTTGAGGGATCAAAAAGATATTTAAGCTAAAAAAATTTAAAAAGTAAATTTTCACCTCATTTAATATTTCCACATCATCATATTCCACGTGGATGCCGTTAGCCAGTTAGCAACGAGTATAATGTTGTTAGAGACAAGAGACTAAAATGAGTTATTTTTAAATATCGGAGAGGAAAAAAATCACATTTTAATTTGAGGAACCAAAAGCAAATTTGTTCCAAATTTAAAGAACTAAAAAGTTATTTAAGCCAAACAAAATTATACTAATTCCGTGCTAGATTTTCACAAATTTTGTACTTTTCTTCCATTTTTTAACTTATTTTCTAACCAATTAAATAGAGTCACATCCATTTGTCATTTTTTATATATAAATAAGTGAAATTAATTATGATAAAATTAATTTTAAACCGTTGAATGTAATTGGTACGCGTCCTTAAATTAATCCAAGTCACAAATTACATTAAATTAATCTAGTAGCTAGGAGGAATTAATTTTAATTATTCACTAGGTAGCGTTTGAATTCATTTTTTTTAGAACTTAAAAGTTACTTTTAAGTTAAAGTTAAAAAATAACAGTTTAACTTTAAAATTAAAGTTATGTGATAATTTTATAATTTTAAGTTTAACAATTACTTTCAAATTAAATTTTTTTTGAATAATGTATTCTTAGATTTTGAGATTTGGAATTAAGAATAAAAAAGAGAGATAGTAATAAAGAAACTCCTAATTTTTTTTAAGTTTTTATTAATAAATATTTTTTTTATTTAAAAAAACTCTTTTTCTTAAAATTCTATATAGCCTAAATTTTCTTTTTAAAGAGAAGAATTATTCAAAGTAAGCTTACCTAAACACTATCTTAAAAAATCAAAACATGTTTATACCAACTTGAACTTATCACAAGTTGATGGTTGGAATTGTTATTGTTATTAGAAAAAAATATGTTCGTGGACCTATGCTAAGTGGTGGGGGTTAAGTTGTTGCTTTCATTTGTTCTTATCTGGGCATAGTCTGGAAGAGATATTTTGAAATGTATATGTGACAGATATATATGTATGATTAATAATGGAAATTAAAAGTCCAGTTGTTTAGTAATAAAATAAAACAACATGATAGTTTGAAGAATGTTTCTTAACTTCACTCTCCCTATATATTAAGGATCCGTTTACCAAAGTTTTTGTCTCTTTTTTATTATTATTTAATTTTCATGGAAGTGATATGATTATGGTCAATTATCATGAAAAAATTTAGTAACATTATAGTTAATGTCATAAGAAAGTTTTATTCCTTCATATTAAAATTGAAAGTTTTAGTCTTATTTATTAATAAATTAATATCTTCAAGAATTTTTACATTTTAAAAAATATTTTTATTTTATTCTATTAAAAATAAGAAAATTTTATTATTTCTATGTCACTTTCTCAAAAATGTTAAAATATTCTTTATAACAAACGCGAGTTATGTTCTATAAATCGAAACATGAATCTTTCCCGAGAGCATTGGATAATATTTCTTGACACAATAAAATAAATATAAAGGCTATACACTCTGAAGATTTTTGTTTATGTTTCTCGATCTTTAATATGTAACATAAGTTTTATAGGACACAAATAAAAAATAGATTAACATAGTTTGGTTGAATTAAAAAATGAAGGCCCTAACCTAACCTTATTGGTTGAATTAAAAAATGAAGGCCGGCCTAACCAAACCTTGACTAGGAGCCTCAATTTAGGTTGAAGCATTTAGCGGATGGCTGCTTTTAATAATGTTCATTATTTGTATTGCATATCAATCGCCGAACAATATAAATAGAACAAAAAGGTTGTATTACAAATCAATTTTCTATGTTGTACTTTCAATTGGCATCCAACTCACCCAAAATTTTAGAAAAATGTTGTATAGACCACTCAAGCTATTTAACACCTAGGGAGAAAAAAAGGAAATATAGATATAATAAATAATATGATGTGATAGAAATCAATAATCAGTGTTAATAGATTGTTTATAATGTATATAGAAGTATTCACATATCTTTGCTGAAATGAAATTTTACTAGGTGAAAATGATTATTTTTTCGGTTATACTGGATGAATGACCACATGCAGTTTTTGTCCCCAATTAGATGTCAAATATGTTTGTACCAATTTGAAGTTAACCAAGGTTTTTGAGTTGGAATGGTTGTCTGTTAATTTGGTTGAATTCAATTAACCAACAGCCTAAATTCAAAACTGAAATATTAATTTAAAACGAAGTGCAGGAGACGTTTGTTGACCACCTAGAGTGATGTTCATGATCGTGACAAACAGGGAGAGAAAGCGCAAGAGGGGATTATTCCTTTCTCCTGACTTGAATAATTAGACAGACCAAAGATAGAAACGATTAAATGATGCAACAACAAAAACTTAAGATTCAATCTCAAACTCGAGGAGTACAGGACAAATCAACCCACTCCTTTTATTTTCCAATGCCATTATTGGCTTTGGATGAATCCTAACCCATCACGAAAGGAAAAGATAATTAACACTCATACGAGAAAAGAAGCCAAGCGTTTAATCATTGCTTTAGCTAGATCAGTTTCAGGCTTGAAGAGCTGGAAACCGTGCGCCTCATCTCCGGCATCAAACAGTTCCACGTCACCCTGCCACCCACTTTTCTCAACGGTCTCGTAGTACAGAATATCTCTGTCTCTGAACTCATCCTGCCCAGTAACAGTAATCAGCATCTTAGAGCACCCAAGTGTGGCCAAGGAGGGTGCCCCAGGAGCACAGGGGTTGACCCTTGGGTTATCAATTCCACCGGGCGCATCGGGGTACACGAAGCTCCACACCTTCATGGCCAAACTCTGCTCGTGCTCCTCAACAGGCTCCGACCCAATGGGCTTGGAGCCCCAAAAAAAGGGACAGCACAGTAATGCGCCCAATATTTTGAGATCCCCAGGCAGGGTTTCTGTGCCTGCACGCATAACCAAGTTGTGTGCAATGTTAGCACCGTTGGTGTCACCCCCTACGTAAAGTTTGTTGAAGTCAGCGTAGTTAAGCAACCATGGTTCGGGGTTGGTGGCGTGGGAAGCAATCCATTGGAGAGTGGTCCAACCATCTTCGTAGGCTGCAGGGAGAGGGTGGTGTGGAAGGAGTCTGTAATCAACGGAGACGGCTATTATGTTTGCTTCGGAGACTAAGAGGTTAAGATAGCGGTGGACGAAGAAGGAGAAGGCTGATTCAACGCAAAAGGCGCCACCGTGGAAGTAGACCAAGATGGGAAGTTTGTGGGTGTGATTGTTGTGGGATTTTGGAAGGAAAATGCGTGCAGAGAGGAAGGGATTTTCTGCGATGACGATGTCTTTGGATGAGACCCCAGTCTCGGGATCTTCGGGGGAGGGTGGCGCGTTTGGAGAGCTTAGGAGACGGTCCACGGTGCCATCCTTGTAGACTCTTATAAGGGGAAGAAGCTCTTTTACTATCTCCTTCTCGTTGGCCATTGAAGGTAGAATAAATTAGTGGAAACAGAGAGGATGAACAAACACAAGACAAGGGAAGGAAAGTGCAGTTTTGTGCCAAGAGAAGTGAGCTCTGCCCCTAATCTTCCGGTGTTCGAGGTCATTAAATAATCCGATCAGATGTGTCTTTATTGTCAAATAAATCCGTCCTCTTTGTTGTCAACAAGTT
This sequence comes from Spatholobus suberectus, assembly GCA_004329165.1. Taxonomy (NCBI): domain Eukaryota; kingdom Viridiplantae; phylum Streptophyta; class Magnoliopsida; order Fabales; family Fabaceae; genus Spatholobus; species Spatholobus suberectus. The sequence continues at coordinate 92,959,172 of CM014730.1, read as the reverse complement.
GGACTTTGTTTTATTATATTTATTATATTATATAGCCATCTTCTTGCCGTTGAACAGCACTTCACGAGTAGTGGAATCGTGGCGCAATAATGCAGGATTTCATAATTTAATACTCCCTCCATTATTTTTTAATTGTTGGTTTTTTTAAAAAAATTATTTTTATTTATTTGTTGTTTTCAAAATTTAAAATAATATTAATTATTATTTTTTAATTATACTATTATTTCTCATCTAATTTTTAATTAATTTACAATTAATATGTATTTATTATAGAGTAAAAATGAGAAAAGATATAATAAGTAATTTCAAAATTATTTTATGAAAAACAAAAAAATTTATTACATTTTCTAGTTTATATATAAAGGACTTTGAAAACGAAGTCATATAATTCTAAAGCACACACGGGTGGATCAGGTCTATCTTGCAAGCATCTTTTTGTGCAGTCCACGTCAGTCCTACCCACTTATCTTGCAAGCTAGTAGCTTAGAACACAAATTGAGTAATAAAAAAATCCTAAAAAATTTAAAAATTCAAAAAAGATTTAAAAACTTAAAAAATTATAAAAACTATAAAATGTCTTTATAAGATTAATGAAAAATATTACATTAAATAATAATTCATATTAAAAAAATAAAACAATAATTCATATTAAAAATTTGGTTTCTGAATTAGTCCGATAACTTGTAGATTCTAACTCATATAACTTGCAAATTAAATAAACCAAGACAAATAAGCTTGCATTTAAATAGACCAACATATTACTCCATATTATTAACTCACTTAGTCTGCAGATTAAACAGACCCAAACAGCCAAACCCACATCCTAGCTATATATAAGTCAACTTAACAAATTGATAGGACACTTTGGTAATAAAAAAATGCCTATTAAATGGGCCTCCTTGGTGGAAAAAAGAAATAATTAAGTTTAATGCGTAAATGATCGATATTAAATAGTTTAATTTTTTAAGTATGTTAATTATGTTTCGATTTTTTTATTAACTAGAGATATCCTGAGTTCACATTAATTTTTTATAACATTCATCATTCATCATTCATTTGGTTATTTCAGGTTTTATTACAACTTTTATTCATCTTTTGCTGTAAAACACAGATACTGAGTGTTTGCTTGTATCAAACGTTGAATTTCATGGATTTGACTTTTCAAGCTCTTAATATTTTTCACTAATACTCATAAAGTGTGTAAATTCATAAAAACCAAAAGTATAATCATGCTTAAGTTGGATTAAGAAGTGTTAGCAATACATGTACACTTTTAACACACTTCTTCTAATACACACTCTACTATTAGTTAAAATTTATTAAAAACTACAAAATTGGGAGAGAGAGAGAGAGAGAGTAATTAAATAAGGAGTGAGACCTATTAAAATCTATGATTTCTAATAAATTTTAACCAATAATAGAGAATGTGTTCAAAAGAGTTTGCTAGGAAATGTGTTGCTAGCATTTCTCATGTTGAAATATAACATATGCGAAAATGAAAGTGGCTCATATATTGACAATATTCAAAATTTGATTTCATGCCATTGTTACAAGTATAGAATTATTAATTTTTAATTTGAATTATTGGCTTTTAATTTGTATTGTTGGCTTTTAAGAGAGGAGTCAATTAAGGGACAATTACGTTTCTAGATTTTATAAAAGGATCTCTTGCCTTGCTTATAAAAAGCTTGTGATGTTCCATTCATTCACACACTTAAGAAAAAGCTAAAATTAGAAGAATTCTCCTCTTTCTATTCTTCTCCCATCTCTTATATATTTTATTTTGAGTGACTTTAGAAACACAATATTGAAGTTTATGCTTGATAACAATGGTTACTGAATCAATGGCTACAGGAGATACGTTATTTCTTCCATTTAATTTATTAGGGCCCTTTGACAATAAAGATTTGATAATTTGTAATAGACACTTCTACTATTGGTTGAGAATTGTGATGGGCTTAATACTTTATTTAAATTAATCAAAACTTTATTATTTAAATTTGTTTTTAATTAAAACTTTAATTAAATTATTAATTAACACTTCACTTATTATTATTTAAAACTTTGCTTAAATTACTTGTAAGTATTTATGAAGGAGGGGGGGGGGGGGCGCGGCGGGGAAACTAGTTATAAACCTTCATATTAATTAAGAGTATTTTTTTTGTGGGGACGAGACGAGTGGACCACCTACAGTCACATTCATGATCGTGCCAAATAGGGAAAGAAAGCAAAAGCGCGGATTATTCCATTTTCCTTCAATAATTGTTAATTATTACCCAGACGAAAGTTAAAAACGAGTAAATGATACAACAATCATATCTCAAAACAACGAGTAAATGATAAACGAGAGCATGATACCATAACAATAACTTAAAACCCAATCTCAACCTAGGGTACAAAAGCGTACGAATATTGGCTTGGACGAGAGGCCAACCAATTTTATTTTCTGAAGCTCTCATATCGTGTCCAGTATATGTTATTGACTTGGATGAATCGTACGTATTATAAAGAAGGGAAAATAGCACTCACGCGAGAAAAGAAGCCAAGCGTTTGATCATTGCTTTAGCCCTATCAGTTTCAGGCTTGAAGAGCTGGAAAGCATGCGCCTCATCGCCAGCATCAAACAGTTCCACTTCACCTTGCCACCCACTGTTCTTAACGGTCTCGTAGTACAGAATATCTCTGTCTCTGAACTCGTCCTTCCCAGTAATAGTAATCAGCATCTTAGAGCAACCAAGCGTAGCCAAGGAAGGTGCCCCAGGAGCACAAGGGTTGATCCTTGGGTTATCAATTCCACCAGTTGCATCAGGGTACGAGAAGCTCCACACCTTCATGGCCAAACTCTGCTCGTGCTCCTCAACGGGCTCCGACCCAATTGGCTTGGATCCCCAAAAGAAGGAGCAGCACAGTATTGCACCCAATATTTTGAGATCCCCAGGCAGGGATTCTGTGCCTGCGCGCATAACCAAGTCGTGTGCAATGTTAGCACCGCTGGTGTCACCCCCTACGTAAAGTTTGTTAAAGTCAGCATAGTTGAGTAACCATGGCTCCGGGTTGGTGGCGTTATTGGTGGCGTGGGAAACAATCCACTGGAGAGTGGTCCAACCATCTTCGTAGGCTGCAGGAAGAGGGTGGTGTGGAAGGAGTCTGAAATCAACAGACACGGCTATTATGTTTGCTTCGGAGACTAAGAGGTTGAGGTAGCGATGGACGAAGAAGGAGAAGGCTGATTCAACGCAAAAGGCGCCACCGTGGAAGTAGACCAAGATGGGAAGTTTGTGGGTGTGATTGTTGTGGGATTTTGGGAGGAAAATGCGTGCAGAGAGGAAGGGGTTCTCTGCGATGACGATGTCTTTGGATGAGACCCCAGTTTCGGGGTCTTCGGGGGAGGGTGGTACGTTTGGAGAGCTTAGGAGACGGTCCACAGTGCCATCCTTGTAGACTCTTATAAGGGGAAGAAGCTCCTTTACTATCTCCTTCTCGTTGGCCATTGTAGGGAAGGTAGAGAAGATAGAATTACAAGGGAAGGAAGGTGAATTGCAGTTTTGTGTCAAGAGATGAAGTGGCTGTGCTCCTAATCTTCCGCTCTCGGAGTTCATTAAATAATCCTATTAGATGAGCCTAATGGTCAATCGTCAAACCTTGTGTTTTTATATTCAGCACCGTGTTGGATTTTTTATTTTACACTGTTATATTAAATAGGCAAGTTGAAATATTGTAATGGGGGACAAGAGTAATGGATTATCTTGAGACTTCAGCTAGAGGCGGGTGGACTTGACATGATGTCATGGTTTTTGAACACTTAAAAACCACAAATATTCGATTGATACTTTTTATTTCTTTTTATTTTATCGTATCAAGTCATCAATCATACTCTTTTCTTCTCTCTTTATATTTCTCTCAATATGCCTATTCATTAAGGGTGTACAGTGCAACAATCTTTTTCCCATAATATGTGTAGTACAGCAAGTCTAGTGTGGAATGAAAATTTGTAGCTGTTCCTGTTTTTGGCCTACATGTTACTACTTGTGCTTGTGGAGCTTATAATGAGTAATTATTATCATATATTTACTTTTTTCTTCTATCCCACTTTCATCCTATTTTTCTTATCTCTTTCTTCATTTTTTATCATATTATCTATCATACTCTCTTCGTTCTTTTTTAGTTGTCGATTTTTTTAAAAATTGTTTTTATTTATTTGTCATTCTCAAAGTTTAAGATAACATTAATTATTTCTTTCTCAATTACACCCTTGCTTCTCACCTAATTTATACATTTACAACTAGTATACATTTATTGTGGAATAAAAATGAGAAAAAATACAATAGAAAACTTTAAAACTATTTTATGAAAAACAAGAAATTTATTACATTTTTTGATTTGTGTATAAAAATATTAAATGACAGTTAAAAAAGAATGGAGATAATATTTATTATTTTTTCTCTCTTCTTTTATTTTTTTTCTCTCTACCTTTCTCTTCTTTTCACCGAACACCCTAAAAATTGGATCTACATTGATTTTTTCCTTAATAATATTACGTTTTGCCTTTTCAAGAAAAAATAATAATTTATATAGGCAAGTTCTGTATAACACCCTCACTTTTACTTAATTAATTGTTTTATTTTTTTATTTATTCTATATATTTAATTCTAAAAAACTCGGGAAGGAATCTAAAAATTCTGATTTCCACGGTTAAACTCAGAATATCAAAAACTATCTAATCCTGATTTTTAATAATTTTTCCAAACCGAAGTCTGAAAAAATTAGAAAATGCCGATTTTGTCCTTATTTGTCAATATTAACGGCTGACATAAGAAAAATATTCAATTGATATTAAAATGTCAAATTGAGTTTAAAATCATGTCATATGTATTAAAATATAATTTTGGAAATTTTCTGGGAATTTTCTGAAATTCCTGTATAAAATGACCAAAATACCCCTAGTTGTCAAATAACCAACTCAGTATTGGTTTGACATCCAAAAATGATAAAAATGATATTTTTAGTAAATTTCTAGATAAAATATGTAATTTTATAATTTTCATAAAAATTTGAGCATTTATTGAATTAAAATGAATTTTCTAAGCTTAAAATATATAATATATATATTTATAATTCGAAAAAAATTAAAATTTATTTTTAGAAATTATTTTTGATGAAAAATATTACATTTGTTCAGATTTATATTTAAATTAATTATTTTGATATTAAAAGTTCTTTTTTTCAAGTTTAGGCGATTTTATCGGTACTGGATAATTAATTAATAGTCAAAATTTATACTGAGATTCTTTGGGACAGCTGCTGTCCCACTTTGAAACTCTAGAGAGGAGGTGATTCACCACCTAATGGGATATGTGTCCCTAATTTTCAATTAAAAATAGAAATTTTGACATAATAGCTTATGTCATTTAAGGACACCTAACCTCAAAATTTTCCCTATAAATTGCCATCAAATTGAACTAATTTCTCATTCCTCTCCTCCTTTCACCACCGTAAGTCTCCATAAAGAAATTCTCTCCCTTTAGAAAAAATTTATTTTACTTTGTTTTTATGTTAAAATTCTACTAGTTTTCTAATAACTAGTAAAAATCCTCTTCCTAGGAGCTCTGCACCAACAATTTCACCAATTCTTTGAGGTAATGGGGGGAGTGGGGTTGGTTCTAATTTTCAATTACTTTGCATGTTGGTAGGAAAGGTTTTCCCCTAAACCTTTCGATGTTTAAGTTTATTAAGTTTTATAAATATTATAATGTTTAGTATTAAATTCAAGCTTTTAGTAAGTTATTATGCTGCTCAATTTTAGATCATTAAAATACATTTATTAAGTAGTTATGCTGTTCAATTTTAGACAATTATAATATAATTATTAAGTTGTTATATTGCTCAAATTCAAACAACTATAGTAGAATTACTAAGCTGTTATACTGCTCAAATTTAGAAAAAATATTTTTAGCTATTATAATAGATAATTAAATTATTATATTATCAAATTTTAGTAATACTCAATTAGTTTAGCAAAAATAGTAGAAGAAATAAACCATAAATCTCATAATATGAAACTAAATATAGAAATTATTTTATGAGCTATTTATGAATTTATTTTTAGAAAACTACTGTAGAAATTCCAGTTTAAGTTTTTATCGTTCAGGTAAGGTCTAGACACACTAATAGACCATCTGTAAAAATTTCATAAATTTTAAAGCTTATTTAGTACTTCTAATTGTGCTCTATAAGTGCTTGTAGACACATTTTTCTTAAAAATACTAAATTTCAAAAATTTTCAAAAAAATTCTAAAAATTCATGATAAAATTCTAATTATATTTCTAAGTTTAAAAATTATTTTTATGAAATTGTTTGACCATTCTATGATTTATTTCTTAATTATCAATCTTTATTTTAATTTGTATATCTTTATTTTTATTGAATTATTGCTTATGTGCTTTAATTTGAATTATGAATTATGTGAATGATATGTATGGATTAAATCTCTGTAATATAATACAGAGATATTAGTAGAAATTATACTGGTGCTCAAATACTTGAGACTAGAATGAACCTTTAGAAATTAATAGATTAGTGAGTAATGTAAAGCAAGGGACATGCAGTGGCATGACATCTTGTTAGGGAAGCTACAATTTGGTACGTTGAGGAATGAAAGGCAGGGACCCATTTGGAGAGGTCTCGGGGGATAGGCATCGAGTGGTGAAAGTCCTAATAGCCAGGGTAGCGCCCGTGAGCTGGGATATTCACTTGACCAAGCTTGATAACCCCAACAACTACTCAGCATTCCGGGATTGGTTTGAGAGTATACTTCTATAAATGGACATCTTGACTGATATGTGTTCCTCATTAATGATGAGGACTGTACCATGTGATGATGTTGATAAGGTATATGTACTCTCAGTCACTTCCCAGGTTCTGTTAAGAACTATTACTCACTGATGGAAAGTATGGATCCATACCAAGTCAAGGGTAGTGTAGTATAACTTAGAATAAACCCTAGGTTCCCTTCATTAATTGTATTTAAATTCCTGCCATACATGTGAAAGTGATTTAGAACAAATCATCTCACTCCATTATTTTTGTTATGCATGTTCAATCATTATTGTTGAAGATGACGACAATTTCTGATGTTGTTGAGATGAGTCAGAGGATATTCCTCCAGATTTGAAGACCTAGTTTATAATATCTTCTTAAGGGATATGGTAGATAAATACTGCTCTGTATAGGATCTTTTTTATGTATATATTGGGTAAGGTAGTATATGTCTCTTGATGTACTTTCGTTTTCTCTTTGACTATTATGTATTACTCAAACCATGATGTATAGTTGGATATATATATACATAAACAATTTTTATCATTTCACTTCTATTTCTAAATTATGTTTTTCTATTGTTAAAAAAAAATAAAAATTACTTACGTTTTCATCAACTTAAATTAATAATTAAATTAATATGAATTATATTTAAAATTAAAAGAGTGTTACATTCTGGCTGTTGATCTCAGTACTTTTCAAGTGGCAGGAGTTGGTAAGTTTAACCCTAACACTGATGCAAGCAAGTGTAAGACCAGTGCTTCATTTGACTTAGAAAAAAAAATGAGAAAATTTTAAAATTTTAATTGAAGAGAAAAATAAAAGGAAAGAAAATTTTAATTTTTTTTTCTTTTTTTAATAATACAAAATTTACAGAAATTAAAACAAAAATTTGTCATATTTGCAGAAAATGACAAACTTATTAAACCTTAAATGTATTACATAAAGTCTGGTGTGATAATAATTTTTAAATAAATATTTTATTATATTGTTTATCTAAATAAATCCTTAATATGAGGTCTATTTTTGTATGATTATTTTAAAAGCTACATAATTTCTATATTTTATTCTTAAATATTTATAATAAAATCTAATGATAATTATTTATCTTTTTTTTTTATAAATAATTAAGATTAATTTTATACACGCAAGTAAAAAAAATTATTCAAAAGGTCTTTGAAAACGAAGACATATATAATTCTACACCTGACGTAAGATATTATGGTAGGTTTAACTTGGCGCAAACTTAAATTAATATTTTAATTTATCCCCTTTTTAATATTTTTGGGGGGGGGGGGGGGGACAGTTAATGACTAGTAACTGAAGGACTAGTCTACATTTTGATCAAAAGATAATTTTCATTTTTATAACTCTTTTTTTATGATCAATTTTATAATTACGAGAAAGATAAAAAAAAAAAAATGTATGCTTCATTTGGTTTAGAACGAGAAGGAGAATTTTGAAATTTAAATGGAGGAAAAAAAAGAAGAAAATTTTGCATTTTTTTTTAAAAATATTTTTATTTTTCTTTTTAATTATCATTATCTGTATTTTTTTGTTTTCTTTCTTTTCATCCAAACAAATTACTAACAACATGAATAATGTAATGAAAAAATAAAAAAGCAAATTATAAAATATTATAAAAAGTGTGTATAAAAACAATATATTTTCATTTTAAAAGTCTAATGTTGATTTATAGATACATGTGACGAATTTTAGATCACCTGCCTCTTATTTGGTTTTATCAAAATAGTTTAAAATAATAATATTTTTGAACTTATTTAATAAATTTTGTTGATAAAATTTGTTAAAACAATTTTTTTTATTAATTACATTTAATAAGTTTTATGATTAAAATCATATTTAAATATATTTTTGCTCCTTGTAAATATGACAAATTTCAGTTTTAGTCTTTTCGACAATTTTTTGTTGAATTTAGCCTTCACAAATTTTTTTAAAGAAAAATATGTGTTTTTAATTCCTATACTTTTGGTCAAACGTGGTCCATGTACTTTCATATTGATGAATTTGGTTCTCAAAATTTAAAAAACATTTTAAAGTTTTAGGGCCATTTTGACACTTAATGACAAGTAACTGAAATACTAGTTTAAATTTTGACCAAAATATAATTTTCATTTTTATAACTCTTTTTCTATGAATAATTTTATAATTAGGAGAAAGATAAAAAAAATGTATGCTTCATTTGGTTTAGAACGAGAAGGAGTATTTTGAAATTTAAATTGAGGAAAAAAAGAAGAAAATTTTGTTTTTTTTTAAATCTTTTTATTTTTCTTTTTAATTATCATTATCTGTATTTTTTTTTATTTTCTTTCTTTTCACCCAAACAAATTACTAACAACACGAATAATGTAATGAAAAAATAAAATAATAAATTATAAAAGTATTATAAAAAGTGTGTATAAAAACAATATATTTTCGTTTTAAAAGTCTAATGTTGATTTATACATACATGTGGCGAATTTTAGATCACCTGCTTTTATTTGGTTTTATCGAAATAGTTTAAAATAATAATATTTTTTAAATTATTTAGTAAATTTTGTTGATAAAATTTGTTAAAACAAATTCTTTTTTATTAATTACATTTAATAAGTTTTATGATTAAAATCATATTTAAATATATTTTTGCTTCTTGTAAATATGTCGAATTTCAATTTTAGTCTTTTCGACGATTTTTTGTTGAATTTAGCCTTCATAATTTTTTTTAAAGAAAAATATGTGCTTTTAGTCCCTATGCTTTTGGTCAAACGTGGTCCATGTACTTTCATATTAATGAATTTGGTCCTCAAATTTTAAAAAACATTTTAAATTTTTAGGGCCAAATCCATCGATATGAAAATATAGAGACTTTGACTACATTTAACAAAAAGTATAGGGATTAAAAACATATTTTTCCTTTTTAAAATATTCTTTGTCATCATTTTAGTAATGACATGAGATGCATCTAAACATATCATGACATATATAACTGCATGTCATGTAACACCCTTACTTTTACTTAATTAATTGTTTTTCTATTTATTCTATATTTAATTCTAAAAAATGGGGAAAGAATCTAAAAATTATGATCGCCACAGTTAAACTCAGAATATTAAAAACTATTTAATTGTGATTTTTAATAATTTTTCCGAGTCGGAGTCCGAAGAAATTAAAAACTAACGATTTTCTCCTTATTTGTCAATATTAAGGTCTAACATGAAAAAAAGATTCAATTGACATTAAAATGTCAATTTGAGTTTAAAATCATGTCATATGTATTAAAATATAATTTAGGAAATTTTCTGGGAATTTTTTTAAATTCCGGTACAAAATGACCAAAATATTCCTAGTTGTCATATAATCCAAATCAGTATTGGTTTGACATCTAAAAATGGTGAAAATAATATTTTTAATACATTTTTAGGTAAAATGTATAATCTTAGAATTTCTATATAAATTTGAGCATTTATTGAATTAAAATGGATTTAATATGAATTTTCTAAGCTTAAAATATACAAAATATATATTTATAATTCGAAATAATAATAATAAATTAAAATTTATTTTTGGAAATTTATTTTTTTGATGAAAAATAATACATTTGTTCAGATTTATATTTAAATTAATTATTTTGATATTAAAAGTTAATTTAATCAAGTTTAAACGATTTTATCAGTACCGATTAATTAATTAACAGTCAAAAATTATACTGAAAATCTTTGGGACAGCTGCTATCCCACGTACTAGCCCTAGCAAGAAGTGATTCACCACCTAAATGCAATATGTGTCCCTAATTAAGTGAAAAAAAAAAAAGGTTTTGGGTGTCCTAGATGATCTCACTTCCTTGACCTAGGCCACCCTTTCCTCTATAAATACCCCTCCATGGAAGCTGAATTCTTCATCCTCTTCCTTCATTGAGATAGCCAAAATCTCCTCCATAGCCACCTTCCTCTATAATTTTTTTTTCTTATACCAAAATTCTACTAGTTTTCATTAACTAGTAAAAATACTTTTCCTAGGAGTTCTGTACCAACAACTTCACCAACTCTTTGAGGTAATGAGGGGGGGGGGGGGGGGGGTTGATTCTAAATTTCAATTACTTTACATGTTGGTAGGAAAGGTTTTCCCCTAAAACTTTCAATGGTTAAGTTTATTAAGTTTTATAAATGTTATAATGTTTAGTATTAAATTAAACTTTTATTAAGTTGTTATGCTGATCAATTTTAGATAATTAAAATACACTTATTAAGTAGTTATGCTGCTCAAATTTAGACAACTATAGTATAATTATTAAGTTGTTATACTGCTCAAATTCAAACAATTATAGTAGAATTACTAAGTTGTGATACTGCCCAAATTTAAATAATTTTTTTATCTGCTATATTAGATAATTAAATTGTCATACTGCCAAATTTTAGTAAAACTTAAATAATCTAGGAAAAATAGTAAAAGAAATAAGTGAAATAGTTCATAACATAAAACTAAAATAAAAATTTATTTAATGAGCTATTTATGAATTTATTTTAGAAAACTACTGTAGAAATTTCAGTTTAAGTTCTTATCATTCATTTAAGGTCTGGACACCCTAATAGACCATCTGTAAAAATTTTATAAATTTTAAAACTTATTTAGTACTTCTAATTATTTCTATAAGTGCCCGTGGACACATTTTTCTTAAAAATACTAAATTTTAAAAATTTTCTAAAAATTCATGACAAAATTCTAATTACTTTTCTTAGCTTAAAAATTATTTTTATGAAAAATTTTGACCATTCTATGATTTATTTCTTAATTATCAGTCTTTATTTTTATTTTTATGTCTTTATTTTTATTGAATTATTGGTTATGTGTTTTAATTTGAATTATGAATTATATGAATGATATTTATGGATCAAATCTTTGTAATATAAGGCAGAGATATTAGTAAAAATTATATTGGTGCTCAAATTTTTGAGACCAAAGTGAACTTTTAGAAATTAATAGATTGATGAGTAATGTAAAACAAGGGACATGCAGTGGCATGACACCCTATTAGGGAAAATACAGTTTGGTACGCTGAGGAATGAAAGACAGGGACTCATTTGAGGAGGTTTTGGGGGTAGGCATCGAGTGGTGAAGGTCTCAATGGCCAGGGTAGCACCTTCGAGCTGGGATATTTTCCTGACCAAGCTCGATAACCCCAACAACTGCTCAACATTCCGAGATTAGTGTGAGAGTATACCTCTGTAAATGGACGTCCTGACTGATATTTGTTCCTCATTGATGATGAGGATTGTATCATGTAATGATGTTGATAAGGTATATGTACTCCCAGTCACTTTTTAGGTTTTGTTGAGAACTATTACTCACTAATAAGAAGTATGGATCCATACCAAGTCAAGGATAGTGTAGTATAACTTAGAATAAACCATAGGTTTCTTACGTTAATTGTGTTTTAATTCCTACCATATATGTGAAAGTGATTTTAGAACAAATCATCTCACTCCATTGTTTTTTTTTCTTGTATGATTGATCATAATTATTGAAGATGACGGTAATGCTTGATGATGCTGAGGACGAGTCAGAGGATACTTCTCCAAATTTGTAGACTTAGTTTATAATATTTTTCTTAAGGGATAAGGTAGATAAATACTGTTCTGTATAAGATCATTTTGATGTATATATTGGGTTAGGTAGTATATGTCTTTTGTTGTACTTTTAATTTTTTTTTGACTATTATGTATTACTCAAACCATGATGTACAGTTGGATATATATATATACATAAGCAGTTTTTATCATTTCACTTCTATTTCCAAATTCTGTTAAATTTATAATTTTTCTATTATAAAATCGAAAAAAAAAATTACTCACGTTTTCATCAACTTAACTTAATAATTAAATTAATATGAATTATATTTAAAATTAAAGGAGTATTACCTTAAGTGGTATCAGAACAGTTCTGTCCTATCAAAGCCTGGGGTATGGCCTTGACCATTCTGTGTGCTGTGTGTTCTTTTATTTACTATTGATAAAACAGGAATGAAAGATGAATTGTTTGTTCTTATATTCATTTTGGACGTCCAACTTTGTTACGGAAAGTGGTCTACTCACGCAATCGAAAACTTTGCTAAGAATAAACCTAATGTTAGCTGTTGGGTTTAGTAGAACTGATTAGTGCATGTCCAAGTAGGTTTTGGCTAGGAAAGACTTGGTGCTTAAGAGTGTCCATTGTGACCCACCTCTCTTTCCTGGAAATCTATCTGGTGTACTATTTCACATATTATTTTACTCACCTAACATATGGTTTTATTCAAAGCAATGAACTAAGACATTGATTCTCTTTTTCAGACAATGGCCGAAAGACCATGAGGAGACGCTACTCAACAAATACTTGAAAGAATGACTGTTGTCCTTGAAAATATGAATCAAGAACGAGACAATGAACCTGCGGAATACCGAAGGCTTGCAGCTTTTCACAAGAACAACCCTCCAACTTTCAAAGGCGGATTCGATCCTAATGGTGCTCAAAATTGGATTGTGGAGATCAAGAAAATCTTTACTGCCATGGAGTGCACTGATGCCCACAAAGTGACTTATGTCACCTTTATGTTGTTTGAAGAGGCAGAATATTGGTGAAAGTATGCTAGGCAGCAAGAAGAAGCTGAAGGAAGACTACTTACTTAGGAAGTTTTTCGTTTGAAGTTTTTGGGAAAGTATTTTCTAGAAGACCTAAGGCGAAGAAAAGAAATAGAATTCCTTGAGTTAAAACAGGATAATATGTCTGTTGGGAATTATGCTGCTAAATTTGACGAATTATCAAAATACTGCCCCTATTTTCAAAACGAAGTTGATGAAAGGTCACAATGCTTCAAATTTGAGAGTGGGTTGAGGCCTGACACCAAGCAGGCAGTGGGGTATCTTGAGATAGCCTAATTTCCTACATTGGTGAACCACTGCAGGATTTATGAAGATGACACAACCAAGTTGTGTGCTAGGTTAGCACCGTTGGTGTCACCCCCTACGTAAAGTTTGTTGAAGTCAGCGTGGTTGAGTAACCATGGCTCCGGGTTGGTGGGTGGCGTGGGAAGCAATCCACTGGAGAGTGGTCCAACCATCTTCGTAGGCTGCAGGGAGAGGGTGGTGTGGAAGGAGTCTGTAATCAACGGAGACGGCTATTATGTTTGCTTCGGAGACTAAGAGGTTGAGATAGCGGTGGACGAAAAAGGAGAAGGCTGATTCAACGCAGAAGGCGCCGCCGTGAAAGTAGACGAAGATGGGAAGTTTGTGGGTGTGATTGTGGTGAGATTTTGGAAGGAAAATGCGAGCAGAGAGGAAGGGGTTTTCTGCAATGACAATGTCTTTGGATGAGGCCCCAGTTTCGGGGTCTTGGGGGGAGGGTAGTACGTTTGGAGAGCTTAGGAGACGGTCCACGGTGCCGTCGTTGTAGACTCGTATAAGGGGAAGAAGCTCTTTTACTATCTCCTGCTCGTTGGCCATTGAAGGTAGAATAAATTAGAGGAGACGGAGAGGATGAACAAACACAAAGACAAAGGATGGATAGGAAGGTGCAGTTTTGTGCTCAGAGAAGAGGGCTGTTCCTAATCTTACGCTGGCAGCGTTCGTTAAATAAATAATCCGAATAGATGGGCACGTTGGGGTGTTGGACTTTGTTTTCTCGGATTGGCCTTTGGATGTTGAAATTTTTTAGTACTTCGCAAGTGGGGAGTAGGCAAGTGGTCAGTGGAATCTTGACACTAAGGATTTAATAACAAGCAAGTGGAAGACTAGTCCACAGTTCGTCCAAAATTCTCATTTTTACTCGTATAACTCTTTTCAATAATTAATTTTATAATTACCAGAAAAATAGATAAAAAAAAAGGTATGCGTGCTTCATTTCGTTTAAACTTTAAAGGCTGAGAATTTTACAATTTGAATTAAGGAGAAAAATAAAAAATAGATTTTTTATTTTTATAATTAAACATAAATATATATCATTATATGTATTTTTTTTTCCTTCTAAACAGATTAATAATAACATGAATAATGTAATAAAAAAATGAAAAAATAAAAAAATTATAAAAATGTGCACAAAAGTAATTAATATAAAGTCTGATGTTGATTTTATATTACGAGGGACGAATTTTAGATCAGTTGCTATGCATCATATTTGATTTTATCAAAATAGTTTAAAATAATAATAATTTTTAACTTATTTTAATAAATATTGTTGTAAAAAGTTATTAAAACAATTTTTTATTAATTAAATTTAATAAGTTTAAGACCAAATTTATATTTAAATATGATTTTACTAAATTTTAGATTTAGTCTTTCAATTTTTTAATTTTAATCCTTATAAATTTAATTTTTTAAAAGTAGTCTTTGTCATTATGCAGAAATGCTATAAGATGCATCTAACTCTAAAGTGACATATATGAGGTGATATGTCTAGATGCATGTCATACTATCATAAATATCATTTTCAGAATTCGTAAATATTTTAATAATGAAAATTAATAAAAAATTATAAAACTAAAATTAAAATTTTTCGAATTTAAAAAGACTAAAAAATGCATTAAACTTTAAATTTATTACACAAATTATTGTATGATAAGAATCTATTAAATAAATGTTTAATTAAATTATTTATCTAAATAATTCATTAATATGAGGATTATTTCTGTCTAATTTTTTTAATTACATAATTTTTATGTCTTATATATTAATATCAATATCTAATAATAATTATTTATCCCTTACCCTTTTCGTCAATAATTAAGATTAATTTTATGCACATAAGATAAAACATATAATTCAAAAGGACTTTGAAAAGGAATTGATATAATTCTAAACCACACATAGGATAAGATAATATAATAGGTTTAACTAAACGCAAACTTAAATTAATATTTTAATCAATAATTAAGATTAATTTTGTGCACATAAGATAAAACATATGATTCAAAAAGGGGGTGTTTAAATTAACACTTTAATCAGTAATTAATATTAAATTTGTGACCTAAGATAAAACATGTTTCAAAAGGACTTTGGAAAAGAAGACATAATTCTAAACCACACATGGGATAGGATATTATAATAGGTTTAACTTGACGCAAACTTAAATTAATATTTTAGTCAATAATTAAGATTAAGTTTGTGCCATAAGATAAAATATAAAGTTTAATTTTTATGTATTGTCAATATAAAAAAAAATTATCATATAAAAAAAATTACACCGTTAATCAATAAAAAATATCATTGATAATATAAAAATTATCATATATATATAGTTTTTTATTAGATGACAATATAAAAATCTTTTATATTAATACACATATTATTTACTCTAAAACATATGATTCAAAAGGACTATTTAAATTAATGTTTTAATCAATAATTAAGATAAATTTTGTGCACATAAGATAACATGTATATGATTCAAAAGAACTTTGAAAGGGAAGAAATATAACTTTAAACCACACATAGGATGGGATATTATCGTAGGTTTAACTTGACGCAAACTTAATTGATATTTTAATATAACCCTTTTTTCATTTGCACCCAACTCCATCGTTGCCTAGTTAATAACTAAGTTAAGATTAGATTAACTTGATATAATAATAATAATAATAATAATAATAATAATAAGTGCAATTAATCTGTAAATTGAAAAATTAAAATTAAAATAATTTATAACATATATTTCATGACAAACTATATCAATATACAAATATCATTTCACAAAATATATTAATTTAAGGAAAAAATATATTTTATTACTAAATTCCAATAAAAATATAAATTTAAAACATTATTTATTATTGATTCTATTTAACTATATATATTTATCAAATAAAATTTTAAGATCTGACTTAACTCCATTATAATTTCATGTACTGACCAGATTATTTGTTCGGCAGGGTAGTATCCATGCATAAAATGACCATTCCTCACAAAGCTATTTTTATGTGTATAACTCTGTTTTTAATTCTTTCTATAAAAATAGAGTGCAAGGAAATAAAATATAAACAGATAAAATAAAAGTATTAAATTTTTATTATTTATTTGAGAAAAAAAGTAGAAAGAAGTGCTTTTTTTTTGTGAGACCTATTAGAAAAAAAAAAAACTCTTAAATTGGCATAAAATGAAAAAGATTTTTTTTTATTTCTTAAAAAATTAAGTAAAATTTTTATAACATAAAAAATTAAAAAATAATAAAGAATTTTATGTTAAAAATAATAAATTATTTTTTAATTAGTATAAAATTATTTTTTTATATAATTTGTTTCTTTTCACTATTTTTTTCACTCATTTAAATGAACGTAGAGAAATTTCTTTTACTTCTTCTCTTATTATTTCTATTAATCAAAACAACACATTTTTTTTTATATTTTTTCTATTATTTCTATTTCTTTCTTCAATATTTCATTCTTAATCCGATAAGATTACAAAGTACCTTTTGATGTTGGCAGCCGGGTATATGGCTTAAACTCGTGGGATTGATCCATTTAACATGCGATCTATGTGGATTAGGAGTTAGGATCAATAAAAGTATATGTTTATTTAATTGCAATTTTTTTTTAACATAAGATAACTGGTGGATTAAACGGGTTTGGCTTGCGGATTAACCTGTAGAAATTTTTTTATTTTATTTTCTATTATAAATGAGGTTAATGTTTTCTATTAATGACATATTTACTCATTTTTCATACAAGTAGATGCATTCTTTGACATTAACAATATATATAAATTATACTTATTTGTGGGAAAAATTATTTCTTGAATTATGAGTAGTATCATTAAATATAACTACTACTTAAATTATTTAATTTTATAGGTATTTTTGAAATAAAATTTAAATTTATAATATTATTAATTAAAATTAATTAATTTAATTATTTTTATTAGTTTTGATGAATTAGTTATTTTTTACTTATATAAAAAAATAAAGATAGTATTATATATCCATTTAATTTTATTATTTTAAAAAAATATTTTTAAAGAATTTTTAGATAACCCGTAAACTATCTTGTCAAACTCACAACTAAAATCTCCTAAATTCATAGTCCAATCTATTTAATGGAATGTCAACGCAAATCCAGCAGACTAAACCTACCCGAAACACGTGCAGTCAAACATGTCACCCCAACCTGCCAACGGAGGATGGTTGCTATACGCCTATACCTCGACTAATAAGACAAAAATGATTTTCATTTATGCTAAACTGATTTTTAGAATTGTCTTCAAACTAATGTTTTAAAACTCAAACCAGTCATAAACTCAGTTAAGGTACTAGTCACTGGATTAATGGTCAAACTGGAGGGTCACTAATTAAACCGCATGATCTGGTCTCTATTAAAAATTTGAAAATATTCATGACATATAAATTTCATACCTATTAAATTTATTAAATTAAATTTTAATAATAATGTATAACCTAGAAATAAATAAACAATTAACAATTATATTTAAGATAAGGATGAAAAGACTAAAGGTTATGCATTAATGTCAAACAAACCAAGGTAAGTGAATGGAGGTTATGCATTTATGCATATTAACACAAGAGACATTTATGTCACACACATATATGCATTCATGATTTTGGTGATTATTATTATTAGTAAATAAATATTTTTAAATATGTAAATTATATTATAAGTTAGGTTTTTTTTTTCAATAGTTATAGTTAAAACGACGTTGTTTTATGCTTAAAAAAAACAATTTTTTGAATTGGTCCGGGTCAACTGACCGGTTTAACTGGCCAGTTCACCGGTTTAACCGGTTAACCCACCGAGTCAAATCGAGTCAATGGCATGTCCGATCCAATCACTGGGTTGGACCGGTTGCACCACTGGTTCCCAGTTTGACCAACTGGTTCGAGTCGATTTTTAAAACACTGGTTCAAACGCGTCATCACCTCCCAAGAGTAGAGATGTCAACGGGCAGGGTGGACACAGGTAGTAGCTACTTGCTATCTGTCTTGCCGAAAAAACTCGTACTCGAGTCCATCCTGTTGCCCGCGCGAGTATCCTTTAAGCGGATAGCCGCAAATATTCTTAATATCGACAAGTATCCGTGAATATCCATAGATACTTCTTAAAAAAAATAGATTTATTTTGTGTGTTGTAGACAATCATAAAGTGTTGCAAATATCACTTTGAATTTATAAATTTAAATTTATAAATTAAAGAGTTATTGTTTAAAATAATTACTTTGAATATAGATTTTAATTATTCTAACAATTTTCCTAAAAAAAATAGTTTAAAAGCCCACAAATTTATGTTCCTTTTCTCTTGTAATATAATTGTATAAGATTTCTCCCATAATGAATAATCATTTTGAAAATTTTGGATAAATTTTATATAATTTTATCTATATTAAGATATAAGGATATTTAAGTAAATATATAATTGTGGGTAATGGGTATCTGTCGGTACGGGTACCATGTTGCCCATACCTGCCCTGTTAATAAACAGATAGTGGATATACCTATTTAGAATATCCGCAAGTGTCCGTTTAAAGTATCCATTTTTTATCCGAGGCGAATTTTATCCTCAGATATCCACGGGTGTGGATTTTTTTGTCATCCTTACTTGGGAGTTGCTAGTGGCAATAAAGATTTATCTATTTTTAGAAGGTCGTTTTATTACTATACCTTATTTCCTCTACACTTATATATAAGCAAAAATAACTAATTTTACATTAATTAGGAAAATTAGTTTTACATTAATTAAGAAAATTAATTAACATCATTTAATTTCACTAATTTAATTAAAAATGAATTATTTTTCTAAATTATCCTTCATTGAAACTTAATATTATGAATAAAAAAGAGTTATTAGAAATAAAGTTTAAATTAAATGAAGGGTATTTTAGAGATAATATCATTAAATAAGATAAAAATAGTTAGATTTGCTTATATTTTAGACCATCATACATTAAATTTTTTTTGCATATATTTGCGTATGGAGAAAGTACATTTTAAATTGTACTTTTTGGTGAGTTCTAAGGTTAGGGATAAAAAAAAGAGTTTAATAGTTATGCACTGTTACTGTAAAGAGTTTTACATAATCAATTAATCAAAAATCATTATTAGTATGACTTTTAAGATAATTATTATAAAAGTCAACAAACTTATCATATATAGTGGTTTGTGATTGGATGACAATGTAAAACTGTTTTACATTGTCAGTATATAACTTATTTTCTCTAAAAAAAAAAAAAAGATCATTCATTTATGCGGAGTTAAAAGTAAGAGAAAATAAGTTATGTACTGACAACGTAAGTATAAAGCAGTTTTACACTTCATCCAATTACAAATCACCATGTACGGTAAGTTTGTTAATTTTTATAATAACTATTTTAAAAGTCATACTAATGATGATTTGTGATTGGTTGATAGTGTAAAAAATTTTATACTAACAGTACATAGTCATTAAACTCTAAAAGTAATTGTTAAATATATTGTTAAAATAAATGGGCAATCAAGATGAAAGGTAATTATATTTCATCCCAGCCGTCTATTTATTTTAATAATATATTTAATGATTACTTTTAACCTTACATAAGTGGGTGGTTTTTTGGTCCCTCACCTTAAAATTCTCTGTACTTTTTTGTTTAGATTTCTTTATATTTTAGATGAAATTTGAAATTAAGATCCCAAATTTTTATAATTAAAATTATGAGGCCAATGGCAAATTACAGGAACTAATAGCATTTTGAATTCATGGCCACAGACCTCAAAAGTGGATTTATACGGGAGAATTGTGATTTTGTAAAAGAAAAAGAAAAACACTCGTGTTTTGTTATCTTATTGTACAATGATTTTACTTTTAACTAGTTTTAGTACCCATGCAATGCCCAGGAACATTTAGAATTTATTGATAAGTATTATAAATATTATATTAATATTAATAATTAATAATACATGTTTGTTAATATAAGCATTATATGTATGTACTATATTTATATTTATATTTCATTATATATATATATATATATATATCTTTGTAAAAGAAGAGATGAAAAGGTGAAGATGAAAAAGGTAAAAAAAAAAAATCTTTTAAAAAATTTTAAACTCACCTCATACTAATGACAACACACAACTTATTTCTTGTGTTATGTTTTATGCATATTTTTTATAATAATTGATTTATATATAGACTTTAACATGTAAAAATAAGAAAAGAATAATGATTTATCCACAATTTTTTTAAGATTTTAAATTTTAAATATAATGTAAAAAAATCAAAACAAATTTTGAATTGAATTTTAATTTCAGTTATTTAATTAAATGTAAACTAATTATTTAAGAGAAAATTAAAATTTGATTAGATGAAAAAATATTCATTAAATTAGTTAAGTCAAAAGATAATAAGGGGAAAATAAATTTATATTAAAATTATTATAACAATAATTAAATTTCAAAATTATAATAGAATATAATTTCTTCCAAGTGATTCAAATTTTAAGGTGATTTAAAGAAAACTATTTAGATGTTAATGTGATTTTAGGTAAATTGTCCATCTCCATGAAATTTTTCTACTTGCTTTTATAAAAAAAAATGTTCATCCCATGTGTTATATTCTATATATAATTTCTATTTTAATAAATAGACATATATATTGAATGTATATGTGAAAATTAAAATTTGTTGATCTTGAATAATTTATTTAAGTGAAAAAAATAAAAAATAGGAAATGAATAATGATTTGCCTAAATTAATTTTAGACACTAATTTTACACGGAGAAAATAAAAATGATTACATGAATTCAATTTGATTTTTGTTATGTGATTAAACATCTATTAATTAGGTAAAAAAATTAATTTTGATTGAACAAAAGTCTTTAGTAAAAAAGTTCATCCTTGTAAATTAAGCATAAGTTTCCCTACTTCTGCTTTCATAAAAAAATTGTTCGTCTCCACATGTTATAACTTAAGTTTAAATTTCTCTTCATACTTATAAAAAAT
Organism: Spatholobus suberectus; assembly: GCA_004329165.1. Taxonomy (NCBI): domain Eukaryota; kingdom Viridiplantae; phylum Streptophyta; class Magnoliopsida; order Fabales; family Fabaceae; genus Spatholobus; species Spatholobus suberectus. The sequence continues at coordinate 92,937,409 of CM014730.1, read as the reverse complement.
ATTCATCCCCACTTGTTATATTTTTTTCATACTTTCTATGTTAAATAAAATAAAAAAATTAATAAATTATTTAAGTCACGACATGAAAGCCATAAAAATACATTTAAATTTAAAATTAAATTATTATAACAAAAAAAATAATTTTACCATAATAATTTGGATATTAATGTGATGTCAAGTATTTTTTTTAATAAGTAATGAATTTCATTAACAATAAGATTGCTTGAGATGAGGTGCAACCAACTCAAGACTCAAAACAAATGGTAGTATATCATAAAAGATAGGGGAAAAATGTTGCTAGTGTAGTTGGAGTGCATATGCTCTAAAGTAAAAAAGTACAATATTTTACATACTCATATTTACCTTTCATTTAATTTACTTTATTATTTTTCTCTTTTTCTATTCCTTCAGTGTTTTTTCATATTTAACAATAGTAAATAAATATTTGATAACTGTGCGAGACGAGTTTTGATCGAGTAAAAAAGAAAGAATCTGTACCGCTAACTTGTTGTGCTTTTTCTAATCTCTTACTTTTTTCTTATTCAGAAGGCCAAATCTACAGTAAAGTGATCGAGCTACAAATTTTGTTAGAACAGGTACGTTGTTTATTCTTTATCATGGTCAAAAGCATGTTTCCAGGTGTCTTAAATTCATTCTCTATCGTACCAGCAATTTTTCTGATTTCTTTTTTAAAATTCTTGTTACCCATCCCATTCGCAGACCCTTTTGTTCCTAGCTAGAAGACAAACATGTTTCAACCTATTTGAATGAAACGATCGATCATTACTCAATAATTGGAAAAATGTTTATAAATAGCTACACAGGTTGGTTCTATCAGGATTAATTTTTATTTGTTGATAGAAATTAATGAATGTACTCAATTGGAGAGATTTGCTTATTCTCCTTGCTTATCAAACGGAAGGTTCCTATAATTATGGTTAGTCCAGACAATATAATAAAGTGATGGTTTTTTTCTTTTTAGTGAAATTATAAAGTGATGGTTTATATATATATATATATATAGTGGTGGTTTGGCACTTAGTTTTTGACAGCAAAACTGGCACAAAAAAGATAAGAAGAGAAAATAATAGGTACATCACGGTTAATAACAAATACATCAAATAGCAAATATTCATTTAGTATTGTTAAATATGAAAAGACGCTGAAAGGAATAGGAAAAGAGAAAAAATAATAAAGTAAATTAGATAGGAGGTAAATATGGGTATGTAAAAAAATGGATATGGTGTGGTTAGGTATATATTTAGGTGTTATAGTAACTGATAACTTGGTTACTTTACTAAATACTGCACAATTTTACTTTAGAGGATCTGTACTCATGTAGCGGGTACAACCCAAGAAAAACTCATGTGTTAACCTCCTCTACAACTTATTTTCCTTCAAGAGACTCCCCACACATGGTAATTATATTCCACCACCTCTTAAGCAATATATGAATAATCTTTGTTGTCTACAATTGTGGGAGTGAGTGTGAACAAAATGAATAAGTTGAGTCATAAAATTCATGAGGCCAACACAATACATGTGCTTCTTGTTGGGTTTAACTTATGCCCCCACTTACTTTGACAATCATCTTATTTGCATGTCTTCCAATTATTTGAACGGTGCACTCAGTGGAGAGATCTTGTGTCTACTCCTTGGACTTCATTTCAGGCCTTATCCTCCAAAATATTTACTAACTTTTGCACCCCCCATTTTATAGTGGATGTGTACACCTGTGACCCTTCAAGTAAATTGTTCATATTTGTGAATTAACTAAAAACCTACTTGCTTTTATAAAAAAAAATGTTCATATTCGTGAATTAAGTGAAAATTTAGTACCTGTGCGATCATGAAAACATAAAAAGTTTATTGATGAGTATTATAGGTATTGTATTAATGATATATTTTTATTAACATTAACAACATTGTGTATGCTATAAATAATGTCTGATTTTGCGATATTTAGAAATAAAATAAATAAGTTTTAAATATAAATCATAAGAAAATATAAATTTCATAATCATTCATACGCTAATGTTATTTATGCAAAATGTTTATCCTCTTGTGTTATGTTTTATGCAAATTTTTTATACTAATCAGTTTACAGATAGAATTCAATGTGTAAAAATAAGAAAAAAAATGATTTATCTATAATTTTTTAATGTTTTAAATATCATGTGAAAAATTGAAACAAATCTTTTGAAATGAATTTTAGTTTCTGTCATTTAATTAAATGTAAATTAATTACTTAAGGAAAAATTAAAAATTGATTAGACAAAAAAATTCATTAAATTAGTTAAGTCATGAGATATTGGATTTACTATTAAAATTTTCTAATTGTTTTAATAAAATTGTATTCCATAATCTCATTTGAATAGATATTGTTATAAAATTACATGGTTCTTTGATTTTTTTTGCCAATAACATTATTTAACGCAAATGTTTTTTTTGTTTTGGCACAATAGAAGAAAGACACACACACACACACACACACACACACACATATATATATATATTGATTTACATATAAAAAACATAAATAGATAATAGAAACCGAAGATAAATGGATTGAAACTTAATGTCATAAAAACTCAAAGCAGAAAACATGTATGACACAGACAGACAATCAAAATAGATAACCTTGCGACAAAAAAAGTTCCAAAATAGAAAAAACAGTCAATCAAAGAAAGTTCAAAGAACAACTTAATCTTTTTCAACTTTGATATATTTTTTTTTCCAGTTTCTTCATTTAAGCTTCATTGTGTTCATTGTTTGTCTCTTTAGAATAACCTCTTTTCAAATCAAAGAAGTCCCTAGAATCCTTTGACTCATTGGGACTCATTTGTTTGTCTTCATTTTCTTCACATTAGGACTCATTTTCAAGAGCACTCCAAATTTGGACATCAAGTCTTATTTAAGTTTAGAAAAATAATTATATCTATTGAGAAAGGTTTCATTCAGTTTGGGATTGGCATAATGCATTTTTTCTTATACGCATATATAATAGTTCATGGAACCATAATTTTTTTTTATCATAATTCAACATACAGATTATTAATTTTAATGCATGAATCTGTAATAAGATTTTTACAAAACCATACAACAGAAGATTAAACAATTGTTAACGCTACTTGTTTTATTATTAATATTATTATTACTTTAGCTGGCCAAATTATTATTTTTTTATGACAACGTTATGGTAATGCTGGTATTAGCATACATGGGGGCAAAAAATGGACCTTGTGACACATTTTAAGTTAAATTACTGTTTTATGTTTAGCTTTTTTTTTGTTATCACGATTTATGTGTAATAGTGTGTATTAGTATTTTGCCATTTTCTTTTGATTCAATCTTCCTATTTGTGTGTATGTGACTAAATCAAAGACGTATGAGGTGTGCCCAAACAGGCAAACACCTTACACCTTGACGTGCAGAATTGGAAATCGTGGCACAATATATTTTAATTTTTTTTATGATTTTTGGCTAATTAGGCTTGGAGCTTACGTTTGCATTTGATGGCTGCCTAACCCATTTAACAATTAAGCGTGTACTTGACCCAATGCATTTCTCATGTTTGCTTGAACGTAATCCACAGGCCACAACTAGTGTCTCGTGCTTTTTGTGATGCTGATGCACGTGTAGCTTCTTGTATATCACACGTAGCAGGGGCTTGCACACAAGGTGAAGCAATTAAAATATGTTCCCCTATGACCGAACCACACACACCTTTCTCCCGCTTGTAGTTGCATGTTCAAACCTCTCTCCTTTCCCTGTTGATTGGAGCATCGCGTGGCTGCTTGGAGCGTTGGAGCTGGGGACGAGTTGGAGGAGGAGTGCTTCCGGTTTCTCATTTTAAGGTGGGGGAGGGAGTCTAAGCTTTCACTTCTAATTGAAATGTTGTTTGAGATTGGTATTGAGTGGTTTGATTAAAATTTCGTGTAGCTTGAAATTGTGGTTCAGTCTTGATTCTATTTTTGCACCCCAATCCCGGTTATTGTATTGCATTTTTATTATTGTGATTGTGCTAAAGATTCGACTTTAAATTCATGGATTGATTGAGTGGAAATTTCTTGAGTAAGGGTGGGTCTTAACTAGAAGGGGATGATGGTGAATAGTGTTCTGTTTCGGCTTGTTCCCGTTCTCAAGTTTTTATGTTTAGCTCAATTTTTGAGCTTTCATTTAACAGATTTGATGCTAGAACTGAGTGGGTGAGGGTTAAATAATATTTTTTTTCTTTGTTCACTAATATATTGAGTGGGTGCCTGGTTATATATTGCTTGTGTTGGCTTCAATTGAAGTCAAATTTGGTGAACCCAAAAAAATAGAAATAAAAAACAAATGTATAAAATTTATTGACAAATTTATTACACGAATAATATTTCTACCTCTGGTCTTATATATAAAATCTTTCTAATTATTTTAAAAAATTAAGATATATAGTTAATTTAATTAGTAATATCATGTTTGTCAATAATTTGTATAATTTTTCCGAAATCACTCTTAAAACTATATTACGATTCTATCCTCTTAATTTTTTCATTTAATTAATTAATGCAATTTGACTTAAAAATATTTAAAAAAATAATTAATGCAGTCAATAATCTAAAAGGAATCTTATATAAAGAATTATTAAGACAGACTTCTCAAAAGAAAAAAAGAAAAAGTTCTAATAAAAAGCAAAATGGCATTCTAGAAATAAAACTTGCCGACAACATTATCCAAATCAAGTGTTTCCTCAAAGCAGGAAAGAAGCCAAGCGTGTGATCATATATTTGGCATTCTCAGTCTGGGAATTGTAAATGTGGAATGCATGATCTTCGTCTTCCACCTCAAACAGTTCCACTTGACCTTGCCACCCACTGTTCTTCACAGCTTCATAGTACCAAACCCCTCTGTCCCTAAGCCGATCCTTGCCAGCAACACAAACAAGCAACTTGGAGCACCCAAGTGTGGCCAAGCTGGGAGCACCAGGAGCGCACGGATTGATGGTGGGGTCATCGATCCCACCCGGCGCAGAAGGGTACACGAGGTTCCAAACCCGAACGTGCAAGTGCAAGCTGCCCTCGTTGGGTTCGGACCCAATTGGCTCGGAACCCCAGAAGTAAGGGTGGGAAAGGAACGCACCCAATATTTTCACATTGCCATCCAAGGCTTCAGCCCCAGCGCGAAGAGCCACGTTGTGAGCAATGTTACCACCAGCGCTGTCACCCCCTATATAAATTCTGCCGAAGTCACCGTGATCGTGAAGCCATGGCTCTGTGTGGTTGGAATTGGAATGGGAAGTGACCCAATTGAGAGCTTGCCAGCAGTCGCGAAAAGCCGCAGGAAGAGGGTGCTCTGGCGCCAGCCTGTACTCGACGGACACAGCAACAACATTGGCTTGGGAAACTATAAGGTTAAGGTAGCGGTGGTCGAGGAAGGAGAAGGCGGATTCGATGAAGAATCCACCGCCGTGGAAGTAGACCAAGATGGGAAGCTTGTTCGGAGGGGATTGAGTGGATTTGGGAAGGTAAAGACGAGCTGAGATGGAGGGATCGTTGGAGATAACGATGTCTTTGGAAGAGACCCCGGTTTGGGGGTCTTCGAGGGAGGGTGGCACCATTGGAGAACCCATGAGGCGTTCCACGGTCCCATCCTTGTAGACCCGGATAGCGGGGAGAATCTCTGTTTCTATCTCTTTGGTGCTGTTTTCAGTGGAGGTTGCCGAAGCCATTCAAGGGGCACAGACAACAAGAGCAACGATGGTCGATGGATATGGAACCACACGCGCAGATTAGATTTCTGCACACTACAGAGCAGAGCAGATGATGATGAAACAAATTGAAAGCACAAACTTTCATGCCGTGTTTGGTTGGTTTAAATACAAGAAAAAATGGGTGATATCTATATGGATTCTCTAACATAATTAGTTTAATTTGTTTTTTATTATTGGTTAAAAATTATTTTCTTACTAAATTATTAAAAATTATAAAATCATGAGTAGAAGTTCATTAAATAAGTGTAAGACTTAGACAATTTTTTTATTTTTAATAAATTTTAATCAACTAATATTTTAGTTTATGCAACACACAAGATAAATATCTATTTTATATAACTAAAATTTATAATAAATAAATACTTTTAAATATATAAATTATATTATAATTAAAATTTTCAATAAAAATATTTTAAAAAATATTTGTAAATTTTATTTTAAATTTATGATAAACAATTTATATTGTGATATAAGGTTATTTTTAACTATTAAAAAATTCTTTAAAAAAAACACTAGAATTTAATTTAGAAATAAAGATGAAAAGGAGCCCATCGAATTGGTCAAGTGAAGTAAGACAGTGTCTTACATCTGACAGCTAACAGATTTGAGCCCCCACTCGTCTTCTTAAGATAAGGTAAATGTGAGTACTTTTATAAGTGCTTTTTAAGCCCAAAGATATTTCCTACTTTAAACTGGGGCGTTATCCTCTCTCCTAAATTTTACTCAAAAAAAAAAAGAATAGATTAAAAAAGATAAGAGTTTAAGAAAATTTTGTTAAAAATGTTCTCATTGAAGAAAAAAAAACTCTTGAAAGACACTTTTATTAAAAAATAGTTCTTAAAAACACTCTTATCTAAGATAATTATTCTAATTTTTACATATATAAGAAGATAACAAAGAATGTACTAAAAAAAAGTGTAAAAAACATATTAATAATAATTTCTCAAAAAGAAAAACATTTAGGATTTTTTTTCTTTTTCACTCTACCGTGAAATGAGTGCCACAAACAAAGAGAAAGGAAAAAAGAAAAATGTGTCATATATTTTTCCCATTAATTTAATTTGAATATAGAGAGAAGGTAAATGTATATTGACATTTAATTACATATTATTATGATAAATATGTTGGTTTTTATAATAATTACTTTAAATGTTATATTTAAGATAATTTTTAATTAATTAAAAGTATAAAAAAATTATATTGATAGTGTGCAAAAATTAAATTCATAAAATAAAAAAATTGTGAAATAAATATAAAACAAATCAAAATCTAAATATTTATCTTTTGTAAAAAGTTGTTTCACATATTTCTTATATATATAAAATAATTTTTTACACTGTAAAATATATATTTTTTAAATATTTTCCCTCTATTTATCACTCATTCTTAAATGATTTGTTAAAAAAATCATTTATAATATTTTCCGAAAATTTTATTCATATCAAATAATATTGTATTTATAAAATATCATTATTTTGATACATGAAAAAAGTCGTTTTTAATAAATTTAAAAATAAATATAAAAATGATATAAAATAATTTGAGTTGTGAATCCAACTCGGATGTACTACCAGAAAGTTAGTCCAAGATGTCGGATTTTGACTGATTGTAATTAATATTAAATAAAGTCTGCCGGAATATTTTATCTAAATACAAAATCCACTTGATTGTAGGTAAAGGTGAGGGAGACACGAGATCCAAAGATAGTCCACCGGCCAGTATAAAATATAAAAATTAGGTTGTGGTTTCACTTTAAATTGAATTAATTAAAAATGTTTGCCCATTAGTTTCTGTTTTGTCATTTTCGTACCACACCCAAAAAAATTAAAAATGTTTGCAAATCAACGACTAAAGAGTAGTTAGTGGTGCTTATCAAAAAAATATTACACGCTTATAAAAAAAAAGGAGTAGTTAGTGATAATTAAGCTAAAACCAATCCTTTTCCTAAACAAACTGTAGAAAAAAGAAAAACTCTCTAAATTTACCTTAGATCAAAACTCCTCTCCTTTGTTGATAACTGGTCATTGAAAAAAAAAATGATATTATGGACAGCTAAAAGTACTCTCTTGTCCTTTTTATGGAGATTTTGTTTGATTTTTTCGATAAGAAGTAACTTAGAATATTTTTTATATTAATTTTTTTTACAAAAATATCTTTAATTATGAGTCAGTTTTTTTAATTTCAATAAATAATAAGTGAAATATGTTAATTTCTTTTGGGAGTCTAACTTTATCTCATATGGACTATGGAGTAGGGGTGTTTATTAGATTAGATTGACTCAATGAACTCAACAATCCAAACAAAACTAATTAATTTGGTTTGGATTGATTGAGTTAATGGGTTCCTTTCACATCAAATTTGAACCAAATCAATTGTAATTAGTTCAGTTCTCGAATTTATTTTTTTTCAACCCGAACCAACTTGATGACTCGATCAATAATTTTTAAACTTTTATATTAATACATTTTAGACTTTTAGTACTTAAATTTTTCTTCTACTTTTGTCTTTTCTTTTCTTATTTTATTCATTTTGCTCTTCTTATGATCTTATCTGATATTTCCAAGTGTCTTAATTTGATCATGTTTATGACGTAATTTTCTTTCATCATATTTTGAGTAAAAAAATAATGAGATATATAAAGTAATAACTATAAAAAAAAACTAAGGTTAAACATATAATTTAGTCCCTATACATGTCAAAAATTCTCAATGTATTCCCTATACGAAAAAAAACTTATTAAGTCGGTCCCTATACGTGTCATGGATTCTCAATTTGGTTCATGCTGTTTACAAATTTTTAATTTAGTTCCTATATATCTAGAACATTCTTAATTTGATCCCTACACATACAACGCGTTCTTAATTTGGTCCCAATAGTACAGGAACCAAATTAAGAATGCACTACATATATAGGGACCAAATTAAGAATGTATAAACAGCGTCATGACGGTAAAGACCAAATTAAAAATTTGCTACATGTATAGAGATCAATTTAATAAGTTTTTACCTATAGGAATCAAATTGAGAATTTGCAACATATATAGGGACTAAATTATATGTTTAACCAAAAACTAAATATTAAATAAAATAAATAAGTTTCATTAAAGAATAAGGTATATTTTATCTTGTATTAATATAAATTTAAAAATTATATAAAATAGACAATAAGTAGAAATAAAAACTTGAAAAAATATAATTTTTTTTTTATAATCCAATGACCTAAACCAAACAAACTTGATTTTAATTAGATTGATTTGGTTCAGAGTGGTCGAAAAAATTTTCAAAACCCGAACCAAATCAACCCAATTAAATATAATTGGTTCAAATGTAATTTTATCCTAAACCTAAACCAAACCAAAATAAACATGAGGTGTAATATATTAATGTCTTGAGATTTTTGGGAGTCTAACTTTGCCTCGTGTAGAGAGCATTTTGGGAACTTTACTTTGCCTATTCACATACATAAACAATAAAAATTAAAGAAATAAATATATTATTGATGAGAGATTAAAGAATTAAAGCCAATAAAGATATTTGAAAAAAAGATAAGAGTATGTCTTATTAATGTTAGGGGTAATTTAAAAAAAAACATATAAATTTAGAAAATATTTTAACGTTATTAACTAAATAAACCAATTTCTTTAATCTGTTGTAAATGCACAAACAAACATAGAAAGGAGGTTGAATTGTGTTTGTAAATTTTTTTTGCAGATCTTCTAAAAACACTTGTATAAACAAACGAATGATTTGTCTATTATTGAAACTAGTTTTCCAAAGAAAGGTTGAGTTATAAAACATAATGACTTAGTCATAATATCAACTCCCTTGGTTAGAGAAAATAATAGAAAAGGGATAGAGAAAAACACAGTAAATTTATACTGATTCATCTCACCTAGAGACTACATCTAGTCCTTAGCAAACCCACCAAGAATTTAAACTAAACATAGAATTATAGGAAGCAAGGTCCCAAACCATTACAAGTATTATGTTCTCTAAGTCTTTTCAGGATCAAACACAAATATTGTTTTGTCCTTGCCTCTCTAGGAAATTACAACCAGTATTCTTTCTTAACCAATCCTATTCAAGCTCTATGCAAATCACAAAAAAATGCTTACATAAAGTAATCACAAGCTATCGTTCTGTACAACGAATAAGAGATTAAATAGCCTACAAATGCTCAAAGAATAATCTAAGTTTCACATAATATTTCACTAAGTAAAAAACTTGTTTGAGTAGTTTTTTTTTTCTTTTGAATCTCTTTAGATCTCTCTGCAACTTGTCTCCTCCAAAGCCTTTTATAAGAGCTTGAAAATATTTTTATTGGAGCTCTTCTTTTTTCAAAAAACGTAAATGTTGGTACATTTAATGCAATAATAAATGTTTTTCTCCAACTAATCACATATGAGTTGATAAAGCATTCTGCTTATCACCTTTTCTAGTATTATACTATACAACAGGTGAAGACTTTTTTATTTTTCATATTCAAGTACATTATTGTCATTGTTATGTTGTCCTATCTTCATGCTTTTTTGTTTTTTCATGCATGTTGATGTGGGAGTAAGTAGTCTTCCAATTTTGTCTTGTTCTACCAAGGATGAAGCTCGAAGTCTTCTTAGACAATCTGCGTAGCTTGTGTTAAATAAGGTATTCTTCCAACTAAGATTGTCCCTCTTTAAAACAAAGCAAGAAAAGATTTTTGACAGACGAACTTTATGAACCTTTTTGCACTTGATATATTATTGACCTGCTAGGACAACAACACAATACAAGGATTAGTCTTTCTCATGAAAGCATATTGTCTTATATATATATATATATATATATATTATTTGTCATTAAAACTTAAGGGCTTCAATGGTCGTAGATCTAACCCTTTTGAATTAGTTAGTTGGATCTTATAAAAAATATTGAAGTGAGTAGTTGGTAACAACTAAAAATTGTTGACAATTACCAATATAGTGTGACATGGTTAACAGATAACCTTGTCCCTTAGACATGTAATCAAGAGTTTGATCTCCGGGTCTACGTGTATGGAAAAACATCTATTGGAAGAGGTTAGCCCCTTAAATAGATCTCAATATCTCGAAAAATTAGTCTTTGGCTTTTGGTTGGAGAAGACCTTAGGTTCACAAAAAAAAAAAAAAAAACTATTGATAATTATAAATTGTTGACAAGAATTAACAATTCAACTCTCTTTAAAAATAAACGTGTTAGAATTTTATTTTATTTTGACATACATGGTGAAGTTATTGGTAAGCTAGTCCTTAACTAATGACTAAATTGTTGCTTTTAAATCTATCAAACACTTTCTAAGGCTTCTATAAATTGACTTACAAAAATAATTTTTTAAAATTAAAATAATGTTTTTCTAAACATAAGCCAAAATGTTTTTTAAATGAATTCTAAACACCTTAACTAAGGATAAATGTGTTTTATAAATATATAATTGTTAAAACAAAACTCTTGAGAATATTTCTAAACACCTAAACTTGGGATAAATAAGTTTTATAGAACATATAATTAAGTTTAAATTAAAACTTTTGAAAATATTTATTGTAAAACATATTTTCAGTATAAATCTTGTGATAATTGATTATTTATTGAGATAATTGATCATCAAATGTCGTGATCAATTATTGCAGTGATGAATACACAAATAATCAATTATCTCATTTAATAATCGATTATCAATGTGTATTGGCAAAATCTCCTAAAATTTGATAACTAAAACTATTTTGACATCTTTTAAGTAAGGTCTTGAGTTCGAGCTTTGTGGATGAAAAAAACGTGGTTGAGACTTAAGAGAGGAAACTCTATTAAAGGTGGCTAGCTAGGTTCTTCGGCAAGAATTAGTTATTGACAAAACCGATAAATACTTTACACCGATGTCACGGTAAAAAAAAAAAAAACTATTTTGACTTTTTTTAAATTAATATGCAAATCAATAAATCAATTAAGGGTTCCAGATTTTTCTAATTGCCTACTTACCCTATTATCAATGGAAAAGTCGTCTTTAATGTCTGTGTACATCAAAAAATTAATTAAATTTTTGTAATTGACATTTACCGACAAAAAACTCATTGTATTTTACTGATAGAAAAGTTCACTGTAATGCCTCTATATTACAAACAGAAAAGTCATATGTAATTTACCAACGAAAAAATCCATAGTATTCCTTCTGTATTGTTGACGACCTCGAGATTAACTATAAATGACCGACTATAATAATGAAAATTCTTGTAGCAACTAACGTTCAAGTGTTGCCTATAAAATAAAAAAAATAACAAATAATATTAAAAATATATAAAATACATAATTAAATATAAGAAGTAATAAGAACTGAAAATATTAGCCAACAAATTCTGAATACAAAAGTCATTCATTAACCTTAGAAAATAAAAATTTTTAGAGAGTAAACTAAAAGAACATTTTAGATATAGAATAAAAGAAATGGTAAAAATGAAAATGTTAGGCATATATTAGTATGTTACTTTCTCCATTGTTTTATATAAGAAACAAATAACTAATTCATTAAAACCAATAAAGCAATTAAATTAGTTAATTTTAATTAATAATATTATAAATTTAAATATTATTTTAGAAATAGCCATAGAATTAAATGGCTTAAATGATTATTTTATTTAATAACACTACATATAATTCAAGAGATAATTTTTTTTACCAATTAGTGTGACTTATATTATTAATAGACCAATGAATGCATCCACTTGCATAAAGAAAGAGTAGGTATCTCATTAATAAATTTTTCAATAAATTAAAAGTATAAAAAAAAGTAATAATTAATACATATGAAAGTGGGTCTATGTTTCTTATGATTAAAAAAAAATGCATTCATATCATTATATATATATATAATTTTAGAAATACCCAATTTAAAGTATAAAAAAAAGTAATAATTAATACATATGAAAGTGGGTCTATGTTTCTTATGATTAAAAAAAATGCATTCATATCAATATATATATATATATATATATGAGAGTGAAAGGGTCATATTTATATGAGTGAGAGGAGTAAATCTAGGCGGTACAATCTTACATAGATGGTTATGATTTAAAGTTATGTGACCACTTAAAAGGTCATGTGACTTTTTAAAAACTCATATGACTTTGTATGTTTTAATCTTGACCATTCATGACAAAATCTAATAGTTAATATTCATTCTTCTCATTCTTATATAAAAAAGGTCATCTCATTTGATACGTCCCATATATATATATATATAGGGAATGTATCTAATGAGAGGATTTTTTTTATATGAGAGTGAGAGGAATGAATATTGATTATTAGATCTTGTCATGAATGGTCAAGATAAAAAGCATTTAAAGTCATGTAAGTTTTTTAAAAAGTCACATGACTTTTTAAGTGATCACATAACATTAAATCATGATCATTCATGTATGGTTGTACAACCCAAATTTACTCTTCTCACTCTCATGTAAATATAACCCTCTCACTAGATATGCCCCATATATATATATATAGGTGGCATATTTAGTGAGAGGATCATTTTTATATAAGAGTGAGATGAGTAAATCTGGGCCATATAACCATATATGGATGATTAGGATTTAATGTCATATGACCACTTAAAAAAGTCATTTGACTTTTTAAAAATCTCACATGACTTGTGTATCTTAATCTTGACCATTCATGATAAGATCTAATAGTCTAGTTTTATTTCTCCCACTCTCACATAAAAAAGACCCTCTCATTATATATATATATATATATATATATATATATATATATATAAAGTCATGTTTATTTCGTTACAAAAGTAATATAATTCTTAAATAACTTTTAATCTTAACTATTCATATATAATTATATAATTCAATTTTTTTCATTTCATCATTTCTTATATATCAATGACTCAATCAACAATAACTATCGGCTAAGTTGTTAGCAATAGCACAATTGCTAACAAGTTAATCGATAATTACAATCATCATAAATGTAATTTAATATTGACGCTTGCATGACTGTACGTAAAATTATTGTTCCATTGATATCAGCTGATCACTTTCTTACAGTGGGTTAATGGAGAAATTATTGGGTGGGTCCCTATTAATTTGTATATAACATGTAATCAAGTGTTATTAATATTTTTTTGTGAATTGTAGAAATTGAATATGTGTTATAAACACATTGGCTGGGACCATAGACACTTAGTAGTACTGGACTACCTAATAATTTCTCGAGTTAATGACTATGTAAACGCATTTGATATGACATGTTGCGTTCATTTTCTAGATTGCTAGTAATTTATTCGCTAAATCTGTTAAATTGTGCAGCTAAATACAGACCAAGAAATAGAACTACAGCCACAATGTTGTTGCAAGAAAAAAAAAAATCATGTTGATTAAGATATGCTATTTTTCCCATGTTTTTTTGGGGCTATATAACTTTCCTGCATATTAATTAGATAATGTATACGTTGAGCAACCCAAACATTATTGCCATGAGTAACAAAGGTTAGGTAATCAAGACCTTAATTATACAATACAACGTCAAGTAAAACTCAAACCAAACTCAGAAAGAGTCTTTTTTTAAAACTAACAATCCTTTTGATGTCACTTTCGTAGAAAATTACAAGGAACTTCTAATATGCACAAGTAAGCAACATTTGGCTTCAAAATAAATAACCTGCCATATCTTGAACATATCCGTGCATGATATGAAATTTGTTCTCTTTTGTGAATGAGCAATGGTGGTTGGAAGAAAAAAAAAAACTTAATTTCACAGTTTTCGAGTCAATGGATGAAATTTTTGTTTCCATAATTTCATTTAAAACTCACAAAGTTTGAGGCCATTTGGATTTTATTTTCCGCAGTGATCTAAACAAAAACCAAGTATAGTTAGTTGAATAATATATTAATGTATTCTTGTTTTTTAATTGACAAAAATACCAATATGAATTATATTAAAGAATTTTAATGAAATAAAAATTAAAATATCGAAAATATCAGTGGTTCTATTAGTAAGATTTTAGTATTAAATAATGAGAGAAAAAGTGTAAAGTTTTTCTATACTTTCATTCAATCACATATCGGGGAGACAATTCAAATTTTTAATTTAAAATATCTAAGGTATTGTTTAGATTTAAATATATTATTTGTATTTTAAAAATTTATTTTTCTTTTTAATCTTAAGATGCAAGTTGTATAAATAAAAATATTTGAAATGAGAATAACTACTCAATCTATGGAGGGTTCACTCCAACCTAGAGAGAGGGTCATGAAAAGAGAAGTTTTTCAACTTTATCCAAAAAAACTTGTAATAAGTTATAATGAGGTGAAGATTTGAGATGAATAAATATTGAGATGTTTTTTTAGACGTAAACAAGAACTATTGAACTATGTTAAATAAATTGTGCTCTTTCACTATTTTTTCATTATGTAGTGTTGTGCGAGACGGGTTTGTATTCTCAACATCACAAACTACCATATTTACGGTAAATTTATTGATTTTGATATTAACTATACTAAAAGTCACACGATTTCTAATTCTCTTAAATAATCTTAATTAGAAATAGCGAGCGAAAATAATACGAAATAGGACAAATTATACACACTTCAGTTGTTTCCCTCGGAAAAAATAAGAGAGCTTTGTTGATAAGGATAGTATCACATGCTAGAAGATTTCCAGTACTCCTCGCAGCATAACAGAGCATCTTAGACGGACGAACTTGGCTGGCTAGTAGCTACAGTGGTTTCCAGTTTTTATTTTCTTAATATATAATGATAATAATAATAGGCAGATCGAGTTCGAGTATTACATCCATGAAACTTAACTAATTGAGACATTAAAATTCAGAAACCTCTGGTTTGTGTTCACTTCAAGTCAAGTTCAACAAAATTCTTTTACTGGAGGAGAAAATCCGCAAGGCGCCTCATCATTTTCTTAGCATTCTCCGATTCTGGATTGTGGATGTGAAAAGCATGATCCTCGTCTTCCACTTCAAACAGTTCCGCTTCGCCTTGCCACCCACTCTTCTTCACAGCCTCGTAGTACAAAACCCCTCTATCCCTTATCATATCCTTTTCAGCAACGCAAACAAGAATCTTAGAACACCCAAGCCCGGCCAAGGAAGGTGCCCCAGTAGCCAACGGGTTGATCATAGGGTTGTCAATCCCACCGGCCGCAGAGGGATAAACAAAACCCCATACCAAAAAGGGCACCCTCTCCTCGTGCCCTTCAACCGGTTCAGATCCAATTGGCTCTGAACCGAAGAAGTAGGAATGAGAAAAAAAAGCACCCAAGACTTTGACACCACCAGGTAAAGCTTCAACCCCAGCACGCATGGCAATGTTATGCACAATGTTACCACCGGCGCTGTCACCCCCAATGAAAACTCTGTTGAAATCACCATGGTTGATAAGCCATGGATCAGTGTTTGTGGCAACCCATTTAAGAGCATCCCAGCAGTCATGATAAGCTGCAGGAAGAGGGGTCTCTGGCGCGAGCCTGTACTCCACAGAAACGACTAAAACTTGTGCTACGGAGACAAACAAGTTGAAGTAGTTTTGGTGGAGTTGGTTGAAGGCAGATTCGAAGAAAAATCCACCACCATGAAAGTAGACCAAGATGGGGACTTTACGGTACGGTTGCGGTTGCGGTTGAGATCCTTTTCCTGGGATCGGATCCTGTTTGGAAGGTATAGACGAGCGGAAATGGAGGGGTTATTTGAGATGACAACGTCTTTGGATGATACTTTTGTAGTTGGATCTTCAAGCGTGGGTCGCACAATTGGAGAGTTTTGGAGGCGTTCAATAGTGCCATCCTTGTAAATTCGGACCAAGGTTGGAATCTCCATGGTTATCTCCTTGGCGGTGGCTGCTGTGGAATTCGAATCCATTGAAGAGACAAAAGGTAACTGTTGCACTTGAAAACAGTTTTGGAGGACCACAAAAGCAAGGACAGAATGAGAGGCTCCGTGCCTTTGCAACTTGCAAACAAAGACTCACGGAGCAAATTCCAACGAGGGCAGTGGGGTACATATATATTTGATGACATATAACGTGAAAGATTTCATCCCAAAAATTATTATTTCATATTATTTTATCTCTTTTATATTTTTCTTATGTTTGATAATGATACGAAAGAGAAAATAAATAAAAAAAGGGATTTTTTAAATAAAATAATTAACTTGCTTTAATTATATATGTTCAAACCGTCAAACATGACCTACAAATAATGTATAAAGTAGTAGTATCGTTTATTATTGGAGAGAGCGACCACTTGTTGTTTGGAGCAACACGCATAGTATCATTTATTATTTAATCCAGAATTATTTTACGAAAAATGTAAATCTGTGCCTTTATCGGAGATATTGATTAAAAATTAAAAGTATTTTTTATAATTTTTAACATTAAATATTTATTCATTGATTTTTTTAATTAATATCTTTGATATGGTTACTCGTTAATTAGCAAGATTGTTTTATTACAACGACTTTTTTTTTATTTTCGAATTTTGTGATATACCAACTCGTTTACTTTGAATCATATAGTTAGAAGACAAACATTATTGATTGAACTGATGAGATAGCACATTGCAATCGAAGACTCATGAAGCATATATAGCATATTGCCAATAATAATTTCAATATGACGTTGGGGACTTTAATTATATATGGTCAAACATGCATTTCTCCTCGATCCTTAGAACATTTTATAATAGAGTAATTATAAATATTTATTTATTTATTTCATTTTATTTCTATTTTTTTTATCACATCTGTTATTTTTTCTTTTCTTTTTTTTAATAATGGAGCACTCGTTCATATTTTTCTTTTATAATGGGTAACACCAAATCCACGTGGTTCAGTAGGTGGAAGGTCTTTTTCAGAGCGGTTCCATATTTATGACCGACAAATATATAAAATAGTATTATTATTAAAATTAAATTACTCTGAATATTCTTATGTGTTTGGATGAAGAATTTCTAAATTAAAATTTAAAACGTAAGGGGGTTAAATTACATCAATTGAATTCTTTTTTATTTAATTAATTGTTTGGATATTATTTTGGGAATTAAATTCGGTTGTCCATGTTAAAAAGTATACTTATGAATTTTACTAATGAAGACATGATATAGAGCATTTTCCCCCTCAATTATTGTTATACTCATAAGCGTGTCATTCTCGATTAGTATAGAATATTTATTTATGTGAGCAATGAATGTGTAATTATTAATTAGTTAAAAATTTAATTTATTGATCATAAATAATCACAGAAATTGGTGGTAACTTTAAAATGCATTACACGTACTGTTTGAAGAAATTTTTTGACCAGAGAGTTGTCTCTTCCGGTATACACATAATCCACTTATAAAATAATTAAGACAAGATCTCTATCAAATAAAGATCTAGCAGGGGAAGAATTCATAAATCCTACATACAACAAGTTGTCACATATAGACATATATATATATATAACGTACACCAACTTCTTGTCTTTTTTTACTTAGAGTACTTTAGTAAGTTATAAATAAGGATTATCTTAAAATACACTCACGTTGTAACCTGTTAACTTATTCCAACTAAAAAACAAATAGGTATACATTAGCAATACTTGTGGAATTTGCTAACATACACTCACTTAATATGTACGTTAACAAGTCTCATATATATATATATATATATATATATATATATATATATATATATATATATATATATATATATATATATATATATATATATATATATGAGGCGTCACTCTCTCTAACACTTTCTTTCTAATATTCTCTCTATTATTGACTGAAATTTATTAAAAATCACAAATTTTGGTGGGTCGCACCCCTCATTTAATGAGTCTCTCTCCTGATTTAGAAATGAGACCCACCAAAATTTGTGATTTCTAATAAATTTCTATTAATAATAGAGAGAGTATTAGAAAGTTTATATATATATATATGGAGAATGATCAAATGACACCAGTATAACTTACACTGACTATTATACCATTAATAACTTTATATAGAATGTAATTTTTATCAATCCAACCGTTGAATTGTAACTATATATTACCTTGATTGTTTATGCTAAATTTTGTGAAAATTGAACAACAATAAGAAGGTAATTAAATAGTTCATATTTATTGTATATTTTAAAGGTATATATTATGTCTATTTTGATGTATATGAATTATGAACCAAATAATTTTGAATTAATATAATACTTTGTAGATATGATCTACATGAAAACAACTTTGAATCCAATGGCGGGTTTTGAGATAAAATCATTCAATTGAAAGTTATTGAATAGTTAATAGTTGATGTAAGTTACACTAGTGTCATTTGCTTCGTCCCATACTAATAGTAAAGAGAGTATTAGAAAGTGTTAGATAGAGCGATGCTAGCATTCCTTTGTGTGTGTGTGTGTGTGTCCATAATTTGGAAATTCATTTCAACAAACATAATTCACTAAGAAATTTACAAATAATAATCTATCACACAGTTATTTCGTCTAATGATGCGAGACAATTATTTCATGGCACCAAAAATAAAAGGGAATTGTCTAAGTGCACCTTGAGCTCTCATCTACAAACTCATCTGTACCATTCCTAACATGGGTCCAACGATGGAGCTCATTAATCATTATGTTATGACCGAGCTCTCTAACCTGCAACGTAAGCACATATGATATAAT
This sequence comes from Spatholobus suberectus, assembly GCA_004329165.1. Lineage (NCBI taxonomy): Eukaryota > Viridiplantae > Streptophyta > Magnoliopsida > Fabales > Fabaceae > Spatholobus > Spatholobus suberectus. The sequence goes on along the minus strand of CM014730.1, from coordinate 92,917,977 downwards.
AAATAATTATTATATAAAATTAAAATTAAAGTTGTGCATTCATATGGTATAATAAATAATAAGTACATAACATTAAAATTAAAAATGAAAAGTTAAAGACAATTTTTGAATATACCATCCAAAAAGCATGCTCAGTCTGGGTGACGAATCCTCCTGTGTGCAAGCTCCCACCGATTTTTGATCCCTATTTTTCTTTGTCTAGGTTGATATTTTGTACAAAACAGTTGAAGCTCAATGAACACAAAGGGCACCTCAAACTCCTTCCCCTATCCAATTAGGATGTTCACCCTACAAGTTGGCGTCCCTAAGCATATCAAAAAGGCAATAGGAGGCTTTGTGGTGAAAGTTCCACTCCACTTGTGCCTCATCCTCAACTCTCTAAGTGACTTTCTCCTGTGTGAGGAAAACATAAATAATATCTGTTTTAACATAAGTTAATGAAATAATAAATTAAAACAACATATTGATTAAATTTAATTTTGTAACTTATGGCGCTCATCTATAAGTCAATTAGTGTGGCCTTATCCCATTCCAAAAGAAACTTTTTCTTTACTTGTTAATAGTTATTAGTTATGACTCATATCTTATACTTGACAAAATTTCAGCAACATTTCTCATTGGTTTCCAAGTACACAACTTGACTATGGTGATATCTACCAAAATCAAATATGCACCCAAAGAATAAAAGGTAATGTAATAGATCGAAATTTCATCAAGTATAAGGCATAAGAATTAACAAATAACTATTATACAATTAAAGGAAAAGTTTTTTCCCAAACAATTTCGCTTGAACAATTCAAGATTCAATACACTGAGGGTACCTCGAAAGAGTACGTGCTCAATCATATTGAATCTCAAACGGAAAACTAAGGTTTTGCTTAAGTATTCACTTGTCTATAAAATAAATCAATTTTACATACTCTTTGTACTTGAAATTCAAGTTCATAGAATAAGTGCAATTAATTGCTCATATCCCCTCACTTTAGCAACATAAAGTGCATAAGGAATAAATTGGCAAAAGAGCTTATAAGTAACTATTCTTAAAAAAAAATAAAAATCAATTAATCAAGTGACCTCAATAACTCAAGAGAGGCTAGGTGAATTGAATTATATTAAAAATGTTTTTGCAAATCATAAAAAATATAATCGTGAAAAGAGATAAAGAGAAAAAAAAAACCCTTATTTACTTTATCTTTTTGACTTTGGCTTTATCTTTATTGATTCCTTGGCTTTGTGTTCATCTATCTTTAACTTTGTCTTCATCAAAACTCATTGAACCTCAATAGCAAGAGTTCATACTAAACACTACCCACCTAAAATCCTATTTAATATACTTTAATCAAGTTTGAGTCTTATGGGTGTTTTAAGTGCTAAGAGAAATTGGTATTATATTTCTTAAATTTATTGCAGCCCATTTATTTTGTTATTTAATTATTTTTATAATTTAATTTTTATTGTATAATCTTTTAATTTAATTATTTCAATATTATTTATTATTCCACCATATTAATTTTAATAAAATATAGTCTCCATGTCTTATTGGTTTATGGCACAACTTTGAGTGCCAATTAAATTTTAAAATTTAAGTGATAATTTTTATTTTTTTTGAGTTGTATGAGTTTTAAAACCTATTATAATTAAGTTCTAAGTGGAAGTGCTATTCTATTCATTAATATTTTATTTAAATATTTATTATTTATTCATTTAATTTTAATTAGTAATTTTTTAATGAGTTATTTATTTAATTAATATAACTAAACATAATTAGTTAATCTTTTATAACCAGTTTATTAAAATTAGTTAATTATTTAATCATTTATTTATTTATTTTATTATTTATATTTACTTAAATTTTACATATTTAATCAGTTGATTTTTGTTTAATTATATTTATTTAAATTTAACTATTTAATCAATTTATTTATTTATTATTTAAATATATTTATTTAACTTTCTAATCATTTAATCAATTTTTTTTATTCTCCATTTTAACCATTTGAACAAGATCTAATGCTATTCAAAACTATACCCGAGGACAACAAGTATATTAACACAGTGAAATATAAGAAAAAAAATAAACAAAAATGCTAATCACAAGCAAATAATGTACAGAGCAGAAATGTTAATATACATACCAGACATGTTAATCTCAAACATCACATACTAGAATTAGAGCATGCATAAAAAAAATCCAAAAACCAACAACTATAAATTAAAAACCAATAAATGAAAATATCTTTTTATCATAATAAAAATATTAAATTCTCTCCATAAATTAGATTAATAATTTAAATAATTTCCTTAAAATAATATGTAAATTAAATGTTATTTTCTTAAATAATGTTCATGTATATTACCAAGCGCGTAGATTAACTGTCACGAGATTGTTACTTAAAAAAAGATCTTTACTGCCTATGGTGATACATGTAGTCTTTACCCCCACCCCCCCAAAAAAAAATCCGATGTTCATGTATGTTTTATGTCACGTAGGCGGTCAAAATTAAACTCACTAGTTTGATTAATAAGTTTGACTATGATTATCTATGTGGCACGGGACATACTAGTTTAACTAGCAAGTTAATCCAATAAACAGAAAAAACAATCCTATATTGCTAATATGTTTCAGAACAACTCCATTTTAATATTTAATTTTTAAGAGTGCTTCAGTTTTATCAATCAACCCTCAAACTCCCCAACTTTCTTCTTTTCTTTTCTTAAGGGGATTGTAGTATCGTTTTATGTTCCACCTCCTATTTCTGTCACAGGAATCCATGTAACACTATTTAAGCCTCAAACCACATTAATTATTCTTCTGCGACTTCTCTTCAATTCTTTACTCCTAAGCTTAAGTTAAAATATAAAATTATTAAATAAAACGTATAACTTTAGCATTTGTATTTTTAAATTATTTAAAATAAAATAAAACTTGTAAATTTAATATTTTTTTCAAATAATTAAATAAATAGTAATGTTATCTTTGACTTATACTCTTTCAACACAATTAAATGCGTTATTAATTTTGAGTTGACTGAATAGTAATGTTATCTTTGACTGAATAATTTAATATTTTTTTCAAATAATTAAATAAATAGTAATGTTATCTTAACCACCCTTATTTATGGGGTTCAAAGCCTGTTGGGTCTGAACCCGTTATTGGATTTGAGGAGTGTAATCAATCTTTGATTTGGGACTTCGCGTACCCTGATGCGCCTGGTGGGTTGGATAATCCCATGATCAATCCATTGGCTCCTGGGGCACCCAGTTTGGACTATGCTTGGGTGTTCTAAGATGCTTATAACTGTTGCTGGTAAGGATAGCTTGCACTTTAGGGACAGGGCAGTGTTATATTATGAGGCTGTGAAGGAGAGTGGGTGGAAAGGGGAGGTTAAGCTGTTTGAGGAGGAAGAAGAGGATCATGTTTATTTTATATATGATACCGAAACTGAGCAAGCCAAAAGATTGATTAAAATCGTGGTTGATTTTCTTAGCCAGTAAAAGAATTGCCTTTGTTTTGAATGAGAATAATAAAATTGCATGTCATCTATTTGTGTTCCCCAAGAGTCTCTTAATGCAGAAAGGATCTGTCTGTTTGTGTCTTTGGTCTAGTTCATAAAATCCTTCATCCGTAATGTTGTAAAGAGTATTAATGGGGTATAAATCATAACCAACAATATGCCATATGCATAATAAGAAAAAAAATGTTAGTTGTTTTACTTATTTTTGTTGGTATAAATTTTAGTGAATGAAAATTAAATTATTAATATAATGTATTATATTATAATAGTACAGACTTATAATATTTATACTAATAATTAATTTTTATTAAATAAAATTAGAGTTTAATGGTCATGCACTAACAATATAAAATAGTTTTACACTGTCATCCAATCACAAACCATCATTTATTGTAAGTTTGTTGACTTTTATAATAAATACTTTAAAAGTCACAATAATGGTGATTTCTAATTAGTTGACAGTGTAAAACTTTTTACACTGACAGTGCATGACCATTAAAATCATAAAATTATAGCTACAAAAGCAAGTTTAATGTTTTTTTTATTAGTATGTATGTAATTTTTAGTAAATATTTCAGTAAATGTATGTATTTATATTGTTATTCTTATTATTATGTGGTAACTTGTGCAACACGATGGCTCCTCTAAGTACAACATAAGATAATTCGATCAAATTCTAAATCATAAACCAAGTAAACTTATTTAATTTTTGGGGTGGCACGTGACTTGGTTAATTAGTCGGTTCCGTTTGTTTAAATTTTTTGAAAAATGTGATTTTATTAATATATAAAAAATCATTTACTTTTTAAGGATTTTATGAAAAATAAAATATATATATATATATATATATTGCTTGATTATAAGTATAAAAATAATTTTTATTTTAAATTTACTTAGAATTTTTTAGAAATTCTTTAAAATAATTTCTCAAAATAATCAAAATTTGTTTTTAATTTTTTCTTCAAAACGTTTAATAAACACACTAAAAATTATTAAAAAAACATAATTCATTAAATATAATCAAATGCTTATAATTCATTAAATTAATAGTAAAGTAACATTATATTAATTAAATTAAACTTTAATTTTTTATTTAAAATGCATGTATTTTTTAATTTTTATTTTACCTTTATGATATAATTAGTATTTTAATGTGTACATTGAATGGAATAAACGTTTATTTTTATATAATTAAAATTGTATAATAAATAGTTTTTTAATATATAAATGATATTATAATTAAAATTTAGAATAAATAAGTATTTTTGAATATATCAATTATATTCTAGATTTATAATAAATCATTTAAATTGTAATATAAGGTTATTTTTGACAGAGATAGCTACAATAGTGATGGTAGGAGCAACAAGCAGTGGGAGAGGAGTAAGAACTCATCCTTAATTACAGTGGATTGGTTGGGGTGCTTGAAGCCTCAGTGCTGTTGTGGCAAGAAAGTTGAGTAGGCAACTAAGATAGCGGCACAACTGTCGTAGACAACCAAACTATTGAGGTCTTGCAGTTTCTAATGTCCACCATAACGAAGAAAATTAGAAATTAGGAAGGGAAATGATTTCTCGTTTCCCACATACAACGCCAATGTTCAATGGCAAAACCACGAGATGACTCAAGCACGAAAGAGGCAATTTATAGCCAGTAAAGCACAAACTAGTATAGTGGAAACACAGCGAAGAGGATAATTCTGCTAGTGACCACATGTAAAGACTCTAACGCTCAAGTCAATATGAGAGTAAGATTAGTGAAAAAATGAGGTTAGAATCATACCCGTTAGGCAAGAAGCCCTTATATAGTATGGGTTTTGGATGCCAAAAAAAAAAAAAAACTATTACGTAGTTACACTGCATGTGGCTGACATGGTAGGTAGTTAGAGTCATGGGAGACGCGTGAAGCATGATTTTGCAACTCAACCTATAAAAGTCAACTACGATAGGTTGATCCTAATGTAAGTTAGCAAGAAGTCGTTTCAAGCTTTGGTCAAGTGATTGATCGGATGGCACAAGTTCTCAAGGTTGATAAGAGTCCCAACCTCAAAAGGCTAGTTTGTACATCCATGAAGGGTAGAAGACAATATGCCGAAGGTCGATCCAGAACATAATTCAATGGTTAGATCAATAAAAAAGCACATTTTGTATAAAGTTATATAGTCATGGTTTAATAGTTAATATAAGTTACATTAATGTAATTTAATTAATTCATCCTCATATGTGTGTGTGTGTTTTATATAAAGTTATCCATAGTGTAATAGTTAATAAAAATTACATTGGTGTAATTTAATCCATCCACACACACATTTGCACTACATATATTATTATGTGTGATAAAATTGTTAACTTTTGTAATAATTAATTTAAATGTCATATAATTTTTGGTGATATTCTAATTGGTTAACAATACAAAATTGATAGTGTATTAAAATAAAATTCAAAGATAAATTTATCAATTAGTGAAAATGCTAGTATATATTAGTACAAATGGTTAAGGATTTAGAGAAATAAATTTTCATTCTTTATAGACATTGGTTAGAATTCCTCTTCTTCTCTATCTTGTTAAAAAAAATGTTAAATTAAATTTTGTACATGTTATTGCATGAAAAAAGAATTTAATTAGAATGCATTGATGGTGTAAATGATTTTTAGTAAGATTGTTAATTTTGGTAAAAATTACTTTAAAAGTTATATATAGTATAATCTCTATTGGTTGACTTTGTAAAATCTTTTACAATAATGATACATCAAAATTAAACTCAAATAATAATAATAATTTATTCTTCTGTAATGCAAACTACTAATTTATTGAACATTCAATGTATACATTAAACATTCTTTAAAAATTCAAAATAATTTGCTGATTTGAGTTACGCCAATTTAAATTAATATTTTAATTTTTATACACTGCTAGTATGAAGATTCTATATTGTCAACTAATCAGAAATCATATTGGTATAACTTTTAAGATAATTATTTTAAAAATTAATAAACTTACTATATATAATGGTTTGTGATTAGATGACAGTATAATAATCATATACATTATTAGTATATACATTATTTACTCTTTAAATATTTTAAATTTAAATTAATATTGTAATTTCTATACACTACTAGTATGAAGATTTTATATTGCAAACTAATTATAAATCATTATTGATATAACTTTTAAGGTAATTATTCTAAGAGTTTAATTGTTATGTACTATCAGTGTAAAAAAATTTACATTGTCAACTAATCGAAAAGCAGTTTTAGTGTAACTTTTCGGATAGTTATTATCAAAGTCAACAAACTTACCATACGTGGTAGATTGCAATTGGATGACAATGCAAAACTGTTTTACACTATCATTGCATAGTCTATTCTTTCTTACTCTAAAAATTAATAAACTTATTATATATAACGGTTTTTCATTGGATGACAACGTAAAAATCATATACACTACTGGTACATACATTATTTAATCTTAAAATATTTTAAATTTGATTTTCTAAATTTAAAAACACCAATGCTTTTAATACATTAACAATATAAAATATGTTTGTGTAATGCACCGCAAGGACGATTTCTTATATTTGTGATCCAATCATTAATTGTTATATGTAAGATAAAAAAATTTACCTTTGTAGTAATTATTTTAAAAATTATATTTAGTGTAATTTTTAATTAATTGACAATGTAAAAATTTATACTAACAATATATTAAAATTAAACTAAAAAAATATCAAAATTAAACTAAATAATAATAATAATTCATTCTTCTATAACTCAAAATACGTATTTATTGAGCATTCAATATATAAATAAAACATTCTTTAAAAACTTAAATATTAACGATAGGTGACTGATTTGAGTTATCATTGAAAACTTGTGAAAACTATCCAAATCCTTTCGGGCTCCGGCCGGCCTAGTGGGTTGAGTTACATCATTTTAAATATTATAAATTTAAAAACACCAATGCTTTTAATAAATTAATAATATAAAAAGATGTTTGTGTAACGCACTACTTTGTTATAATTAAAATTTAAAACTGAAACGTTACAAAGTCAATGTTTTATTCAAAAAGGCCGAAAGATCAAGACATGTTTCTCTGTTTGCATGCATTTAAACACGTGTAAATAAAGAACCAAATACATGTGTCGTTCTTTTTTAATATATTTTGTTTGAAATGGTTATACCAGTAAATTTACTTTCTATCTTTTTTATTTATCTTTTTACTATATATTTTTTCTCATCGCATCATTTATTATATTTGTCATTTTCTCTATTTGTTTATAATTCTTCCATCTATCTATATATAACAATGGATAATGAGTAAAGCTCATTCTAAAATAAGATGGATGGAGTTGATAGAAGAGAGAAACAAAAGGATAAAATAATGAAAAATACTATTTGTAACGAAGGTATTTTTCGTTAAAATCACACAATTGACGATTTCTGTCAAATAACGTCTTTGACGTTTTCAAATCTTTTTAATTAATATTTACATTAAAAAATAACCATCGTTCATTTCACTTTTCATGCAGTTCGTGTGTTTAGTTGTCGTGTCAATTAGCACGATTGATGTTACAAATGTATTTTTTTTTCCAAAATCATACAATTGGCAATTACTGTCAAACTAGATTTGAGACCCATGTTTATATTATATATTTTTAATAATTTTAGTTCTTTTGTAAAATGTGTGTATGTAAATAAAATTAAGATTTTTTTAAAATATTTAGTGATATGTTAGATATAATTACATTGAAATTGAGGATGTTGTCTTCAAAAACATTTAATAAAATTTCTAAATAATAGTGAAGCATTAGTCGTATAAAATTTATAAATAAAATAAAAATATAATAAATATAAATATGAATATATATATATATATATATATATATATATATATATATATATATATATATATATACACATATATGTGTGTGTGTACATGCGCGCGCACACGCGTATGTGTATGCATGTAAAATTGAGTATTCAGTTTTGTTATTGCAAATATTATATTAACAAGTATTTTTGTGTTTCTATAATTAATAATTTTTAACTATATTATGTAAAAACTAACTGGTAAAATAAAAAATACATATAAAATAATAGATAAAATTAATTTAAAATTTGAAAAACTTATAATTACATATACCACCACATATTCACAAAAGTCAAAGTTGTTCACTTTATTATCATTTAATATAATTATGATTTACGTTATATTAAGAGATAAAATGAAAAAAATACAATAATAATATAATAGACAAGTAACTTTTATTCAAAAAGAAACTATCAATTTAATTATATATTATAACAAATAAATACATACAATAAATAATATTATAGAAAGAAAAATTATTTATTTATATATTTACAAAAATAATACATTAATAGCATTAAAAACTACATTAATTTCCTTCTTAGATTTATTTTATTGTTACATTTTGTTATTTTAAAATGTTTTATGAACTAAAAACTAAAGATATACGCACTTTAATATTAATTTATTGATAATTATTTGTTTTGTATATATTTTTTATGATTTCTTTATTGATAAATATTAATTCATATTTGCATAATAAAAAATTTTCATATTTTTTTATCTTTTTAATTTATTTATAAATATTTAAATTTGTATTAATTTATATGTTATGATATTTTTTTCAACAATTGAATTTTGAAATAACTTTTATGAAATTTTGTATACATTAAACTGAAATTCAACTTCAAATTTATAAACTAGTTTTAAAACAAAATCAATAGTTTTTTAATTCAAGGTATTGCAAAAGCCAAAATTTGCATACCATTTTTATTTTTTTTGTATCTTTTTAATTGACATATAAAATTTAGTAAATATTTTTTTCTTAGACTTTATTCAAATTAAAATTATGTTTGATTGTTAACACTACATTGTTATTATGATAATTGACTATTTTGAATTAAAATAATCATTGATATTATTATTGTTGTTGTTATTATAACAACATCTATATTTAATACCATAATAAGCAATTATGATTTTTAATTAAAATTGATTCCATATCTAGCTATCACAAACATGAAGAAACTGTATTTATTATTGTTATCATGATAATTGACAATTTTGAATATGAGAATCAATATTTAACTTTAGTTATAGAAACAGTTTTGCAAAAGAAAAAATTATCAAATTAGGATATTGCAAAAGTCAAAATTGATAGACCACATATTAGTTATCACTGGTGCTATTGCTAGAATGATTTTTCTTTGTATTTTTTTAATTGACATATAAAATTAAGTCAATAGTTTTTTATATTTTATTCAAAATTAAATTTATGATTGTGTTAACAGTGCAAAAAATAGTATGTGAAATGAAATAAAATTCGTGCAAATGGAGTTGAGCTTGATTATGTAAAAAAAATATTCACTGGTTAAATAATGCATTTGGTTGCACAAACATGAACATGTTTATCACTAATAATTAATTGAATAAAGACTACAAGTTGATGTAAATTTAATAATTTTTATATATCTATAACTTCTAAAATCCCATTCTTTTGTGCTTGTTATATAATTCTTTTTTATTCGATTGCAACTTGAAAAAAAAAATTTAACAAAAATAAAGGTTACATTTCATATTTAAATTGAGTAAAAGAGTGATAAGTCAACACCAAGAGAATAACTTTAAATTGTTAGAAAAAAAGTGTCGATAAATGAAATAAAGTTGTGCAATGATATAAATCACTTCCTCGAGTCATTGCTGCAAAAAAATAACTAACACAAAAAAATAATCTAATTTTGTATTTCATTACCACTCCCTAAACTTAAAAATGAATAAAAAATTATACTACACACTTTGGAGTTAATATATGCACCTTTTCAATGTAGGTCTATAGTCTTGAGTGGAAAAAATCTGTTTACACTGAAGAAAAAAAATTATTCTTAAAATAAAAAGGTTTAGGAATAGGGTCAACCTTATTACAATTTGGTATGAGTTCTTATAATGCACACATTTTCTCATTGATATAGTCTCTTCATCTCTGTATAAATAAATCCCAAAATAAGTGTAATATAACTTATTCATGAAAACAAGAGTTTTTTAAAGGAAAAATTACCTTCTCAGATATTATAAGTCTTTTTGCTCTGGTTTGATTATCCTTTGTCACTTCTTCAATTGGGAAAAATTTTTATCTAATGTCATTTTTTCACAACCATAAAATCCAAAAACACAACATCCAAAAAATTAAACAAAACTCATGAATTTTGTGTAAAAAAAATACGGATCTAATGAACAAAAATAGAAAAAAAAGATAAAGGAAAAAACAATTAGAAAAAATAAATAATTCATCCAAGAAAGCAATCTCACACAAAATGACAGAAACCTCAATCAAATCAAGAATAAAAAAAAAACACAAACCAATATGTATAGACATAAACCAAACCCATGTATAGAGTACAAACCAAATCCAACAATTGCGATTGAAAGAAAAAAACAAGCCACCTAAATCGTAAGTAATACAACATTTTGACAAGCACAATTAAAAAAAAAAATAGGAAGAAAGGTAAGAAGACAACATAAATAAGAAAATTACTTACAATCGAGATTACCAAAAACCATTTACTTGTACCTATACCCCCAAGTCTTGCTAAGGCTGAAACTGTATGCTAATGAATTAAAAAAAAATAGGAAGGTAAGAAGACAACATAAATAAGAAAATTACTTACAATCGAAATTACCAAAAACCATTTACTTGTACCTATACCTCCAAATCCTGCTTAGGCTGAAACTATATGCTAATGAAAGGGAGAAATAGTGCATGGGAGCTTTTACCTTTTATTTTGGCAACCAAACCTAGCATGAAGTTTTTGTTAATAAGAAAAATAGTGCAAAGACAAAAGCCACTGTATAATTGCTATTCATATTAGATTATACTGGTGAGACATTAATTAGAATTGAAAAAGTGTGCATTGATATTTATTTTCAAAAATAAAAAACGGTAGAGTGGAATGGAAAGTGGAAAGGGTGAATTTAACTTACAATTTAATGGTTTTAATTATATAAGTGTGCATGATTACAATGAAATATTTAGAAATTTTATTATTTTAATTTAGACTATTTGAAGAATGTACATGATTACATATTGAAATGTTTAAAAAATTAATGACAATATTTTTTATTTTTAAACTTCATTTTTTTTTATAGCAATAGACTAACCAATCAAATACTTTGTATAAAAATTCAAATAATTACTAAAGTTGTCATTTAATTCAAAAGACATTTAACTACATATTTATATAACCATTAGTTTTGAAATGTATCTAACTTTTTATAATATTATAATATTAAACGTTATTATTATGTTTTAAGAAAATGTTATTATTATAGTATTTATATATATAACTTTCTTTTATCGTCTTTCAGTTTTAAACCATATATTATTTACATGAAAATATCAAATTATATAATAAATAGCATTAATGGGAGCAATTAAATTTTTCATTAAACATAATTAGGTTTGTTAAATTTGATTAGATCTGACGACTATTATAATGTTTAAATTAAAGCATCCAGCAACAATTCTCATTAGTTCAAGTCTATTTTTCATAGATATATAATTATTTAAAATTTAACTACATATTTATAAAATTATTACTTTTAATTATTATTGTTCATGAAATATATTTTAATAACTAAATTAAAAACTATAAGAATATATATTAAAAAATATTTTTGAAACCTAATGACCTATATATATATATATAATTAGGTCATTAGGTTTCAAAAATATCTAACTTTTTTATAACATTATAATATTTAATGTTATTATTACAATATTTATATATTTAACTATCTATAAAATCTAGACTTATGTATATAAATAATGATTTGTTTTTAATTTATATACTTAGTTATTAATTAAAATAAAATATTATGAATCATTTTAAAATTTACTATATATTTATGAAATCATTAGCTTTGAAATATATCTAATTTTTTATTTTTATAATATTTAATGTTATTATTATGGTTTAAGAAAAAAGTTTTGAAATATATTTTAAAGAAACAAATTTAAAAAATAAACTTGAGCATAAGTATTAATATAATATTTAATTTTATTACTACATTATTTATATATCTAACTTTTTTTTTATCATTTTTTAGTTTTAATATATATATATATAGGTATTAAATTTTATTATAATTACTTTTTATTTAAAAATATTTTATATACATATAGATTCTGATGAAAAATCATAAATTTAATAAATTGATGTTTTAATTATTAAATTTAATAAATATATTATATTTAATAAATACAATATTTAATGCTATTTAAATAAAATATTTATTTATATATTTATAAAAATACTACATTAAAACATTAAGTGTTACATTAATACCTACGTAATAAATATAATTAATGTGAACAATTTAATTCATCATTAAGTAAAATTAATTCTGTTGAATTTTATTAAATCCAACGACTATTATAAAGTTTTAGTCTCCCGCTTACAAAAGTTCAAGTCTCCTTTACATATATATGTATATATAGATAGAAGATAGTTTTGAAATATATCTAACTTTTATAATATTATAATATTTAATGTTATTATTATGGTTTAAGAAAAAATGTTATTATTATAGTATTTATATATATATATATATATATATAACTTTTTTTTATCGTCTTTTATTTTTAAACTATATATTATTTACATAAAAATATCAAAATTGTATAATAAATAGCATTAATGGGAACAATTAAATTCTTAATTAAACATAATAACGTCTCTTAAATTTGATTAGATCCGACGGTTATTATAATGTTCAAATTTCAATCGATAGTTGAGGTTTGTTCAAGTCTTCTTTATATATATATAACGTCTTTCATGTTTTTAAATCTTTTTAATTAATATTTACTTTAAAAAATTACTACCGTCCATTTCACTTTTCGTGCAATTCGTGTGTTTAGTTTTCATAACAATTAGTATGACTATACAATAATAGAAGTAATAATTGATATAACGAAAAAGAATGAGAGAAACAAAAATAAAATAAGAGAAAAGAGAAAATAAATTTATGTTAATAATAACTCATGTCAACTTTTCTTTTCTTTTCTTTTTGGTCTTGTGCGTATTAATTCTATGTGTGATAAATAGCAGAAAATTGCACACCCTCCTCATTGGAGATGTTTTGACTCAATTTTGCATTCTTGAAATGGCTTCCACCGGAGACTTGAGTTCCACCAACGCCAAACGCATAGTCTCACAGGTTCCTCCCTACATATATGTCTACAATGATGGCTCCATCGAACGTCCCATAAACATTCCTAGAACTCCTCCCTCACTTGAAGACCCCGCAACAGGTGTCTCATCCAAAGACATCTTCTTCTCAAAGAACCCTTTCCTATTTGCTCGACTTTTTCTTCCAAAACTAATTACTCAACCCAACCAAAAAATCTCCGTCTTAGTCTACTTTCATGGCGGTGCCTTCTGCTTTGAATCAGCATTTGCAGCGCACCACACCAAATACTGCAACCTATTATCTTCTCAGGCAAATGTTATAATCGTTTCCATAGAGCATAGGAAAGCTCCAGAACATTTTCTCCCTGCAGCTTTTAATGATTGCTGGGCTGGTCTCAGTTGGGTTGCTTCCCATGCCACCCCAAACCCCACCAACAGTGACACGTGGCTCATCAATCATGGTGATTTCAGCAAAATTTTTATTGGGGGTGATAGCAGCGGTGCCAATATTGTTCATAACGTTGCCATGCGTGCTGGGGTTGAAGATTTACCTGGTGGGGTCAAAGTTTATGGTGCTTACCTCAACCACCCTTACTTCTGGGGTTCAAAGCCAACTGGGTCTGAACCTGTTATAGGGTTTGAAGAGACCACTCAATCTTTGATTTGGAAGTTTGCGTACCCTGATGCACCTGGTGGGTTGGATAGCCCAATGATCAATCCATTAGCTCCTGGGGCACCCAGCTTGGCTCATCTTGGGTGTTCTAAGATGCTTGTTACTGTTGCTGGTAAGGATCACCTGCACTTTAGGGACAGAGCGGTGTTGTACTACGAGGCTGTGAAGGTGAGTGGGTGGAAAGGGGTAGTGGAGCTGTTTGAAGAGGAAGAAGAGGATCATGTTTATTTCATGTTTGATACGGAAACTGAGCAAGCCAAAAAATTGATCAAAATCGTGGTTAATTTTCTTCGCCAGTGAAAAGATCTGCTTGCTTGAGCTTATATATAACAAGGGGTTCCTCAAAGTTTGTAGCTAAATAAAATTCGTAGAATTATGCATTCCCCTTGTTACAAGATCTCTTAAATCTGAATAATAAAATCTGTTTTTCTTCAAGTTAATGAAATCCTTACGGCTAAAATCAATAGGACTGACTAGCATGTAAACTAAAGGAACTGATTTTTTAGATTTGCATATATTCTGCCTCAATGTCAGAGCAAAATAACAAAGACGTTGATCAATGATCAACTTTATTAGAAAACAAATCCAAAAACTTTTGTTGCTACATTAAATTTTTCCATGACACATTGACACGCAAAGAAAATAACCTTAGACGAGAAATTTTAAGGCAATTCGTTTTTATAAAAAATTTAAAATATTTGTGGTGAAATATGTTATTTGAATAGGAAATTTAATAAGAAATTGAAATTATAATAATTTATGAAAGTATTTTAATTACCTAAAATTTTAAAATTTTAAATTTGACCAAAAAAATAAGAATTTAAAATTTTTCATACTCACTTTCTCTCACCCCTTATGTCTTTTTTTTTCTCTCCTCTTTCTTTCATCTCTCTCTCCCTTCTCTTCTTTTCCTCTCTCTCCTTTCTCTTTTCTCTCTCTCCTCTCCCTATCTCCCTTTTTTTGTTTTTTATTTCTCTATAACTTCTTTCTTTTATCTCTCTCCTCTTTCTTATCTTCTTCTCTTCATTCTCTTTCTTCTCTCCTCTCCCCCTTCTCTTTCCTCTCAGTCTTATCTCCCTCTCCTTTCTTACCCATCTCTTTCTTTCTTTTCTCTTTTCTTTATTAATATTGATGTAAAAAATATCAATATTTTTATTTTTGAATTATTAAATATTATTTAATAGTAAAATTATTTGTGAATTATTAAATATTTAAAAATTGACTAATGTTATTTTTGAAAAAGTTTGATATTAAAATTTCAATTCTTAAATATATATTTAAAAATTAAATTTTGTATATGGTGGAAATTAAAATCTCATATTCAAACTTGGAATTTGAAATTTAAAAAATTTGAATTGATTTATTTAAACAGAGCATTTAATAAATAAAGAAAAATAAAATTAAAGCAATTCAAATTTCAAGCATTTCAAATTCTTTAAAATTTTAAAACTCCTCATCCAAACACAACCTAAAACAAATTTAAAAATTCCAACTTATTTGTACGAATTGATAAGTTTCGGAGAATCATGTAATCCCCTTCTTAAATCTGAATAATAAAATACGTTATTCTTTATATTTTAAAAGAAAATTAAGAATATTAATTTCTTTAAGAAAATTATTTTCTATAAAAATATAAAGAATGTTTTCCTTAGTTTAAATTATTTTTTAATGTTATTTAAAATTTTGTATATTAATTTTATAATGTTAATATTTTGTGTCCAATAATAACATAAATATATCAAATGATAGACTATTTTAGTATTTTTTTACTAGAAATAAAATAAATAAAAATTAAATTACCAAATTATTAAGATAATTTATGTGCATGATACAATTGATAATGTTGTATTATTATAATTCAAATCAGCATTAATTTTCTTTAATTAATTTCCAATTGAAATTTTTTTTCTTTTAATCGATTTAAACAATACTTAAATTTTTTGCAAATAATATTAAGTATAAATTAATGCTTCTTTAAATACTCTACATATAATATTTTTGTCGTACTTATATCAAATGCGCATTGATATAGTAGTTCTATTAGTTGTCCACCCTCATGTGATCATGAGTTCAAAAACACTATACTAAAACTATAATTAATCCTTAGAGGAGTGATAATAAGTTACTCTCTAACATTTTTTCTGACATAATTTCTTTCATTAGTTGAAATTCACGTGAGTCCTACTAATTTGAAAATAAGAGTCATCAAATGGGAAATAAAAATCATTTAGTGAAGACACATAAAAATCTCACCTAATATGAGAGAATGTGTTAAAGAATGTGTTACTAACTTTTCCCTTAATCCTTTTTCTTTGCATGCTTGGTTACGTATCTATGGAGATTCATACAAAAAGCAACAAATATTACATTTATTATAAGAATGGTAAATTAAAAAGAAACCTTTGACCTATTTAGTAATATGTCTTTCGGCTTATTTAAATGCCTTAATGTAAAACAAATATTTAAATAGACTTTTAAGAAGACTAGACTTAACCTTAAAAATGACTTATATATCATGTATCATGTCTCGTAATAAGTCACAGACTTGGGCATGTAGTTTTGCAAGAAGTCGGACCTATTTACTCAATCTAAGTTAGCCTATTTTTATTCCTAATCTTAACTATTTATTTTTCAAATAATAATTATAACTCAACTTTAACCACAAAAATGCGTTCCTTACTTGGAGGAAAATCTAAATGAGACTTCCGCTTTGTCCACCAAGCATGCATGATACAATACTCAACAGTCAAGTCGTCCTGTGTACTCCTTTCTTCGAAACGGCAACTCATTGTCGACATAGAAGTTCAGAAGAAACTTTATTAAAATGTGACTCGATTAATTTCTTTTCAACTGCAATGAAAGAGACTTGTTTAATAAACGCGTGTCCAGTATATCACAAGCAGCAAACAACTACTTATCTGAGTTATCTCATGCATCATGCAGGTGCGAAGATTGACTTGCACAGTTCACTCTAATCATGAAACAAACACAAAGACTTGAATCAATTGGCCTATTCCAAGTGAAGTACAGCGTTGGGATTCTTTTGAATGGTAATAATACAGAGGAAAAGCAATTCAATATTGTATTTGTATTCAAAAATAACAATCAAAGCCTTTTCCCAATAGGCCTCCTTCAATCTGTATTAGCAGAGTAAGCCAACGATCAGACTTAGGTTAGCTAATAGGTGTGGTAGTTGGTGACAGATAGTTATTACTGTCAGAGTCATGTAATTTTAGTGCTGTTGTATTTCAGTATAAATAGCAAAACACTAGTTATTTGTTGAATGAATCATTTTTCACTTTCTCATATCAGTTTATATCATTAGAATCTGCCCATGGAAAACTCACCAGAAATGCAGACAAAAGCTTTAGATTTTACTATATAATCTGGCGCCACATTCAATTTTCATGTCACATGTTTTAGTACAGTACTCTAAGATTCTCCTAGGTCACAGACGATTTTGTCCACTGATTTTGTGTGCATTTCCTTTGGACATAGAAAGCTTTCATTCTATATATTATTGTTTGACTGCATGCATAAAGAGAGCCAATTTTTATAAGCAGCGACTGAATTCAGCATGACTTGGGTCATACAAGTAATTGGGTATTTAAATGACGCATTTGCAACTTAAAATGATGTATTTGCATTTTGCAATTAATTTACAACACATTTCCAATGTCAGAAAACAAGAATAAAGACTTGACATATGTAACGTAACCATCAGCACAATTGCAGACAACTATCTATTGTCATATATACATGGGGGTGCTTAGGCAACCTATTCTACTCTCGTAAACTCAACAATAGTAATTCCAAATCAATTGAGAAAGAGAACTATCAAGTCATAACCATCACAATATTGCACGAGAAAAAACAATGTTCGTGAAGGTCATATTTGCTACATCTATGACAATGACGTTACAGCCAGAAGGGGCTTAAACTGCATCAGACAAGATCTTACATGACCTGATGTTAGATATTTTTTTAAGCCGTGATGTACTCAATCCAGGAGACTTCCTTCGTAGGTTCAACAAAAGGAAGAACAGCTACCACATTATGTACATTGCAACTGGTTAGATGTCAATAATAGAACAGCGCATACTACGGCTCGATGTTGGAATTGGCCTTTGTAAGAGCTTTAACAAAGTAATTCTGGATCTCGGGTATTATATGCTGAATTAGATGAGTGTGTCTGCAAATAGTTGGCGCAAACAAAAATTTAGAAAGATTAGTAAGACATAGAACCAATGCAATGTTAATGTGAAATTCATTCATCATTCTTGTGATTTATTTGTCCTGCCAAAACTTAATTTTCAATTTATTTCAAAATTTCAAACCAAAGATCGGTATCTACTATATAACAATGTTTAAGATCCCTGTCGATCATATTTGTCAAAAGCAAACAGAACTAAGAATATAGCAAGTTACTATGCAGCCAAAATAAAAGAGGTAAAAGATCAACAATATATTGAACACAAATCACAACCCCCTCCCTCTCCCAAAGAAAAATGAGTACACAGCTTTTCCATATTTTGATAACCATGTATAAAAAGTCAATTTTATTTCTCATCTGAATACTAATACAAATACCGTGACAACATGCTTTCTAGTCGCCATTTAGACATTAAATGAAACAGCTTTGCACTAAAATGGAAAGAGTCACGGAATCAAGTGAAGAGCTATTTAATTACTGGGTATAGTAGACCGTATAACTTTGATTTAGACCTGTAAAAGAATGATATTGTTTAAGAAGATCCAAAACTTTCAATATCTGAATTCCTTTTAGGTTGGCACGTGCTTTGCCAAAAGTACAAGGAAAATAAAGACAAATTGGCATTAAAAGTAGGTGCAACTGGCCTAAAACCTCCAGCATACAGAAGATGATTCAGATATTTATTCCATTTAGATTGCCTATTTATTAGTTTATTACAAACATCTTTTACGCATTGTGAAGGAAAAAGAAATATATACGAGAAGCAAAAACAGGATTGAGGGATCAGATAGATACCCTGGCTTTCCACTCAATTTATCATAGTGCTCCAAGATAAAAAGGATGCATGTGTGCCTCAATGATATTGCGTTAAAGGATTCTGAAAGTTCATACATACTCGACACATTCTCCAGTGATATATCCTGGGACCAAAAACATCAAATCAGAGGAATCGACTTTCCAGTCCAATATTTGTGCAGGAGGACAAGAGTCAAGACTGTGTATGTGTGTGTACCAAAATTCTCTTAGCTGACCTGTGCAATCGTGTACTCACAGAGTCTCTTAAGTCCTTCTAAAAGATATTGATCAGCTGCTCGGAGGAGATCTTGGGCAATATCATGAGTGACATCAACTGATCCAGTGTATATAAATCTAAAGAAAGATTAAAAACAATATGATTTAAGTTGTCCACAAATTATTACAAGCTTTCACGCACAGCTTTCATAAAGCACATGAATGCAGAAGTTATTTGACCTGATCATCAGCTCAAAAACCTCCCATCTAATGTTTGGAATCTCTATGTCCCGTGCCTCCTTCTCCTGTCATACAATAAAAGACTTGCACATCACACACAAATTATTGTGCTTAAATATGAAATATAAATTTTTATTGCTATTGTTGAGAGAAAAAGAAAACAAAGATACATAACTGAATCCGTGTGTTGATGTACACAGCGGAAAGTGTTATTATATAATATGGATAAGAAATGAGAGATTAATTACAGATATCCTAATTGCCTGAACACCATAATTATGTAGATCCTAGAATAGGCCCATGACAAAAGGCCAAGATACAATATCTAAATATCTAACAATATCCAACAGCTATATTTAAATTCACCATTCAATTTGACAGCCAAATCTCCTGTAAAAGCTTTCACAAGGTACGCAAAATTAAAAACATTAAAACCAAAATAATAGATGATAAATGATGTTTCTCATGAAATCAGGTGAAGTCAATAATAGGGTTTCCTTTTTTTGGCCGATAGTCAGTCAACAGTAACAGGAAAAGGTGGGTGAGAGGAGACATATGATCCACTAGAGGAGATCAATATATACGCACCCTATAACCACCATCAAACATTGCACGAAATGCGTCTGAAGATGCAAGCAGGCAGATTCTGTGAGCATAAAACCGTTTGCCTGCAGCAAAGTATGAAGATACCATGTTATCTACAAATGTCAACTGAAGCTACAACACTGCATTTTAGGCAAGTTATTTTACAAGCAACAGTTTTAAGAAAACAATGTGAATGAAAAAGCATCAACCTTCAACCAAAAATATAACGTCAGACAAGGTAGCATTGTTTACATACTGCTCTCCCAAATAGACCTGCAAGAAGAAAAGTTTAGGATCACACATATTAAAACTTTTAAAAGTATCTTATGGATCCGGAATTATTTAGATAAGACAGAAAGAGAGCAGTGCATGAGTGCATCAGGCTTCATATGCATATGCAAGTGGCAGACATAATATTTGAAGACATAGGTCATATTAACTACGGATTATTGAATCTGCAGATGCAGAAGATAATTAATTAAACAGACCATATATTTATAACTAGACAGCATCCCCAATATTCAAATCAATTTTAAACACCGAGAGATATCACACGTCACACAAAAAAAAATGCAAACTGGAAAAGAGAAAGTCAACATTGTTACCATTGACTACTATATGGGCAGAGGTGAGAAGAAAATTTAAATAACAAGCTTTTCAAAACCGTTGGTGGTGATAAGCCCAAAGGATCGTGATGGTGCATGTTGGGTTTGTGGATCGGTTTCAACCTAGTGGCCCATGTCCAATGGCCTTAAATAGGGAAGATTCCATGTCCAATGCAGGGGGTTATATGTCAAGAGTTGCGCCTATGCTAACAGCTTAAGATTTTGGCATAGTAGCAAGCACTCTTAGTCATGTCATTTGGTATCACATCCGATGCAGATTCAAATTTCAGGTTTGATATGTTTCCACTTATCTCAAGGTTCAACGAAAAACCTCCCCTAAGAGAGAGAAAATTATATGCCCAAAGGGGGTCGTGAGAGTGCATGTTGGATCTGTGGATTCGGTTCAATCCGGTGACCCATGCCCACTGGCTTAAATAGAGAAGGACAAGGATCCGTGTCTAGTGCAAAATGTTGTGTTAAAGAGTTATGTCTCTACTAACGGCTTAAGCTTTTAGCATAGTGATAGGTGTCCTTGCCTCCTTGGTCATATCAGGTGTGATTTTATAAAGTAATTAGCCTCGGTTAACACCTGCCATATTAAGCATGTGGGTGTGTGCAGATATCTTATCAATATAAAAAGGACAAAATCAAAAGGAAGAGGAAACAAAATTTTCATATATCATCATGAAAAGGACCGGAAAAGAAATTTAACCTAGAAAACATAAATATACAAGTAAAGCATTGAGATCATATGAAAATATTGGGAAAAAACAATCAAACTCTTAGCAATGATGTTATGAAGACTGAGGATAAGCCAAGCATTATACAAGCCAACCTGGGGCGTTGGAGATGGGGGTGCAGCATCTACAGGAGACAGAGTCATAGCTTTATTGGCCAACTTGCATAATGCCACAGCTCCATCAAGTTGTTGCTTTGGGTTATAAGAGCCAAGAAGCCCCATAAGCAACTCCAAACCTGCATGGACAGATGCTAAGATTCAAATAGAATAGAAAAAACAATAAATCACCCAGAAA
Organism: Spatholobus suberectus; assembly: GCA_004329165.1. NCBI lineage: Eukaryota > Viridiplantae > Streptophyta > Magnoliopsida > Fabales > Fabaceae > Spatholobus > Spatholobus suberectus. The sequence goes on along the minus strand of CM014730.1, from coordinate 92,895,884 downwards.
AAGGATTTTAAAAGCAAGAAACAACATACATCAAACTTAAGCAAAAGATTTGATTAAGAAGATGCATACCATGGTGATCAATAAATATTTTTCTCTGATCATCTGCAGAACAAAGGTGAGCAAGAGCCAAAGCAACTCGTCTTTGGAAAGCCTTTTCTGAAACTCGCATGAGATATAACAAATGGTTCAGCACCTGCAAAGAGAAAATTAATAGGTTACAAATTTGAATGGGATATAGAACTCATAAAACTTGTGGGATAAAGCTAAATTGTTGTTGCAGTGTAGAACTTATAATTGATACAGTAGGAGCATCTACATGTTAATTTCAGTAAAATGTATCAAGTAACAAGTGAATGTGACATGGTGCTTACTCGGCCATGAATCTTCTCTTCTAATCTTTTCAATGTCTTTGCAACACAATCTTTAGTTGCCTGTAATGGAAACCAATTCCTTATAGATCAATGTGTGCCTAATAAGATAAGCATAGAATTCCCCTTGATATAGGCAACAAAGGGCAAAAGCAGAAACCGTGAAACCAAAGATACTGCGTAGGTATCAAAGAGGCAAACGTACTTGAACTATAAACTCTCCATCCTGCAGTCTCTGAATTCCCCCTACCCTAATAAAATCGGACACATTATCCTATGGGACAAAGTGAAAAAAAAATAGAAAAAAAAAAGGAACAGTTAATTGACTTTGGTTTGAAGTAATAAGTTTTTATACAGTCAAGACAGAAGATCTTTTATTACAATTCATACAGTTTATTTTACCTCATTATCTGCAAGGCCATAAAGAGCAAAAGCAGCATTATGTTGCAAAGACCCATTTTTTGAGTCAAGAAGCTTCAGTAATGGCACCAAGCCACCATTGTGTGCAATACCAGCTTGGTTATGTGTGTCCTGAAATTTAAAATTAAATATTTTCAGGCCAAAGGAAACGATTATAGTGTTAAAAGGAAGCAATGATTCAACATACACATGGAAATCATGCATATTACTTGCATTTATAAAGCTGTAATACAATATATTAGTAAGATGACTTTTGTGCTCTGAGATAAGACATTAAATATAATACTTAACATAAAGATGGAAATGTGTAGAATATATGTTACGGATTGAAAACTATAAAGAGGAAATGAACATTAAATTTCCGTGAATATAATAATGACTTAATCTTCTCAACTTACACTAGTGAACTCTAACATGGAAAAGACAAGGGAAAACAAATAACCTGGGCCAATCTCCCCAATGCAAAGGCAGACATTTCTTTTAGCTGAACATCAGGGGACTGAAGCATCTCTATCAGAGGTCGTACAGCACCTCTCTGAACAATGTGAACCTACAAAAATCAAACAAAACCAAAGTTAAAAATTAAAAAACGGAGAGATATGATACACAAAGCATTGACGAGTTAACACCCACTGTCCCACCCTATTCAGAAATAAGTAATATAAAGAATCCAACCTTTGAAGTTGGAATTATAAAACAATTGCTCCAGAGGCCAAACTAAAAAATCCATGTGTCTTTTATTCATTCCATCACTTTTCACCATCCATTCAACAAGCAAAAAAACAGAGGTGTTAGGGCTTTCCCTTTCTACCTTTCTCTCTCTCACCTTTCAGTACAAGTCACAGAGTTAGAACACTAAAGTTCATGCTTACCTTGCAGTCTGAATCAGTTGCAGCAAACTGTCCAAGTAACAAGGCTGCTTCCCTCTGGCTTTCAGAACAACAGGAGCTGTTATATAAAACAGCATTAGAATATGTTAATAGAAAGATATCCCTTTCAACAATATATATTATGGAAGATTATTGCCATGAAAAAGAAACTTTGAGATATTATAATTATAATATCGATACAAATGGAGTGCAGGGTTGAGACTTGGGAAAAGAAAGGAAAGGAGTATATAGTAGTTTTCCAAGGTCCAAATTGAGAATATACCTAAGTAATCCAATAACAGGTTGTAAGGCTCCAGCAAGAAGAACTTCTTTCTTTATAGTAGGGGAAGAGTGGACCAGATTTCCAATCACGCCAACCTGTAATACAATGAAATTCATTGCATGTGCCCAATAAGAGAAGTGTAAAGACCAAACTCAACACTATTGCAAACTTTAGCATTTATAATCAAGGTTGCACTAGCAATACCGCTTCATAATGAATAGCAGCATCTTCTGAACGAAGCATCAGAATCAGAGTTGGAAGGGCATTGCATTCAACAATCTACAAGTCATGATATCATGTGACTTACTCATATCATATGGAAGTCAATTTAAATTCCCAACTTTCACTAAAGACCACTAACCTGATTTTTATTTTCATCATTTTTAAAAGCAAGGGTTCGCAATGCACCAGCAGCAGCTCTTTGCACCTTTGTATCCGCAAATTCAAGCAAATGAACAAGTGGTGGAATCCCACCTTCCATCCTACACATTACCTCCAGATAATCATAAGAACAAAATCATTCCAAATTAAATTTCAATTGCATGGTAGTCCTCAAAGAAGCAAACCTGACACGAGTCTTCATGCTGCTGTTCTCATGAGCAAGATTAGTGATCGCATCTGCAGCCCTACGAATGAGACTATTAATGGCACGAGATGTTAAGCCATTCTTATGCCTCTTCAAAAGATCAACAAGATGTTTTAAGGCACCGCTGTCAACAATGAGTTGCTGATGTTCTGGCTGCAGAAGGCATTTTCAAACAAAATAACCAGTTTAGGTTAGGAACCATACCACATATTATATAGACCATCAGGCATTATCTTCAAAGCTTCCTTCTACTACCATTCTAAAATGAAAACTCGTTCACATCATTTAGCCAAAATAATTAAATAATACAATTTTTATGTCAAAAAAAAAAGCATAATTAATACTAGGAAGCGAATTTAACGTAAAACAACTCTTCCACCGATATATAACAGTACAAAAAACTGGTGCAGAACTATAAATCATATCAAACGTGAGCATATACTTCATAATTTGCAGAATCCACGTTGAGGTGTAATAATTCCTAACAAATAGTCACCAGAAAAAAGAAAAGTGAAATTACCTTGACGGCGAGAAGTCCAAGAGCGAAAGCACTCCCTTTCTCGAC
>CM014730.1:92089736-92288293 GCA_004329165.1 Spatholobus suberectus | reverse complement strand
ATAACTAATATTGCATAAGGAAAAAAAATCTGGTTATTATATATTTATATGAAATATTAATAGTATTAAATATTACATTAATATTTTTGTTCAAGTCTACTTTTTTTATATATTTTTTCTAATTAAGTCAATTTAAATTATATTTTGTGAAAATAATAATTAAAAAAATGTTTTTTAAATATATAGCTAAATTTAAAATAATTCGCAATAATTTATTTAAAATAATATTTAAGATAGAAATTAAGACATAAATATTATTATTATTATTTTATATATATAATATATATAGATATATTATTTTAGATGATTATATTGATATACATTTGAATTTTTTATGTTTTAACATAATTTATAAACTAAGTTTTTTAGAAAATAATAACTAGTAAAGTTTTTAATGTATATTTTAATATATTTATAATATTTAAGTATTAAATTTTATAATAATTAGTTTTTATTTAATATATATATATAATATAGATTGAATTTAAATGAAAAGTCATACATTTGATAAATTTAAATTTTAATTATTATATTTAATAAATATACTATCTACATTAATAACATTAAGTACTACATTAATATCTATATAAATACATACACACACTTGTTAATGTAGAACTACAATTGAAGTGTCAAAATGTCAAATTTTCATCTCAAATGCTATCTAATAATTAATAGAAATAAAATTGAAATGTGGCATATTATTAATTATTAATTTATATAAATATTAGATGAGACATGTAAAATAATTAAAAAGGAGAGAGAAAATAGTTTATGCATTTTACTATTGTCTAATTATAATTTATTATATATGATAAATTTACTAACTTTTAGATAATTGTTTTAAAGTCATATCTACCATAATTTTTGATTAATTGATTATGTAATTTTTTTTTACATTGTTAGAACATGGATATTAAACTCAAACAAAAATGACTTTCATTAATTTTTTTATTTTTTTATTTTTGTTCAAATATTTTATAGAGGAAATATAGGCAGTGTAAAAGATTTTTACACTATTATCCCATCAGATGCCATATATGGTAATTTTATTAACATTTACAATTCCTCTTTCTATATAAACGTGTAAAGTTATTTGCTTCATTAGACCTCCACTCTCTACACTCTCCCTCATATTTGCTTCATTTGAATACTCTATTTTCATGAATAGGTGGACTTCACTCTCCTAACGTGCATCTAGTATATCCTCTTATATTTTTAGTATCAATTAAACGGTTTAACAAGTTGTACTGAATATCATAAACTAATTTCAAGTTGTAACTGAATCAGAAAAATTTCAAGTATATATATTTTATCTTCACAATTCAAATACACTCCTAATATGCATACAATATATCCTCTTATACTTTAATATCAACTAAACGGTCTAACAAGTTGTAACTAAATATCAAAAACCAATTTCAAATATTTACTTTTTATCTTCAAAATTTAATACACTCTTAACATGCAGCGATATCCTTTATCCCTATCCCTATGTATATTCATCTTATGTATTAAATGAGAACAACTATCTTGAACGAGAGCATTTTAACTGCTATTTTTAACGAGAGCATTTTTAGCAGTCATTTTTTAAAGAGAATGTTTTTAACATTTTTTCTCAACCTCTTATCTCTTCTAATTTATTATTTTCAATATCTTTAGTTTTAACCTGAAATATTTTAAAAAAAATTATCAAAATTAAAAATAATATTGTATCACAATATAAAATATTTACCATAAATTTAAAATATAATTTATATGTTATAAATATTTATTCATTAAAAATTTTAATTATAATATAATTTATATATTTATAAGTATTTATTATTATAAATTTTAGTTATATAAAATAAACATTTATTTTATGTAATATACATGCTAAAATACTAATGACAATTTTAAAAGTCATACCAACGATAATTTTTAATTTATTAACTGTGTAAATTTTTTGACAATGCATGTAAGTTAACTCTATTTTATATATAATAATTTACAATTTGTTATTTGAGAAAATAAAAGTTAAATGCAAATAGTTAAAATTAAGAAAGTTAAAATCGCACGCAAAAGTTAAAACTCAGGTATAAGAACGAAAAGTAAAATTAAGAAGGAAAAGAAAAAAATAAAAATAGTGGTGCAAGCCGAGCTGAAGTGACTTGCTCAAGGGACAAAGGACTTGCTGGTTGTGCTGACAAAATATTACAAATTACAATCGATATACGCACACTTGCCCTGCACACTTAAACTTCCTTCAGTTTGCTGCATCGATCGAGAAAGGAGCTTAGGCCTAGACAGAAAGAAGAAAGGCGACGAGAGAGAGAGAGAGAGAGAGAGAGAGATGGAGTGCGTATTCGGCTTGGTGGGGAATGGGTTCGCGATTGTGGTGGCGGATACATCGGCGGTCCACAGCATCCTCGTCCACAAGTCCAACGAGGACAAGATCATGCTCCTCGACTCCCACAAACTCGTCGCCGCCAGCGGCGAGCCCGGAGACAGGTGCCTTCCCCTTTCCCTATCCCTCTTCATTTTTATTTATTCATGTTCAATTCATACAATTTTGATTCCCTTCCTCTTAGGGTTCAATTCACAGAGTACATACGAAGAACGTTGCCTTGTATCAATTCCGTAACGGCATCCCTTTGACCACCGCCCCGCTGCCAATTTCACTCGCGGCGAACTCGCCACTGCTCTCCGCAAGGTATCTATCTCCATCTTTTCCAAACCCTAACAATTTAGTTATATCCCATCGTAGTTGTGGACCCTCAATTTCATTTGCTCGTTATTTTTTTTTATATGTGAATGAATTTGGTTTTGTTTAGAACCCGTACTCTGTGAACATTCTTCTTGCTGGTTATGACAAAGAGACGGGGCCTGAACTATACTACATTGACTACATTGCAACACTTCACAAGCTTGAAAAGGGGCTTTTGGTTATGGCTCCTATTTTTCACTTTCAATGATGGACAGACATTACCATAGTGGAATGTCGGTGGAAGAAGCAATTGATCTCGTTGATAAGTGCATTAGGGAAATCAGATCCAGGCTGGTTGTGGCGCCACCCAACTTTGTTATTAAAATTGTTGACAAGGATGGGGCAAGAGAGTAGCATGGCGTGAATCCGTCAGGATGCTCCTGTTCCTTCAGCTTGAGTTAACTCTCTTCCTTATTTTCATTCGACTTGTTTCCATTTGCCCATGCTTTTGTCTTCCTACATTTTTTTTTCTTCACTTTTTGTTACAGGTCTTGTAATTTCCCAAAATCATGGTCTATAAGTACTCGAAAGTAAGACAGTTTATCGTTTGAATTAATTTGCATGATGACTAATTCTATTCAGAAATGGATTACGACAATGTGTGAGGTAGGCTTGATTTAATGGATTTGGATCCTCTTGATAAAATTGTGTTTTTTTTTTTTCTCAATAAGAATCTAAATTCAATTTTGATATACTTCATAATAACAAAAGTTTTATCCTACTAGGTGAAATTAATAACAAAAGTCTTATCCTACTGAGTGAAATTTTACTACATGTACATGAATCCGGTGTCATTTTACTCGGTTAAATTTTGATGTACCCCAAGGTGCCAATTTTGAAATCTAAGAATTTCTAGGGTGAATACATTCGAGGAAAAATGAGGAAATTTTGAAACAAAAGTTGCAATAGGAAAAATGTTCTGGTGAAAACCAAAAGGGAAGTATTTTTTGTGCTATGGGAGTATGTACTTTATTAAAACTGTGACATTTGACATGTAAGTTTTTTTTTTTCTTCTTCTTGTTTTACATTTTTTTGGCCATAAAATAAGAAAAAAGATTATGGAATTAAGTGTATTAACTGTGACTAGAGTCAGCATTGCAGAGTACTGTAAAATTGTTCAACAAAAAGATACATCTATCAAATGACATGTTATTATGTTGCTGGAAATTGTTGCAAATTATGTAGTCATCTTGCTTTATAACAGTAAAATGTTTACAGAAGAGAATTGTCTGCTGGAGAAATTTCTGGGGTCTTTGATCCTTTAGTCAGGGAGGTGAGCCTGGGTGTTTATTTCATTAGCTTGCAATTTCATACAAGTTTTCTGATCACATGAAGGTCCATATTTTATTCTGGGAAATGTGTAAATGATATCTTAACTTTTATGCATTTTGTAAACAGGCACCGTTAACTTTGAGTTCCTCTTGGTTGATCTTTTAAGCAATAGTTATTGTATTTTTTGTAGTATAATAATTAAACATAATATTTATTTTTGGACATATTATTAAAATATTATGAATTGAATTATTTCTTCAAAAATATAGAATTTTTTCAAGTAAATAAATATATTATTTTTATTATCTTTAATTATGCATACAATATATAAAAAATATGGAAAATTAAATTAAATACTTTTAAATTTTATTTAAAAAAATTAAATATAATTTAATTAAAAATACTATGATATTGTAAAGATTGTTTATACTAACATCTAATGACAAAATGTCATATATAATAAATTTGTTAACTGTAATAATGATTACTTAAAAGTTATACATGTCATAATGATAGTGCATAAAAATTAAACTCTTTAATAAAAATAAATTTAAAAAGTAAAATAAAATTAAAAATTGAACAGTGAAGATTAGCAAGTGTCTATAACCAAGGGTGGATCTTCTTTGTGATAGGGAGGAGTCGTGGCCCCCTAAACTTCTTCAATAAAAAGTGAATAAAATTTTCAATTATATCCTTAAACAATGGAATTTCTGTTACACGTTTCTTTCGCTAAAGTCCCAACAAACTTAGAAGGAAAGCTTCATCACTTCATCTTCTTTATTGCAAAAAGTCAATTAATGAGACTCACAACAAAGTCTAAAAAGAGACTCACACTAGAAAGGCAAATGGTTCCTTTTTTCTTCTTTTTTTCCCTTCTCGATTCTTAGCTTGTCACACAACAACAAAAGATGTCTTGTGCGAAGCAATGAGGTGCAGCCAGTACCATTACATGAATACTATATTTGTGTGTATGTTTCTTTTTTCTATAAATTTTGACATTGTGGTGCAAATATGTTATATGTGTTGTCTTTTATTTTTCTACTACAATTTCACTACAGGCTTGCTTTTAACTCTCTTTTTTTTTTATTATTATTATTTTGGTCTGATGTTAGTACTGATGGAGAATGGTATTTACATAGAAGAATTTGGTAGAAGATTATTGCATGATGAGTTGTTTTAAGAAATTCTCTTTTTCTATTACAAAAACTGGAGCAAAAGTTAGTGAATTTAAATGAAATTGTGAAATAGTAAGTAATCTATGAATTTAGAGAAAAAAACTCTAGAACATTATTAGATTGCGTGAATTCATATTATGAATTTAGTAAAAAAAAAGTAGTTTATGAATTTACAAAAAGAAAAAATTCGCTCCTTTCAATTTGTTGTAGTTTAATTATTCATTCATTATTATTTGTTATTGGAATTGATAGAATTTCCTCCTGTTAGATCTAAGATGATCTGACCCAATGTTTTATTGATAACAAAGAAACATAAGTTTGTATAATCTTGATAAATACTAATAAGCTCTTGCACTATAGATTGTCCTAATAATTTGTCCTACAAGGAAACTATTATTGTGTTGATCTATAGAATAATCGTCTGTCAAGTTATTTCAAAGCTTCATATGATAAAGATTTATCTAATAAAAGGACATCATATAAGCTAAGAAGCATATACAAGAAGCCTTTTGAAGTTTCATCATTGTCAAAAGCGACAAAAAGAGAGTCTACCTAATACTTACTCTCGTGTCTCAAAAGACGTAAAAAGTCAAAAGTAGACAGACACGACAATATTTAGAAAAAATTAGCTTACTTGAAGCACAAAAAATAGGAAATTCTACTCACATAGAGAAAGTACAAATTAAAGAGATAATAAGCATAGTACCTTATCATATTGTGTGTGTCAGGAAAATGCATTTATTGTTGCATTAAAAGCTTCTAACATTCATTTCTAAAGATTGAAAAAGACTTTCAATGTATACAAGTTACACAGAACTATTAGAGAATAGAACAACAACATGAACCAACTTTTACCAAGCTTCATTTATTAGAACATTCTTTGTCATGTATATACTTTAAGCATGTAGGCTCTCATACCTTTCCTGTTATGCTTATAGGACGATAGCCTAGGGTTAGCTTGTTTTGAGCTTAACTTGTAGGAATCTTTAGTGCTTGAAGAGATAATAGAAAAAAGAATACTTCGAAAATGTTTGAAGAGACAAGTGTTAAATAATATTTGGATTGAGCCTGAAATGCTTATTTAAGAAAAAAAAATACTTGTGCTAAGTGCCTAGAGAGACAAACCATAAAGAACACTTTTCAATAAGTCTGGAGAGACTTAGAGAAAAAAATACTTGTAACATTATGAAATTTGGTTCCTGTAAACCTGTTTTAATGAAACTCTTGTTAGTTTGCAAAGGACTAAACACAGTTTTGGGTTTGAAACAAGTATAAATCAACTTGTGTTCTATCTTTCTTTTCCATATATCTTTATATACTAACTATTAGGGAGTTGGATTTGTGAAAAAGCCATTGTTTTTAAACTCAAGTTTTACAAAATGTGTCATTTTCATTTAGGACGATACATTCATCTATTCTTCTTACGTATTGAAAAAGGTTTGCAAAATGATTTTAAGAAACACAATTCAACTCTTTCTTCTTGTGTTTCCATGTGTAGTTACACCTCTCTCCCTAAATAATTTTTTTTTGATAAATAATTATGTTTATAGGAATGTAATTCTTTATAGTATGCATTACCAAAGGCAAATAATAATAATAACAAAATTCTAACATATATTATTAATTATCAATCATACTTTGTATTTACATTGCAACTTAAATTTTAGATATATAATATGATATAACATATTTGATTTATGCTTTAAATCTTATTCTAGTTCCCCAAGTTTTTGTTCAAGCTTCACGATTGTCTTTAACCCTCAACTTAGTAGCGAATGCAAGTGCAACATAGTTTGGTGTCAACATGTGATAGCATTTATGGAGTCCAAAGAACTGAGTATATAATATGGTATGATTGACTCCACACTCCACATAGAACACAACTAAGAGAGAAGATGATTTATTTTTTATTTTATATAAATTAAAAAATGAAAGTTTAATATTAATTACTGACTATTTTACAAGTTCATTCCATATTACATATCATGTTGTAGATTTTTTTATTTTTTTTTAACTATTGATGTTTTATAAATAATTTTTTTATTTATAGTCCTATTTAATAATACAATAACAATTTATCACAAATAATAAGATATTAAATAAGAACATTTTAACTAAAATATAATAATATTTTACATTTATTAATTTATGTACATTAACCTTAAATATTAATACATATAAAATGGTGGCAGCAATTTTTTACATTTACAAGTTTATAATGTCACTTTTTATATACATATATACATATGTTTGTGCGTGCTCGCGCTCGTGCTCATGCAAAACATACATATTATTAAGTCATTTATGTGTGTGTTGCAAAACATATATATACGTATGAAGTTGTGTGTACACAGAACATACGTATATTAAGTCATTTGTGTGCAAAACATGCATATAAAATCCTTTGTTTGTGTACGCGCACACAAAATATGCATACTATGTCATTATATGATTTAAGGTGAGTATTTAACACATTTATGTTTATTAACATTTTCTTTTAGTTATTTATTATTTCGACTGCCAAACGTAATTTATTATTTTATATTTGAATCAACTCTAACTTTTTTTACTAATTACATTTGACTATTTATTTATTTTTAATTGTTCAGTTTTCATTAATATAAATAAAATTTATAGTCATCTTATTATTGTGCAAACAAAAAAGGAGAGAAAACAAGTTATTTTCCCATTTTCTTTCTTTTTTCCATCATGTTTTTATTTTTATTTTTCTAAATCGCTTCAATGTCTATACAAATGAAAATAATTTTTTTCTCGAATTTAATTTTTGTAGTATAATAATTAAATATACTATTTATTTGTTAGACATATTATTAAAATTTATCATGAATTAAATTATTTTGTCAACAATATAGAAATTTTTAAGTAAATACAAATATGTATATATATAACTAGTATTTAACCTGTGCATTGCACAAAATAAATATCTATTTTATATAACTTAAATTTATAATAAATAAATACTTCTGAATATATGAATTATATTATAATTAAAATTTGTAATAAATAAATATTTTTGAATGTATAAATGATATTTTAAATTTATAATAAATAATTATTGTAATACAATATTAATTTTTAATTATTGATAATTTTTCTTAAAAAATATTGAAATTTAATTTAAAACTAAAGATATTAAAAACTGATAAATTGAAAGAGATAAGAGAATTATCTAAAAACACTCTTGTTGAAAAATGATAAGTTAAAAACACTCTCGTTGAATAATAACAACTAAAATATTCTCGTTCAAGATAGTATTCTAATTTATATATATAGAAAATTTATAATAAATAAATATTTTTGAATATATAGATTATATTTTAAATTTATAATAACAATTATTGTAATACAATGTTAATTTTTAATTATTGATAATTGTTTTAAAAAATATTAAAATTCAATTTAGAACTAAAGATATTGAAATGATAAATTAAAAGAAATAAAAGGTTAAAAAAATTCCTAAAAACGCTCTCGTTGAATAATGACAGCTAAAAAACATTCTCGTTCAAAATAACTATTCTAATTTATATATAGACAGGATTTTATTATTTTTTAATTTCAAATATAATATATGAAAAATATGGAAAACTAATTTAAATAATTTAAATTTTATTTTAAAAATTAAATAAGTTTCTAATTAAAATGTAATTACAGTATAATTATTTATATTATCATCTAATCACATATCAATATATATAGTCAATTAGTTAACTTATATAACAAATATTTTAAAAATTATACTAGGGTTAAATAAAAATTAAAAAAAAAATCGAAGGATGAAAAGTAGCGAGTGCCTATATGCCCCAGCGTAAGCAGCGAATGAAAGCGCAGCTTCATAATTTGGTGCCAATACGTGACGGTGTGTATGGAGTATATAATATATGATACGATTGACGATTGACGATTGACGATGTAGTGCGGAGAGAAGACAACAAAGTACTTTGGCTAACTTTTCCATTCTTCGTAGGTAAGGTAAGGAGGAGTGAGTGTTCATTCTTCCCTCTTCCAACGAAAACCCCCCCTTTTTTACAATGCGATTTGCACACCCAACCATTATACTTGTGGTAGTGTATTCCCCGATTTTTGTTGTTTGAGATTGATGCTCGCTTCGTAACCGATGATTACTGCTTCGATCATTCTTGCAATCTAGTTTTCGTTTCGTCGTAGGTTCTTAACCGCAGAGCTTCAATTGAAGGCATTGCTTATTTTCTCTCATCCTTGCCTACACGGTTGTCTCTTCACCTAGTGCTTCTCTCTCTCTCTTCGTTTAGGTTCGTAGTTTTTGTTATTTCTTATTCGTATGATTGGATATTTGAGAAACATGAACTTATGAGTCATTTATCCTGTTGTTAACAAAAGGAAAGAATTCAGATCCATTTATGTATACTTATGAGGCCATGATTGTAGTTTACTCGAGGGGAACAAAACCTTGTCGTTTTGTACCTTCTTTTTCTCATAATCTCATCTATATTTTTGCTCTTGCTAAATTATTATCCTATTTATTTATTTTTGGGTGTTATTTTGTGTAGAGCCAAAACTTGGAGGTAGTATACAGCAGTTTCCGATGAGTACTGTCGGATACAGGTCAGATGAGGAATGCTCTGTCATTGGAGAAAAGGCAGAAATTGGGTTTCTAGATTTTGAGGAAGAAAAATCTGTTTGCAGTTACGTTGGTAATGAAGGGGCTCCAATTATTGTATCTGTCCCATTTGCATTTGTGGATGGCAAGCCTCGATCTGTAATTGTAGGAGATACTGCCGTGGATTTAATAACCATTAAGAATACTACTGATGAACCTGTGGACCTGTGGAGTGTTAATATTTTCGCCTCAAATCCTCAGGACACTTTCACTCTTTCTCTCACAGAACCACCATCAGCAAATTCAAATGCAGATGGAGATCAGAGCTTTTTAGAATATTTCTCTTTGGAGGACAGGGTGCTTCAGCCTGGCGAGATCTTAAAAATATGGTTGTCTTGCAAGACAAAGGATATGGGCATGTATTCATCAGTTGTTTATTTTGATGTTGGAGATGAAAAAGTCGAAAGGGTGGTTTTCCTCTTAGTTGAAGACAAAATCTCCAAGTCTTTGGCTTCTAATAGGCCTTATTCAAGAGGAAGGAGAAAAGAGAAATTTGTTGTAGATACTTTTGTTAAGGGTTCACGTCCTGCGGGAAAGCCAACTCGAAGATACATAAATAGGCTTCCAAAATATGACATTCCCAGGGACATTAGAGAGTTGCTTGAGAGCAATCAGGTCCCTCAAGTTGTTGAAGAAGGTCTTACAAGAAGGACTTATGCTTCTTATTTCCAAACATTAATAATAATGGAAGAGATACAATTGGAGGTAATCTTATTGGGTATGCTTTATAGCAGCTTATGAGTCATCAAAAACCCTCAAGACTGATCTTTGTTTCTATTAATTCCTTGCCAATGACTTCTACTTTCAGGAAGACATGAGGACCTATGACATGGAATGCATATCTATGAGAAAGAGAACCAATCATTTCTTGACTTTGGTGGTTCCTGGGCTTGCTGAGAGAAGGCCCTCGCTGGTTCATGGGGATTATATCTTTGTCAAGCTCACATCTGAACGCGATAATAACACCACACCCGTTTATCAGGTTTGGTCCTCATTTGGCTGCATGTCACATTTTCACTTGGTAGTCCTCACTTGGATAAATCAAATCTTTAGCTAGAAATTGTTGCACCAGAGTCTGGTCATTATACTACAAGCAGATGCATACTGTAATTATTTGCATATTTCTATATTTTCTTTTGATGTGATATAGAGTCTGATCTGGTCGATCATAAAAGTACATGTCTTTATAGTGTTATCTTGACCATTGTCCATAGAATGCCATCTCATTTGTAGTAGTGATGTATTTATGTTGGCAACATTTGTCATGTGTCGATTGCCTTCCCTATTTACTGCATGACTCTTGCATTTCATCTCTGCATTGATAAACATGACCCAAGGGCAGCTATGATGGATTGAACACCTTTGTAGTGCACTTTCCACTTTGAATGTAGGTTCTAAACCTTAAATAAAATTAAAGCCAGAGATTATTACAGAGTTGTAGAATAAAAAAAAATGTGATTACTTTGTGTAATAAAGTTGACATGTCTATCCTTTTTGTATTTGACTCCCTCCTTGGAATCTGTTAGGATCCAATTGCAAGGTATGAGACTTGAGTCCCACATTGGAAGTATGGGACTTGACTCCCACATTGGAAGTATGAGATTCTAATATGGGGTTTATAAGGCCTTGGGCTTTCCAACTACAACGGCTAGCTTTCGTGGTGTGGTTCTCCTAAGGTTCTTATCAGAATCACTTTTTACAAACTAGACATTACCAACAAGTAATGATTTTTGTTTTTGACTTGTTTATTCCCATGTGATACATGGCTCTTAGTTCAACTTCTTAACTAGCTCTTACACCAACTTTTTTAACTCTTCCAAATTAACTAAAATTCATTCAGATATAACATGTATATATTCATTCAGATTTAGAAACATAATGAAAAATAGCCAGAAATATAACATATAAATGATATGAAGTACTACTCCGGACTCAAATATAAACAACAAAAAAAAAGGTTTAGTAGAATCAAATATAAGTAAATTTTAACTACTTTCATCCTATTTAATGATACCATGCCAAAAATACCCTTTAATTAATTGAGATTTTATTTCCAATTACTCTTTTTTATTCTTCATATCAAGTTCTAATGAAGGGTACTTTAGGAAAAAAAGTTTATTTTTTAAATGTGATTAGTATAATTAAATGATATTAACTAACTTTCTTAATTAATGTAGAAGTTAGTTAATTTTGCTTATATTTAAGTCCGGAGGGAGTAGGAATTAAAAACAAAAATCATAAGTCATAAGTGCATAATTGAGCCTTGCTATCAACACAGATATAAGCTAATAAAATAAAGAACACATAAAACATAGATTTTTGTTTTCTTGTCAAACTCATTCAGTAATTCACTAACAGAACTACCTGATTGCAATGCAAATATAATAAATAAATAAATAAATGAAATAAGTTTTATTTTGTAGCCAAACTCAAATTCTTTTTTTTCACTGTAAGCCTAGAGCTAGAATCGCATTGTTTTATTGCTTGGGATTCAAGAAAAACTTAACAGAATGGCATCATTGTCTTGTGGGATTTTTTTTGTGTGTTTAAAAGGCCAGATTTTAGGGGGTTTTTCCCCCCTTATTTGGGTCATGTTGGGTCATATTTAACCTGGCTGCATGAACAGATGACCTACAAGATATCTGCAGAAAACACAGCATTTGAATTGCAATTTCTAATCCAATGAGGACAAGTTATAACCATGTGTATGAACTTTAGAGTAGCCAAATCTACTTTGTGTGTGTTTGAAACTTATTTTGAGGAAATAATTGCTTATTTTAGGCAGCTTATTGAGAGATCTTTTTAAAAATAAGCAATTATTTGGTTTATTTCCAAAAATTTAATCATTTGCAAACAAGCACTATGTCTGTATGAAGTGCATTCTGTTATTCATTAATTTTGTGTATCTTTTATTCTTCATAAATATATGCTTATCAAATTTACTTTCAATTAGTCTACAAATGTATATTCATTTATGGTTAGGATTCTTCCCTTTATAAAATTGTATGTGAATTTCTGCAGGGATATATCCACAGAGTTGAAGCTGATGAGGTCTATTTGAAGTTTGATCCTGAATTTCACTTTTACCATAGGGATGAAAATTGCTATGATGTTCACTTCACATATAACAGGATCAATATGAGAAGGTTGTATCAAGCAGTTGAGGCAGCAGAAAACTTAGGAACTGAGTTCCTTTTTCCATCTTTGATATCCAGAAAGAGGCACATCAAAACCACTGCTCTGGTTCCCATATCTGGTACTTTTAACGAGGAGCAAATTTGTTCAATCAAAATGATTCTTGGTTGCAAAGGTGCACCGCCTTATGTGATTCATGGGCCCCCAGGTACAGGAAAGACAAGGACAATAGTAGAAGCAATCCTCCAGCTATACAAATATCATAAGAATGCTCGTATTCTTGTCTGTGCGCCTTCAAATAGTGCAGCAGACTACATACTGGAGAAACTCCTTGCTCAACAGGATGTTGAATTTCGAGAAAATGAAATATTCAGGCTCAATGCATCTACCAGGCCATATGAGGATGTCAAACCTGAAGTCATCCGCTTCTGCTTCTTTGATGATATGGTATTTAAGTGTCCCCCATTCAGTGCCCTCTTTCATTACAGGATCATAATATCCACATATATGAGTGCCTCTCTTCTTTATGCTGAAGATGTTGCCCGCGGTCACTTCTCTCACATTTTCTTGGATGAGGCTGGCCAGGCTTCAGAACCTGAAACCATGATCCCTGTATCCCACCTCTGCACAAGGGATACTGTAGTTGTTCTGGCTGGAGACCAATTGCAGTTGGGTCCAGTAATATATTCCAAGAAAGCAGATGAGTATGGGTTGGGGGTTTCATACATGGAAAGATTGTCTGAATGTGAGTTTTATGCGAGTGGAGATGCAAATTATGTAACAAGATTGATTAGGAACTATCGATGTCACCCAGAGATTTTATATCTCCCTTCAAAGCTGTTCTATGATGGGGAATTGATTGCCTGTAGAGATTCCACAACTTTCATGGTCATTGGGGAGTTGCTTCCTAATAAGGAGTTCCCTATTCTTTTCTATGGCATCCAAGGATGTGATGAAAGAGAAGGGAATAATCCATCATGGTTCAACCGAATTGAAGCAAGTAAGGTTATAGAAGTTGTCAGGAAACTGATAGCCGGTGGGAATATAAAGGAGGAAAACATTGGCATAATAACTCCATATAGGCAACAAGTGCTGAAAATAAAACAGACTCTTGAAAATCTAGATATGCCTGAAATCAAAGTGGGTAGTGTTGAGCAATTTCAAGGACAAGAGAAGGAGGTTATTATCGTATCAACTGTTCGATCTACCATCAAACACAATGAGTTTGACCGAGTCCACTGTCTTGGCTTTTTGAGCAATTATAGAAGGTTTAATGTGGCTATAACCCGTGCCATATCATTACTGGTTATAATTGGGAATCCGCATATTATCTGCAAGGTATTGCCTTTTATCTAACAAACTGTGACTATATGTTAAGTCAGATATCTACCTGATTGCTTTTTGTGCTATAAATAGAACATTTTCATATATCCTCTGCTTGACTGAATCGCATGTAGGCAGAAGTGTTCTACATTCAAGGTGGCTACTCGTTACATTACTATTACTTTTATGGTTGTACTGAGAAATGGGAATGCTTACAGATAATAGTTTTATTACTATTTTCTACATTAATTTGTCACTTTGTATTTCTAGCTGGCTAATTATGGTTACAAAATATTCAAAGAAAGATGACGATAATATATAAACAGGTTCAAATCCTGATTGTTACTAGATCCGTATACGGATAATTATGGTTTATGAAATCATTCTTTGCTTGTCATTTGGCAGGATGATAATTGGAGCCAAATGTTGTGGCACTGTGTGGACAATTCATCTTATCAGGGTTGTTCTCTTCCTGAAAGGGTCGAACTTTATGACGATGATGACACTGGAGAGAACTCTTGTTTTACCGAAGATAATGGGTTGCCCTCCGACAATGTAGAATGGGGTCAAGACAATGGAGAATGGGGTCAAGATTCATCCCAGCTAGAGTTGCCTAAACCTGTTACCGATGAAGCTGAATGGTCTGATGGCTGGAGAAGTAATTAATCCAGCACATCAGACTTGGACTTGATATAAGGATTCATGTTTATACTCTTTTTTTTGTGTGTTCGGTTTCTGTGGACTTAAACTTGTGTTTGGAACGAGACCTAGTTGATTTTCTTTATGCCATAAAGTTGTTTTTTTTTTTAAAGAGACGATCTAACCCACGATATTGTATTTGGATGAATTGAGTAATTACAAATGGTTAATCATGTAAGTTGTCATCGACCAGTTGTCTCAAGTCTAAAAATTTCGAATACTTGTAAAGATACAAACCTGCATGCAGCTTTTACCACGTAACACAATTCAGTTTAGAAACAAGATTTCTCAAGGGGAAAAAGTCTTTAATTTTGTATGTATGAAACACGGTCATTCTGTAATGATATAAAGACCAATTGGGGCGTAACAGCAATAGCAATATTTTCCTAAACTTCAACTATCCTATGAATATCACGCACTTGAACTTGAAAACAATGATGGTAATGAAAATCAGTAACAAAAGATTTGGAAGGTCACGTGTTGAGGAGTGTGACAAGGATGGCCAGGAATTGAGAGAACATCAAAGTGATGTGTGGAGTGAGGGTTGAACCATTCAAGGGGGGAAAGTAAAACACTGTTCCTGCTCCGCTGGTGGCTTTGGGTACCGTTCTCTCAGAAGATTCTCTTTTACCGCTGGACCCTGACCTTGCCCCTGACCCTGTTGGCACATGTATGTTAATGTTAATATTACACAATAAATGTATATATAATGTTGATTGTGATTCTTGTTAAGATATATAAAAAGTACACAATAGAAAATGACTCACCAGCAGGAGCAGGAGCAGGAGCAGTCCCTAGAGTTTGAATTGGAGCCCCGTTGAGAGGGGGCAGAGCCGGTGATGCTGTGAAAGAAAAAGAACAAGAATGCAATACAATGCAAAGACGTTAACAACTAATTAACTGAACGGTTGTAACGTAAGGTTTTGAAAGAAAGAATAAAGAAATGGTGGAAGAAAGTGATTAACCTGAGCAAAGAAAAGCGAAGGAGGTTGAGGTTGGGGAGGGACAGAGGGAAGAGAGGGAGAGGAGTCTGGTGGTGTTGAGAGGGAAGCCGAGGATGAGAGGGTCGCGGAGAAGGTAGCAGAGGCAAAGCGAGTCTACGGCGGAGGAGAAGGCGTTGCAGCACTTGTCCGAAGCACTTTCTGTCAGGTTGTTCGGAGGATACGACACGTATGACAGACACGCTGAAAAAGAAGTTAGCTCTTCCGTGCACCCCTCCGCCCCTGCACTGAGGAGGAGGAGAAGGAGGAACAACGCTGCGGCATTCTTCACCATGGTGGTGGTGGCCATGCGCTTAGCATTTGGCGGGACCGAAACTAACCAACCCGACTGAATTCTCATAATTGCTTTACGACGATTACTACTTTTGGCACAATCAGTGATCATGATCACTCCTTATTTTCAATCTAAACACCAAATAATCGCCTTTATTTTATTTTTCACGAGAGGATTAGTTCTCTTATGAATTTAATTTAAATACTTATCATCTATGATAAAATTGTTGCTAAATAGTTGGAATTGCTTCTGGAGTTGCTTTGCTCTGCTTCTCGGGGAGGAAAAAAAAAATGTTGTGAGTGATTTGTTGGTGGGGGAGAGAATTCTAGAGAATATGTGCGAAAAAAAAAATGTTGTAAAGCTGCAGGGAAAATAAAATAGAGTGGGAATATAGGAGTATAAAGGCAAGGTAAAAATTGTGCGAGTAGTTGTCAAAAATAAATAAATTGGGCGAGTATAAAAGTTAGGCATTAGTCCCACATCATATGGCTCAATAAGTTGGTAATACTTATGGGTTCTATATAATACACGCTTTACAAACAAGTATGACGTATTGAGCTTGAGGCATGACTGTGTTATATACACACATACATATATGTATATGAATATTGTTTTTAATTTTAAAATATAGAATATTATAATTAATTTCATGTGATATGTCTAGTGTTTTAAAATTTGGACTGGTCATTGACTTGATTAGGATATTGGGTTAATGGTTGAACTAAAAAGTTATTAATTGAATTGTATGATTCGGTCTTTATTAAAAAATTTAAAAATATTCATGACATGTAAATTTTATATTTATAAAATTTATTAAATTAAATTTTAATGGGAATATGTAATCCATAAATAAATAAATAATTAATAATTATATTTAAGATGAGAGTGAAAAGACTAGAAATTACACATTAAGGTCAAACAAATAAAAACAAGTAAATGAAAGTTATGCATTCATATTAATATAAAAGACATTTATGTCATACGCATATCTGTATTTACGATTTTGGTGATTATTATCATTAGTAAATAAATATTTTTAAATATATAAATTATATTATAAGTCAAGATTTTTATTTTTTTTCAATAGTTATAGTTAAAATGACATCGTTTCACGCTTTTAAAAAAACTAAAATTTTTTGAACTGGTCCAGATCAACTGACCAGTTCAACCTATCAGTTCATCGGTTCAATCGGCCGATTCACTAGTTCGACCGGTTGGCCCACCAAGTCAAACCGGATCGATGGCATGTCCGATTCGATCACTGGCTTGGATCGGTTGCAGTACCGATTCCCGATCCAACCGGCCGGTCCGAGCCGGTTTTTAAAACACAGGATATACCTCTTGCCTATGATTCAAAATATATCATATGAATGATTATTTATTTTTTCATTTTTGAAAATTAAAATTATAGTTAGCTTTCATTTGATATGTCACTTTGAGAGTTGAGACTTGTAATGATTTATGATAGTACCACTTACTATTTTATACATTATTAAGATGTTCAATACTAAGATGTTCAATAATAAATATTCAACAGGCTATTACAATCTTATTCATATCATAAAATATATATATATATATATATATATAAGATATGAAATAATATAATATACAAGCTAAAATATACAATATTAAGGGAGAGGGATACAAAAAGAAACCCCTACAGTTGGTCCACTAAACAACATATACAAAAGAAATCAAAAGGATCTTCTCAAAAGGTTCACCCAAAAAGGGCCTTTAACCTCTCCAGCTAATACCTTCATGCATCAACTGTGGGAAGCTGGGCCTGTTGAAGCTGCACCCTCTACTTTTACGCCAAACAACGTGATCATCACAGCCACAGCAACATACATAACCACAACCAACAACAACAACAACCATAATGAAACAAAACAAAACAAAATAAGGCAAGGGTAAGCTTACAAAACAAGATAACATAATATCAAATTCATTTCATCCAATCCATCAATATACTAATTTGGCATTTAATTCATCAAAAGAGTGAGTTCACATACATTACGGCACAGCACACCATGCTTTCAACATCCACATGTCAATACATAAATGACACGACTCTCGAGAGATTTACTACATTTTGAGCAATCAGCCAGGTTTACCCCCTACCATAGCCTTCCAAGCACCATTCAAGGATTGTCAAAACTCTGATCTACGGATAAGCTTAGTGGTTTGTCAGGATAAGTAAATGTGGGTGGTGGCTTACAGCGACAAAAGGCCTGCACCGCCATGGGCCCCTATGGAATTACCCATTCACTCATCCCTAAGGGCTATCTTTCCGACCCACGTCTTATCTAGGCACTAGGTTGGATGCCCGTTTAAGCTGCAACTCTTGTCAACCAACCAACTTACATGCTTACCCGCACATGGCTTGAGGCCCGCACAACCTCAGCTGACAACATATGCATGCAAATGCATGATTCACCATAACATTAACCCAATCACAACCATTCATCAATACACACACACACACACACACACAAACACATATCAACATAACACCACGTGGCCTACTCAGCACCACCTGTGGTCCAACAATTACTACCAACCCCATGCAGGCCCAATCCAGCTCCTTGCATGGTTAACAGGTAAGGCTCCATTCAGGCAGCACATACCTCATGAGACATCTCACACGTCTTAGGTGAGGTCTTATCCAAGCAACCAACACCCTCTGTAAGATATCTCACCATCACAACACATTGTAACTAGTGGAGGCCCTACCTGAGCAACCTTCCACTCAACTATTATTTCCTTAAAAATTTTCACACTACACAACAGAAATACATGCTCGCTTAGCGACTCTTATGCTTACTCAGTGAGTACCTTCCATACAGAGGGCACACTTTCCCCCTTGAAGGTTCTCACTCAGCGAGTGTAAGTCCTGCTTAGCAAACTAAACTCTAGATATTACTCCTTTTCTGTACCCAGGGTTCTCGCTCAGCGACAACAAGGGTTGCTCAGCGAATCCTAGCTTTCCTCTCACCCTTTGCTCAACAAACATGAATGTCACTCAGCGAGTAGCCACTTCAGAGAGCAGCCAAGTCTTAGGTATAATTCTAGTCCAGCGAACATGTTTTTCGCTCAGGGAAATACTTACAACAAAGAGTAACAACTGTCCCGGCCTCCCATTCGCTTAGCAAGAATAGGTTTCACTCAACGAATCACTTGCTTGAAAATTTCTAAAACTCTTATGATCAATCACTCAATGAATCAATTTTCGCTTAGCGAATTGCCTATTTTCCCACTCATTCATCCTACCTCAAGAACACTCGCTCAGCGACAATAGGGGTTGCTCAGCAAGTCTTCAACCCCACAACTTCATCCCAGTTTCTGGACATTCTTGCTCAGTGAAGCCCTTAAGTCGTTCAGCGACTTTTGTTGAACAAAACCCAAAAATCCAACCTTTGCACTCATCTTCACTCTAATCTAGCTTAAACAAGATCCAACAGATGTACACAACATCCAAAATCAATACAATCAGCAGAGTTTGCGATCAAAACCATATACACTGACAAATCATCCACTTTCAAGCAAAAACCCATTTTAACACACAATTCCACATAATTCCTAGCAAATCAGTTTTCAATACAATCTAAGGAAATAATCACACTCAAACATCATCAATCAACACGAACACAACTCAAGTAAGTTTCCCTTACCTCTAAAAGTTCATGAATTTGAATTTAGGTTCCTTGAGAATCCGGTGTCTTGAACCAAAACCTTCCAAGAATCTATCCTTTTCTCACCACATACACTAAACTGGGCCCAGAAATCCTTTGACTACCCTTAGTAACTCAAGAGATTCTAGAGAGAGATACAAAGAGATGAAGAGAAGAGAGAGAAAGGAATGAGGGGAAAATGAGAGAAATTCCTCCCCTCCTTCCTTTTATACCTTGACCTCCCAAAGCTCTCACACGAACTTCGGGCCAACTGAGGCCCATGACTCATCAAACCATTCCCCATATCCTATAATGGGTCTAACTTAACTATTTTCACTCAAGAGCCCAAAATCAATCCAATGACACACCTAAATTGGCTCAAGCACATATCTTAAATTTCCTAAATTCAAACCAGAATTTCAAACAAACCATTCACACCCATCATCACATACAACAAATCATACATAACAACAATTCATTTATTTCTTTTTAATTACCTAAATTACATATCTAATTTTTACTTTTTAATTATCAAAGCACTGAATCATGCATTAGGAAAACACAAATGTTATAAGACTTGCCTAAACTTGTCGCTGTAACTGGTGGCATTTCTAATTGGTGGGTGTTAGGTAGCATTTCCACCAAGTAATAATTGCCAGAACTAGAAATATACTACTTCTAATTTTTTATATAAGTAATAAATAACTAATTTATCAAAATCAATAAAAATAGTTTAGTTAATTTTAATTAATAATATTATAATTGTAAATTTTATTTTAGAAATATCTATAACATTAAATAGTTTAAGTTGTGGTTATATTTAATGATATTACTTATAATCCAAGAAATAATTTTTTTACCAATAAATGTAATTTATATTGTTTATATGTCAATGAATGTATCCACTTATAGGAAATGAGTGAATATCTTATTAATAGACTTTATAATAAATTAAGGGTATAAAAAAATATCAATTAATACATCTTATGTTATTTATAATTAGGACCAAAAAAATACCTCTTTATTGCTTATATAAAAGATCAGAGGTAGTATCATATAAATGATATATATAGTGCTCAAGTAGGAATTAAAACAAAAAATATTTAGTCATAAGTGCATAATTGAGTCTTGCTATATAGATATAAGCTAATAAAATAAAGAATCCATGAGAAAATTACTTTAGTTCCTGAAAGTATATAACATTGTTATATTAGTTCCGAAATTAAAAAAAGTTAAATAAATTTTTAAAAGTGTAATTTGTTAATCACATCAGTCCAAAAAATTTTAATGACTTATTTAAAATTTTATTAGTTTTAGGAACTAATTTAATAACACTATACACTTTTTAGAGAACAAAATAGTGATTTACTCAAAACCCATAATACATAGATTTTTGTTTTCTTGTCAAACTCATATTCAGTAATTCACCAACAGAAGCACTGATGTCATTGTGAATATAATAAGTAAATAAATGAAATAGGTCTCATTTTGGAGTCAAACTTAATTCTTTTTTAACCGGAAGTCTCAAGCTAGAAGCACATTGTTTTATTGCTTGGTTTCAAGAAAAGTTAACAGAATAACATCATTTTCTTGTTAGGATTTTTGTGTTTAAAAGGCCATATTTTGGCGATTTCTTCTTATTTGGGTGATGTTGGATCATATTTGACGTGACTGCGCGACCTACACGATGTTTGCAGAAAATGTAGCATTTGAATTGCAATTTCTAATTCAATGAGGACAAATTTAACAATTCAGGTGATGAATCAGTCCATGCTCCGATTTGCTCTTATTTGTGTTACTGGGTGAGTGAGTGTATGATTGCCGATCAATGTGATCAATGATTCTAACCATGTAATAATCTTACAATAGTCAAATCTACTTGATTTCTATAACCATGTGTATGATCTTTAGAGTAGCCAAATCTATTATTGTGTGTGTTTAATATTTATTTTGAGAAAATAATTGCTTATTTTTGGCAGCTTGTTGAGGGATCTTTTAAAAATAAGCAATTATTTCCAAAATTTAACCAAGCACTATGTCTGTATGAAGTGGATTCTATTATTCATTAATTTTGGGTATTTATTATGTTCATAAATATATGCTTATCAAAGTTACTTTCAACTAGTATTTTAACATGTGTAATGTACAAAGTTAAACATTTATTTTATATAATTTAAATTTATAATAATAAATATTTTTGAATATATAATTATATTATAATTAATATTCACAATAAAAAAATATTTTTGAATATATAAAATATATTTTAGATTTATGATAAGTAATTTATATTATGATATAAAGTTATTTGTAACTATTAATAATTTTTTTAAAAAAATATTGAAATTCAATTTAAAAATAAATATAAAAAGATAAATTAAAAAAAAATAAGAGATTCAGAAAAATTCTTTAAAATGTTTTCTTTGAAAAAAAATTCTTACAAACTCATGAAAAAAAGGGTCATTCTAGATAACTAGAGAGAGTGAAATTGGGATAGTTCTTTTGAGCAGGGTGGCAAGCATGGGCCAAACCCTAGTGATGATACTCCTTGCAAAATTTTTACTAATGGAAATTGTCGTCATGGTAAATATTGAAGGTTTTCTAATTCAGCAAGACAAAATTGTGGTGATTCTTCCAAGGCTGCCGGCTCAGAAAAACTTCTCAAGAATGATATTCTAATCCACAATATTGTATTTGGATGAATTGATTTTCTTTATGATACATTAAGAGATTAAAGAAATAAGAGATTAAAAAAAATTTTAAAAACGTTCTCGTTAAAAAATCATTTCTAAAAAGGTTAACGTTAAAAAATAACTTTTAAAAAGATTTTCATTCAAAATAAATACTTTAATTTATATAAAGAGATTAGTCTACAAATGTATATTCATTTATGGTTGAGATTCTTTCTTTTATAAAATTGTATGTGAATTTCTGCACGAATTTATCCACCAAGTTAAAGCTGATGAGGTCTATTTGAAGTTCGATCCTGAATTTCACTTTTAGCATAGGGACGAAAATCGCTATGATGTTCACTTCAGGTATAACATGATCAATATGAGAAAGTTAATTATATCAGGCAATTGAGGCAGCGGAAAACTTAGGAACTGAGTTCCTTTTTCCATCTTTGTTATCCAGAAAGAGGTGTATCAAAATCACTGCTCTTGTTCCCATATCTGGTACTTTTAACGAGGAGCAAATTTGTTCAATCAAAATGTTTCTTGGTTGCAAAGGTGCACCGCCTTATACGATTCATGGCCCCCCAGGTACAGGAACGACAAGGACAACAGTAGAAGCAATCCTTCAGCTCTACAAATATCATAAGAATGCTCGTATTCTTGTCTGTACACCCTCAAATAGTGCAGCAGACTATATACTGGAGAAAATGAAATATTCAGGCTCAATGCATCTACCAGGCCATACGAGAATGTCAAACCTGAACTCATCCGCTTCTGCTTCTTTGATGATCCCTCTTTCATTATAGGATCATAATATCCACATATATGAGTGCCTCTCTTCTTTATGCTGAAGATGTTGCCCGCGGTCATTTCTCTCACATTTTCTCGGATGAGGCTGGCCAGGCTTCAGAACCTGAAACCATGATCCCTGTATCCCACCTCTGCACAAGGGATACTGTTGTTGTTCTGGCTGGAGACCAATTGCAGTTGGGTCCAGTAATATATTCCAAGAAAGCAGATGAGTTGTCTGAATGTGAGTTATATGCCAGTGGAGATGCAAATTATGTAACAAGATTGATTAGGAACTATTGATATCACTCACAGATTTTATATCTCCCTTTAAAGCTGTTCTAGATCTATTGTGGGGTATTGATTTCAAGCGCTGAATACCTTGATGATATAGTATTTAAATGTCCCCGTGTGTGCCCTCTTTCTTTATAGAATCATAATATTCACATATATCAGTGCCTCACTTCTTTATGCTGAAGATGTTGCCCGCAGTCGCTTCTCTCACATTTTCTTGGATGAGGCTTGCCAAGCTTCACATAATAACAAGATGTAACAAGGTTATAGAAGTTGTCAGGAGATAGCCGGTGGGAATATAAAGGAGAAAAACATTGGCATAATAACTCCATATAGGCAACAAGTGCTGAAAATAAAACAGACACTTGAAAATCTAGATATGCTTGAAATCAAAGTGGGTAGTGTTGAGTAGTTTCAAGGACAAGAGAAGGAGATTATTATTATATCAACTGTTCGATCAACCATTAAACACAACGAGTTTGACAGAGTTCACTGTCTTGGCTTTTTGAGCAATTGTAGAAGGTTTAACGTGGCTATAACCCGTGTTATATTATTGCTGGTTATAATTAGGAACCCGCGCGCGTATTATCTGCAAGGTATTTCCTTTTATCTAGCAAGTGGTGACTATATGGTAAGTCAGTTATCTACCTGATCTCTTTTTGTGCTATAAATAAAACATTTTCATATATCCTCTGATTGACTGTATCGCATGTAAGCAGAAGTGTTCTACTTTCAAGGTGGTTACTCGTTACATTGCTATTATTTTTATGGTTGTACTGAGAAATGGCAATGCTTAAACATAATAGTATTATTACTATTTTCTACATTAATTGGTCAGTAAAATATTGAAAGAAAGATGACGATAATATAAAAACAGGTTTAAAACCTGATTATTAGCTAGATCCTCATCCTGATAATTATAGTTGTTTATGAAATCATTCTTCACTTGTCATTTGGCAGGACGACCATTGGAACCAAATGTTGCGGCACCGTGTGGGTACAACTTTTCTTATCATGAGTGTACAACACTAGATAAAGAAAAAGAAAATTAAAATCTAATCTAACACAGTTAAAGTTGTTTTTTTTTTTTTTTTAGAAAAGTCAATCTAACCCACAATATTAATTACAAATAGATAATCATGTATGTTGTCATTGACCAGTTCTCTGGCATCTAAAATCTTGAATACTTGTAAAGATACAAACGTGCATGTAGCTTTTACCATGCAAACGCAGTTCGGATTAAAAACAAGATTTCTCAAGGGAAAAAAAGTCTGTAATTTTTGTATGTATGGAACATGGCCATTCTGTATAGAACTAAAGACCAACTGGGGTGTAACAGCAATAACAATACTTCGCTAAGCTTCAACTATCCCATGAATATTCCCCAATAACCAAAAAAAAGCATGAACTTGAAAACATTGACAGTAATAAGAATCAGTAACGAGACATTTTAGCAAGAGTTGGAAAGGTCACGTGTAACAAGGATGACTAGGAAGTGAGACAATAGCAAAGTGATGAATGGAGTGAGGGTTGAACCATTCAACAAGGGATAATAAAACCCTGTTCCTGCTCCGCTGGTGATGACTATGGGTACTGTTCTCCCAAAAGATCCTCCTTTACCGCGGGACCGGGACCATGACCTTGCCCCTGATCCTGACCCTGTTGCCACGTGGATGTTAAAGTTAACATTACACAATATATATATATATATATATATATATATATGTTGATTGTGATTCTTGTTAAATATATAAAAGTACACAGCAGAAAATGACTCACTAGCAGCAGCAGTCCCTAGAGTTTGAGTTGGTGCGCTGTTGAAAGGGGGCAGAGCCGAAGATTCTGTGAAAGAAAAAGAACAAGAATGCAATGCAAAGACGTTAACTAACTTAAAGATCGTAAGTCGTTTAGAAAGAAAGAATAAAGAAATGGTGGAAGAAATTAAGTGATTAACCTGAGCAAAGAAAAGGGAAGGAGGATGAGGTTGGAGTGGGGCAAAGGGAAGAGAGGGAGAGGAGTCTGGTGGTGTTGAGGGGGAAACCGAGAATGAGAGGGTCGCGGAGGAGGTAGCAGAGGCAGGGCGTGTCTACGGCGTAGGAGAAGGCGTTGCAACACTTGTCCGAAGCACTTTCTGTCAGGTTGTTCGGCGGATATGACACGTATGACAGACACGCTGAAAACGATGTTAACTCTTCCGTGCACCCCTCCGCCGCACTCATGAGGAGGAGCAACGCTGCCGCATTCATCACCGTGGCTATGGCCATACGCTTAGGATTTGGCGGGACGGTAACTAACCAACCCGATTGAATTCTCTTATTTGCTTTACCACGACGATTACTACTTTAGGCACTTTCACCACTTCATTCAGTATGATCAATCCTTATTTTCTATCTAAACACTAAAGGAAAATGATGAACGGACACCCATGTATTATTTGACACTTAGAATGATAAAGAGATAAAAAAATAAATATAATAGATAATATGATGTGATAAGAAACAAAAATAAATATAAATATTAATGAGGTGTTTATAATAGAGAAACGTCCAAATACAAATATTCAATACTAAATAATTGCCCTTATTTTCTTTTTCATGAGAGGATCTTTAAATTTTATTGATTATGTTATGAATTTAATTTAAATATTTATCATGTATGATAAAATTATTAAATTTTGTAATAATTATTTTAAAATTCATATTTAAAGTAATTTTTAATTTGAGTTTAATAGTTATGTATTATTAGTGCAAAGACTTTTTTATTATCAATTAATTAAAAATTACTGTTGGTATAACTTTTAGCCATAAAATATATAAAATTAAACTATTCTATTATTGGTGCAATAATTCATAGCATGCACGGGTGTTATTTAGAGTTACAGTCAACAAAATATTTATATTATTGTGATTTTGTAATTTATTTCTCAAATAAGTTTTGAACTTACAAAAAATATATGTTAGTATATATTTATATAAATATATAAAAATATGCATAAAAATAATTATGAATCTATACAATTGTATATATAATAATTATAAAAACGTATAAATATTTAATTATATTTATATATTTATTAATTGTTTTCTATTAAATAATGTTATTTCAGACAAATTGTGATATGTGTATTTTTATTTCAACTAAGGTAATTATTATTTATTCTCAATTAAACAAATTTATTTTACACAACATGTATATCCTCATTTATAAAGAATCCCTAATTATTTATCTTAAATTTTTATTCACTCCCTCCTTTCTTTATATTAATATTAAAATTATCTATATCATTATATTAAAGTTATATCATCATATTATAATTGTCTCGTGACAATTTCATATTAAAAATCATTTAAATCATGATTTTAAATAATTACTATTGATAAAGAAATCTCACATTTTATATTACGTATTTATATCGTAGATCATTAGTTATTCTCTTTTAAATACGTTTATTTCAGAGAAATAACATCATAAGATTATATCATAAACATTTGAAATCATGGTATTAAAATTATACATTTATTCTAGTTGATAATAAAATCATTTTTAATATATTTTTCTCATTTTTAATATCGTTCCTATACATAAGTATTGATAATCAAAGGCAACAGTGGATGTGAATTTACTATGTTATTTTGAGAATAAGTGGTATTAATGAAAAATGTATAGTTTTTGTAAAATGTATAAAATAAAAATTTTCTAATATTTATATAAACAAAATATATTTTATGGAAATATATTTTAATATTTCTGAACAATGTGGGATAGTCAAAACATGACATTAAAAACGTTTAAACAATATGTTTGGATCCAAATTACGGCATGATTGAAACTCAATTTAAATATTGAATAAAATCTAATAAATTATAAATCCTATGAACCAATAATAATTTAGATGTATAAATAAGCAAAGGAAGAATTCGTGTGAAATATTATTGTTGTTCCCCCTTTATGACTTTATGAAACTTATTGAACGACATTTGTCCATCATCTTCAATTTCACTAACCTAGGCATGGATAATCATTCAATTCAGCAATTGTTTTGTAAGCAGACATGTTTAAAAAGTTATCCCTCAAATAATATGCTTGCTCTCTAGCTAATAGCAGCAATAAGCAAGATCGCACCTCAAAATTTGAACTTAAGTAACTGAAAATTTTAAAAATAAATTAAAATTTGAAATCGTGTTTAATACTTATAAATTTAAATATTAGTGCCTTATATGTAAAATGCATCACACAATACTTAGATCACAATTGATGAACCTCTAGAAATTATATAATTCATGTTTGACATTCCCTTCTTGTTTGAAATTTCAGAAAAATATTATAATCCAACGTGGTGAAATAATATAAAAAAATTATGATAATATATTTAAAAAACTTTACAATATATATATATATATATCTTAAAGTCATCATAATAATTGCATGGTGTGTCATTCAAAACGCCCCATTATGAATTTTTGTTGGTTTTACAATTTTGTTTTATAAAATATATTATATTGTTTCATTAGAGTATTTCTAATGCAACAATAGGGTTCTTAACTCATTTTTTGGAACCCCACATCATATTTAAGAACTCCAATCAAATTTTACTCCAACACTAAAGTTCTTAACAAAGTTCTTAAATTAATTTTCCACCTATTTTTTTTTTGAATTTCTAAGATAGAAATATATAAAAAAAAATTATTGTTAAGATACAATTACTCAAAAGGTGAAAGTACTATTATGTGTGTATTTGGTTTGCAGTTGAAAACATGTAAACGTCCGTTCAACAAAAAAGTGACAAATTCTTGCTTCTTATTTTTATGATTTGAAAAATGAGAATTTCTGTTTGCATCAAAGTAAATAGATAACCAAACACACTCTATATGGGAAAAAATTAATCATTCAGTTCACTTATGACTTAACTATTAATTTTGCAGTGTATATAGTACAAAAAACTACCTTTAAATAACTTTATTTTAGCCAACTGCTAAACTAACACTATCAGTCCCTTTAGATTTTCAATAATGTATTGTAACAACTGAGTTACAATGTTATGTAATCTTCTCACAAAGTGCATCCTACATACGGATGAAACATTGTTTGTTAAAATATGAGATTGTCATCCATTTATTAGGGATGCTTCCCTGCTGTACCACTTTTATATACCACAATATCAACACGCCACCCAAATGCAAGAAATTTAAGAATTTTCTTTTGTTGCATTAAGAGTATAGTTGATGACCTTTTTCTCAACTTCAAACTGAGACTCCTAATGAACCAACGTAAAGAATGGAACTGTAGGTTGATCATATACCAACCTCTTTGTTTAGTCTTCCAAAATTTCTTTAGACAAATGAAATTCGGCAAATTCAATAAACTCCTTGAGTGTATAAAATAGCAGTAATTCGTTTTCCATGCACTCGAATACATTACAAGGCAAATGCATTTTGATGTGATATTAAATACTCCCCCAATGTGGGTCTGAAACAATCTGAGCAAAACCAAACGCAATAGCCACACAAATTGGAAACCTATTAGGTACATCTACATCCACAAATGATGTGGAAGGCACAGCAACCTAGTAGTGTTTAACAACAGCAAATCCCAATGCAATCAATACAACTGAAGGTAGGAAACCGTAAGATGACATGGTAGATGATGGAGTCAGATCAGAGTGGCCACTTCCCGTGGTTGCAGATGGGGTATTAGAATCCACTGATGGAGTCAAAAGAGGAGGGGTTGTGTCAGATACTGGTGCCAAAGAAGGTGAGGGAAGTACAGAGGAACCTGTTCAAAGAAAAGAAGATGCTTACATTAGTATCAAACTTGAGAAGCTATTAGTAAGTACTCAATAAACTGTCACAATGCATGCCATATAAGTAAGTACCTTCAGGACTAAGAGATGGAGAAAGAGATGGCCCAAAAGACGCTGGTCCTGCCAATATAAATCAAAACATTAGTTAATTAAACTGGAAAAGATTTGTACTTAATATAGTAATTTTTAGGCATTGTGGCATTACCTGGAGCTGGAAGTGGTGAACCTGAGGCTGAAAAATAACAAATCAGAAAATAACTCATCTTGATTCAGCCTCATTGATAAATAGTATAAAAATATATTTTTTAGAGACAAATTAAGAGAATAAAGATTGAAGAGAAATATATATACTTTTGCATTGAAGTGGAAGACGAGGCAAATTGCAAGCACGAGGAAGAGAGATGGCCAAGGTTCGGTTGATTGGTATTCTGAAGGGAACATTGCCAGTGATAATGAGACACAAACAGTCCATGCCCCCACTTGTGAGGGACTTGATGGAATTGCAGCACTCGGCAGTGGGTGAAGTGCCATTGACACTGCTACTATTTGTGAGGAAATTCATACAAGGGTTGAACAAACCGTTTATCATTGATGCGTTGCATGGCGTGCTGATCTGGGCGTAGGCTGGTGCAGCCACCACCATAGCAATGGCTAATACCACAGTTAAGCGCACAAAACGTTCCATGTTTTGGAGTTTTGGCTTGCGTTCAAAAGTACAGTTTGGAAATTTGATAGTGAGAAAGTGGAGGATAAGGAAGTTTATAAAGAGAGAAAGGAAATGGAGGGGAAAAAAAATAAAATAAAGTGTCGAAGTTGGTTTAAAAGCTCAACTACCATAACTAATCAATGGGTAATGAAAAGAGTTGGGATGGGTAGCATTGGTATTTGTGAGTGTTGTGACCTCTGTAGAATAGACATTTTAAGCTCCGCAAGTGGCATCTGAAACATCCTTGTTCTCACACAAATTTGGCTGTTTTGGACTTTTGGATCACTAGTCAAGCTCTAAAATGTCAAATCAAATCATTCTTTATTAGAACGTGTACCCGTGCGATACATGAATGAATGTTTGGAGATTTTTAGAATAATTTTTAGATGAATATAATTAAAACATATGAATATCGTCAATTAATTTGTACATCAATTTATTTTCAGAAATAATTAAATATTGTTAAAATATCACCAAATCTAATTAATATAATAGCTTAAAGTTACAATTTTTAATTGATTAATATCACCCAATGAATTATTATTATAATATCTAATAAATATAATATAAAAAAGAAAAATAGATGGCAAGTGATTGAGTACTTTAACATTATATTTTAACAATATTTTATTAGATTTAAAGTGAATATTTTAGTATTTCTCAATCATTATGAATTTTAAAAAAAAACAACTTAAAGTAATATTTTCAATCATAAAAATTCATAATAATAAAAAGCAACTGTATTTTTCTTTTTAACATAATAGTTTAAAGTTACCAATATAATCTAATAGTCTCTTTGCTTTGTAAAAATATATATTTTATATTATCTAATATTACTTTAATTACTTAATTAAAATATATTTAAAAAGTTATCAATATTTTATCTAATTTAATATTACCAATATTTTATCTAAGTTAATATTTCTAATATCTTATATAATCTAATATTCTGATAAGAAAAAGGGCATAAAATATTTTATTTAATATTATGATAAAAAAATATCAAAAATAAAGTGTATTTTTTAAACAATATATAATGATATTTTTATATATTTTTTATTATTTTATACGCCACACAAATATAATTTTGTAAATATCTGTATCTAATGGTAATTTTACATTGATATCTTTTAAAAATTTATGCATCACGTAAATGTATCTAATTATATATTGATATATTGTCATCCCCTATTTATTTTGTAAATATTTAATTTTTTGGATCTTATCTTGATTTTTATAACAATAAAAATATCAATTTTATATTAAAGATAATTGTAACAAAAATCACAAAAAATTTCCAGCATATCTTTTAAATATGTTCCATTAATATCAATTTGTTTTCATTTAATTAAATCCTTAATTTAGTGTGATTTCAATATTTAAAATTTGAATTACTTACCTTCAACATTTGATTTTATTTTAATATTTTATCTATTCTAAGAAGGATATTGAAGTTTGAGGCTCTTTTTGGCTGACAAAATGGGGGAAAATTATCCTCAATATTAATTTGTTTAGATGTTACTAATATTTTATGTAATCTATATTACTAATATCTTATTTACTCTAATATCAGATAAAATAATAATAAAATATTTTATTTAACATTCTAATAAAAAGTATCAAAAATTTATCTAATTAGATATTTGTTGCAAATTCATTCAAATTGATTGATTGATTAATTAAATCAACCAATTAATAGTACACACAATTTATTTTTGAAAATAATTGAATATTGTTAAATATTTCCAAATCTAATTGATATAATAGCTTAAAGTCATGATTTTTTATTGATTATAATCACCAAATGAATTATTATTATAATATCTAATAAATAAATGTTAAAAAGAAAAATAGATGGTGAGTGATTGAGTATTTTAACATTATTTTAACATTATTTCAGTAGATTTAAAATGAATCTTTTAGTATTTCCTAATCGTTGTGAATTTTTAAAAAACAACTTAAAGTATATTTTCAATCATAAAATTCATAATAATAAAAAACAACTACATTTTCCTTATTTTAAGTAGCTTAAAGTTAATTTTTGTTTAGTATTTCTACTACAATATCACCGAATCTAATAATATTGCCACCTAATTTATTGAATATTGTTAAGAAAATTTAATTTCCAAAAACAATTGAATATTCGATATAAAATAAATTTGTATACCAATCTATTTTTGGAACCTAATTTATTATTTGTTAGAAATTCATTCAAATTGATTGATTGATTAAAATCAAACAAATATGAATATCGCCAATTAATTTGTACACCAATTATTTTCGAAAAGTAATTTATTATTTGTTACAAATTCATTCAAATTGATTGATTGATTAAAATTAGCCAATTATGAATATTACCAATTAATTTGTATAACTATTTATTTTTGGAAACAATTAATTATTGTTAAAATATCATCAAATCTATTAATTTATTGAATATCGCCAACTGATTTATTGAATATTGTTAAAAAAAATTAATTTTCGATAACAATTGAATATTCGATATAAAATAAATTTGTACTAATTTTAATTTATTAGTATATTAATCTATTGTTATTATTTGTTTAAGACCATTGTTTTTTATTTAAGAATATTTGATATAAAATAAAATACCACTGAATCTTATAAATATCGCTTATTAATTTGTACACCATTCGCAAACATAGATGATGTGCAGTATCTCCCAATGATTTAGGCAGTAGAAGGCAGTATAATTTTACCCAACAATTGAATAAGATGTAAAGAAAAAGAAATAAAAACTAAGTTGAAGAATTGCAGAATAATAATTAAGAAGAAAAAGAAACAAGAAGATAAAGAAGTAAGAATTACGATTAAAAAAATACCTAATTAAGAAGAAGTAAGATTGAGAAAAACAAAATTAAATAAAACACTTAATTTTACTAATTAAGAAGAAGTAAGAATAACGAAAAAAAATTATATGAATAAAATACCTAAAACATAAATTGTGTTCAAACATTGGAGACATTGCAAAAAGGTAGGGAAGAATAAGAGTTATGGAAACACAAAACACCCCACAAGTATATATAGAGTATTTTTTGACATTTACGATTCCAATAATCAACTTATCACTCTTGATTTATCTGCACAGTTTCTGTTTTTTAAGAATAAATTGTTTTAATAGCATTATGAAAGAATTAATACAGTATTGCTAAAAGAGTTTGTCAAAATTGTCCCTTACTTTGGGTGAAAAAAATTCTCTCTGAAAAACTTTATAAATATTAATTTTTTGACATTTGCGATTCCAATAATCGACTTATCACTCTTGATTTACCTGCACAGTTTCGTTTTTTAAGATTAAATTGTTTTAATAGCGTCATGAAAGAATTAATGCAATATTACTAAAAGAGTTTGTCAGAATTGCTCTTACTTTGAGTGGAAAATTTTTTCTTTCTCTAACACCAACTTTATAAATATTAATAGATTAGGTCAGCTGCTCAGGTGGATAACCGAATCCTAGTAGTAGACAGTAGTTCCCTCTTTACTTCCCGGCCATTCTCTGCTTTCATAATATATTAATATATATTCTGTAGATCATAGCATTGTAATACTAAGTTAACACATCCATCTTCCATTTACTCATCTCATTTAAGTGGACATAGGACTCCGGCCCCACCTTTCGTGCACAATACTTGGCAAACTAAAATGATGTCTCAGTGTGTCTACATTGTTTTGGGGTCAAGCCCAAGCCACACTTTTTTTCAAAGACCCAATGTATTAACCATATCAAAGTGTTTTTGATCGCGACTTGATTTATGATTATGACAATCAATATTGCAGTGTAAACATTCACACAATCAATGTTTTGCCTCTCCACCAGGCCCCAACTCTTCGTCCTCCCCGCTCAATAACAAAAGTTCCTGACTACGTAAATGAAAATTTACTTGCATATAGGCGGTACTAAATTTCCTTTAAACTATTTTTTGCTAATTATTTAGGGGAAACATAATTTTAAAATGATTAAAATTCTGCATTCTGCAAAGTTTGACTAGTTAAATTCTTTAGGAGAAGTTGGCATAAAATTGTAAATCAAGAGCTCACAATGCCAATTGTCCGCTAGTTGAAGCTACCTGAGGACACTAATTGTACATACATTTTATCTGAACTTAAGTTTACGGGCCGTAGAGTTTTTTCATTTACAAGAAATAATTTCTTAAAAAAATTTCTCAGAAAACTGTAAAAAAAATACATACGTTTTCCTTCAAACATACAGGTAGTCTCGTCCGCTTGGATAAATGTTTTATGATATTGTCCATCTCGTAAGACACGTGTTTCTTTCTTCTTTAGTCCTGTTTTTTAAGTCTGCTGCTTTTAGAACAAAAAAGATGTTACAGACCCTAAGCCTAAGAGGCTAAGATGCTTTAGTCGGTCATCTGTTTAACCGACCAGCCTTTAGAATTTTCTACGTAATCCAATATTATAGAAAAAGGATGCCAGAATTCAGGTTTGAATACCTAACAACATATAAAGCCGCCACCAAATATCAAATAGATCCCGTTGGAGAGTAGGAGCAGTTGTTCACCTACATCACCTTACCATTGTCGTTTTCTTCCCCCTTTCCCTACAAAACCCCATGCCTCGTTCTTCCAAACCCATCCTCTTCCAAAATATCCTTTACCTTTACCCCTGCCAAAAAAAAAGGGATTCCAACATATTTGCATCAAACAATTCGAATGGCGCACACAAAAATGGAGATGGGTGTGGTTTTGGTGGTAATGGCCATGCTGTGCGCAGGAGCTGCAGCGCAATCGAGTTGCACAAATGTGTTAGTCAGCCTCTCACCATGCCTTAACTATATCACAGGGAATTCTTCAACCCCATCTTCAGGATGCTGCTCACAGCTTGCCAGTGTGGTACGCTCACAACCAAAATGCCTATGTCAGGCTCTTAGCAGCGGTGGATCATCACTGGGGATTAACATCAACCAAACTCAGGCTCTCGCCTTGCCTGGTGCTTGCAAGGTGCAGACCCCACCCACCAGTCAGTGCAACACTAACAATAACGGTAAGACAACAAAATTTCTATTTCATTACATTGAATACAGAAAAACAAAAAAACATTCTCCCGGTAAACATGCGTATCCAACCTTTAGTATGAATATCGAGACTCCAGAGATACTATGTAAACATCAGCCATGACACAGTATGGCGTATGAAGGCAATGAATAGAACAAAATATATATATATATATAACATATTCTAATTTCTGCTAACTTAACATTTTGTGATCGCCAACAGCTGCTTCACCACCAACAGGAGCAGTAGCGGAATCTCCAAATTCAGTTCCATCAGGTACTGAATGTTAATTAACCACATTGAGGAAGTATTTTAGTTAATGTTCACGGTTTGACTGTCCAATTTGTCCCTTGTCCATGTTAACCATTCAAGTTGACATTCACTTGCAGGAACTGGATCCAAAACCCTACCCACAACCGACAATGGCTCATCCAGTGGGAATTCCATCAAGTTATCAATTCCTCTATTACTTATTTTGGCAGCAACATACGTTTCAACTTTCACAACAAACTGATTCTACAATCAGTTGGCTTCCCATTTGCTATTTAATGCTCGTTTGCCATTTATCCTTGTTTAGTCATATATTATTGAGTTCCCTTAGGCTGAAGGGTTCAATCTATTCATTCGTGACCCCTACTGGGTTACATAGTTTTGTATAATGAGATATATTTGTTGTTCTCTCTCCTTTATCAATAAAGATGGGCTGGAACTTGTGGTTTGCTGTTATGATCTTATTCACACAGAACGCATGACTGGATTCTAACCTCAGAAAGCAAACAAAACTCAAGTGTAGTTCTTTGCTCCACTATGAAAGGCAATGAATTTTTAATTGAAACTGATCAATGAAACTGAAATTATTTACTATGAAAGGCAATCCACTAACTACAAAGCCATTAGACAATATGAAGTCCTTCATGGACTCAAGCTTTCATTCAGTGGGATCAGAACTTTTCCGTTTATTTTCTTTTACACATGGGAATGAAAGAATTGTCTTTAATTTTCTTAGCCATAGAAGACTTAAGAGCATAAAAGCTCGTTTACACATTAATCCTCACAAAGCTGCCAACAATAAATAAACACAAGCCAAATTAACAGATCCCATCTTCAAATAGATTACTAAATAAGGCAAGTGAATTCAACAGTCTTCAATTACGGAACCTCATGCAGTGGCAGACTAGAATGACTTCCACATAGACACAAAGCAGAACCAATGAATAAATAGGTTGTACCTATGAAGCACCGACTCCAACACAGATATGGACACTGGGACACAGTTAATGTCCAAAATAAAAGACACTGGAACACCACACACTGACACACACATAGATATAATCGACATGACAAAAATCTAAATTGAGAAATAAAATTTATATATTCACCTTCCGTAACAAAGTTGTTATGCTTAACAATTTTCACATCATAATGACCCTCATAGGAGGGATCATTTCACAATGCAAATTTTACCAACAAAAAAAAATCCCAAAATAAGATGAATCATATCTCTTAAAACTTAAAACAACTAGTTAAATCCTATGATAATGAGCCTCACCAAAAAAAAAAGCTAAGAGCCTTGCAATATCTTTAATATAAATAAGTTAACTTATTTATTTATTTATTTTATTTTTTACAAGATAGGAGTGACTGAGAAGTGTCTAACCAAAAGTAGGTATCCACTTAGTCACTTGGCCCATGTCCAAGCCGTGTTACCAAAAAAAAAAATAATTAGTTGCAACTAGTGGAGGGGTGTTCAACACATGTCCAAAGTGTGTCCAATAAGTGTTGTATCCAAGTAGTGTCCGACACGCCATTCTGCAGAGGTGTCTATGCTTTATAGAGTAGTACACCGTGAATCATGTAAATGAGGAAAAACAACAGGTTGGTACAGCCACATTTGAATCTCTCCCTCAAACCACATGTCACGGAGATAACTAAATCTTTAATGTCCAACTTGAAAGTAAGACAAGAAGACCAAAACAAATAAAGAACAAGCTATAACCCTGAGTCAACTCAGTCTCTACTTCCAGCAATTCCTGATGAAAAATAGAAGCATTCCAGACATTGCACAGAAATTAATCATATATGAACAAGAACTTCAGTATAAATTTGAGATATGTAGCTTGAAAAGTTCGATGTAAGTATAAACATTTCTATCCATTATATGGAGCATATTATTGGAAATATTTATCTCAGATCTTCTTAGGCATAGAATAGTTAACATAAAAGCTCATTTACACAATAATCCTCACAAAACCTGCAAACAATAAACTCAAGCCAAATTAACAGGTCCCATCTTCCAGTAGATTACTAAATAAGGCAAGTGAATTCAACAGGCTTCAATTACAAAACCTGATGCAGTGGCAGACTAGCATGACTTCCACATAGATACAAAACAGAACAGATGAACAAATAGGTAGTATGTCACATAAATGAGGAAACACAACAGGTAGGTACAGACAGCCACATTTGAATCTCCCTCAAACCACATTTCACGGAGATAACTAATAATGTGTTTGGATTACCGTTTCAAAGGCCAAAATTGTCAGTTTGCATTTTCCAAGGCACTAAACGGAGAAGCAAGATCAGTGTCGGATTGAAGTTTATTTGGGCAGTTGGTTACAACCTGCTTCCCAAACACACAGTTAATCTTAATTGTCCAACTAGAAAGACAAGAATAATGAAACAAATAAAGAACGAACTAGAACTCTAAGTCAACTCAGTCTCTACATCCAGCAATTCCGGATAAAAAAAAGAAGTATTCCAAACGTTGCACAGAAATTAATCGTATACGGACAAGAACTTCGGTATAAAATTGAGATATGTACTATGTAGCTTCAAAAGTTTGTTGCAGGTGTAAACATTTCCATCCATAATATGGAACATATTGTTGGACATATTTATCTCATATCATCAAATAAAACATGAAGACAACAAAAAACACAATATTTTCGGTACTAAGGAGCTCAAAATCAAAGTTATGTACGTACATGATCTCTAAATACGGTACAAATCAAGAATGTGATCGTGACCGTACAAATTCTTCTAGTCTGTCCCACACCTCCAATGCTGCAGCCCTGTCTTGATGTCGCTTGTTCTTACTAATCTGCCAATGCCATCAAGTTAGAAATGTGTGCTCAGACTACAAGTTTAAGAGCTGAAAACACAGGAAGATAGCAGAGCAAAAGTTTGAACAAGATTTCAGATTCATATAAAAAGGTAAGGTCTAAATACAACAGAACCAGAACCCACCGAGATAATCTTGACATTCCACTGCTTCACATTCTTTGCTGACTCCAAACTGTCATCTTCAAAACGCATGTAAAATCCAATAACTGCAAGAATCACAGAGGATTACTACAATCAGCAGCATGAATTCGTAAAACATATAAAAGGAGGAGGAGTGGACTGACTTTTGTTAAAAATTTCAACATGGTCCTTGAAAGGCCATTCCTTAAACTGCCACTCCTTGCCCAGTACGAAAACAGCAACGACCCGATCCCAGTCGTCAGGTTTGAGGGAGGAAGGCTTGTCCCTCACTTCATAAGCTGTAACAACCCTATCCCTGCTGAGTTTTTTCTGGACAGTGACGCAATCGGGTCTGGTGCCTTTCATCTGCTTGACCTTGACATCAGTGGGTATATAAACACCATCCTCCAAGAACTCCTTGACATTGTAGATAGTGATGAGTGTCTGAAAGGCACTGGGGACCAAGATAATGGGGACACCTTCTCCAATTTTGGTACCCTTGAGGTGCATCTTGGGCTTGGGAGTGGGGTCGTAGGCGCCCATGTCGTCGGGAAACCCCAAACCCCTGTCGTCGGAACCCATCAAGCGACTCTTGGCAACGAGGCCGTCCTTCCTCTGATGGGACTCCATCCTCTGGCGCTCCTCCTCGCGCTTGGTGGCGGCCACGAGGACGCTGTAGAAATCGCGATTCTTGCACTCGAGGAGGGACTGGCGGTCCTTCAAGGGCCTCTCGACGGACCTGATCACGGACATCAGGTCCAACTCGTCCGATTTCTCGAGTTGATCCTCCGCCTGAGAGTGGGGAGGGGGATTCGATTTGGGGGCAAAGGAAGGGTCCTCGGGGCGGTACTCGATGGAATCCGTCGAGGACAGGGTGCCCTGCAGGTATTGGAGGAGGGGTTTCCGGTCCGGGAGGGTCACGGAGGGGATGCCCACGGCGAACGTGTTCTGGATGTACTCAGTGTGCTTCAGGTGGTGGTTCTTGATGTAGTGGACTAGGGTTTCCAGAGTGTATCGATTCCCCTTCGTTGAACGGTAAGCCGTCTCCACCCAGCATGGGAACGTGTACTCCTCCCCGAATCGGAACTCCCCGTTCACCCGCACAATCTTATCCACCTCGCCTCTCATCGTAAACTCTCGTAGTGCAGACAGCGGATCCATTCTCTCTCTCTCACCGATTCAACATCCACACTGCATTTGCACGGACCTTAGGTTTTACACATATTTTAAAATGATTATATATATAATTAAAGAGTTTAATGGTTATGCATTATTAGTTTATACTGTCAATCAATAGAAAATTACTGTTGATATAACTTTTATGGTAGTTATTATAAAAGTCAACAAATATGTCATAAATGGTGGTTTGTAATTGAATAACAGTGTAAAACAGCTTTATACTATAAAACAGCTGTAGTAGAACCTATTTTCTCATAATTAAACAGACATTATTACATTATTATTTATGTTTTAAAATCATATATTTTTTTGAGTTTAATAATCATGCATTGTCAATATAAAAAGTTTTACACTGTCATCTAATCAGAAATCACTATTAATATGACTTTAAAGTATTTATTATAAAAGTCAATAAACTTACGATAAATGATGGTTTGTAATTGGATGACAGTGTAAAACTGCTTTACACTGTCAATGCATAACCATTAAACTCTATATTTTTTTTAGTTTAAAATAATTATCCAAAATATAATCACAAAACTGAACAGTGTTAACGTAAAATATTGGATAGTGTTAATTAAGAATCCTAAAACAAATAAAAGTAAGTAATTTTTAAGATAAAATACAAATTTAGAATGTTACTATGATATAGATAGTTGTCATATTTTAACATTCTACCTAAAACAATTTTGGCTGCACAATTAAATAAAAAGCCCCATGAATAAGAACAGGTGAAATTTAATAGATATGATATATACACAATATATAACATTAATATTTGGTATAAATGTATTGAGAAGGACCTTATTTGATTATTCTTTTTAACTTAAGAATTAATTTTATAGTTATATCTATATGAGAGATATTGTCAAATATTGAAAAAATATTTTGCTAAAAAATTTCTCCTATGTAGGTACAAATAATTAGACTTAAATATGTTTTTAATTTCTATAATATATATAGTTTTTTATTTTAGTCTTTTTAAAATTATTTTTTAAGTAGTCACCGTAATATTTAATTCTTTAGAAGTGCTTCTTATCATTACTTAATTGTGGTTAGCTACTCTTTTAACTATCATGTGATGACAAGTCACTTTATACAATTTTTAGTTTATTCTCTATAATTATATCCTGTTTTTTATTTTAGTTCCTCTAATATATCTTTTTTTTTCTATTTTAGTTTCTACTCTTTAGTCACTTTTGCTTTGTTTGGTTGAGTGGAGAGGAGAAGAGAAAAAAAAAATGAATTTTTAAAAATTTAGGTGGTTTGATTAAGTAGAAATAAGTGGAAAATTTTAAATTTTTTGGTAAATCCCACTACTTATTTTTATTCTATTTCTCACCTATTTGCATTCACCTCTCTATCTCTCATATTTCTCATCTATTTCTCTCCTACCAAACAACCTAAAATTTCAAATTATTTCTTATCTATTTTTCACCTCTCAACTTATTTCTTACCTATTTTTTTTTTTATCTATTTCTCTCATCTCCACCAACACAAAGGCTTCAGCAGTTAAGGACTACAAAGTAACTTTAAGAGACTAAAGCTAAAATAAAAAAAAAGGAATATTACGGAAGCTATTTTAAAAATAAAATGAATTTAAAATTATTCTTAAAATACATATTTTGAAATACACGTGTTTTACTAATTTCTTTAATTTATATATAAATCATTTTCTCATAAAAATGTAAATATTAGTTTTTTAAAATTGATCAAATACACGTGTTTGGATTTAAAAATATTTTTAAAATATATATTTTTAAGAAAATATTATATCTTGATTATTGTTATTATATCTATTATCTATCCATCCTATATATTAAATGAGAATAACTATTTGAACGATAGTATTTTTAG
This sequence comes from Spatholobus suberectus, assembly GCA_004329165.1. Taxonomy (NCBI): domain Eukaryota; kingdom Viridiplantae; phylum Streptophyta; class Magnoliopsida; order Fabales; family Fabaceae; genus Spatholobus; species Spatholobus suberectus. Next base: position 92,246,758 of record CM014730.1, on the reverse strand, counting down.
CTATTATTATTCAACAAGAACGTTTTTAACTGTCATTCTTCAATGAAAATGTTTTTAAAGATTTTTTAATCTCTTATCTCTTTCAATTTACCATTTTTAATATCTTTAGTTCTAAATTGAATTTTAATATTCTTTTAAAAGAAATTAGCATTATATTACAATAATTATTTATTATAAATATAAAATATAATATATATGTTAAAAAACTTTAGTAATTATCTGATTAATTTACACCTACTCTTCCTTGTATCTACTCTCATTTGAATACACTTTCCTGGTGTAGCTGTGCATTCACGCTTCTCTGCTGCAAAGTTCCCTCTCTCTCCAGTTCCTTTCCTCATTTCGTGCTCCCAATTATGTTCAATTTTATCTTCGAAAACTACCTTATGTTCTCTCCCACACTTGTCTGTTCATCATATCCATTTACGTTGCTGCCAAGATCAAAACAATTTCTCAATCTTTATCATTCCTCATTCCTCTTAAAACAAAATGGGCACCTCATCTTATTATATTCATATGTTTCATATATACATAATATTCTCGAGAATGTATGAAAAGCATCGACATCAAACCCCTTCGTATAGGGATATTGCATTTCGTTATTATCCTCTTGCATTTTGTACGCATAACAAATATTATAATATTCATATGTTTAATTTATTCATAACATTCTTCAGAATGTTAGATACATAATTTTAATTTAATTAATTATCAATATCATATATAAGAAACTATTACATATAGTATTATAAAGTTAAGAATTTTACTTATAATAGTTTTTTTGTGACTTATTAATTGTTTTACGTAAATATATTATTTTAAAATGCTTATAGTCAATCTTTAAAAAAATTAAGCGCAATAATGCGGTGGACGTAGGAGAGTTTTTAAACAAAATTAATTTAGTACGTGTTTGTATTAGATTATTTTATATTAAAAAATTACAATAAAATGTTAAAAAACTTTTAATTAAAAATATTTTTTGTGTAAAATTTTAATAAAATCAAACATGTGTAGACTTTTATTTAATCAATAATATACATTTTAACTTTCAAATATCTTTTATGTTAGAAAATTAATTTTGTTTTTTATTTGTTGCTTTTAAAAAAAATCAAAAAGATGTTATTTTCTACTCCTATATTATAAATTAGAATATATAGTTTGAAAATTGATCTATTCACTGTCTATAAGAATTACTTGTTCTTTTCTAAGTTGTTCAGATCTATTGTTCCTTTGATCTATTTTTCTGCCTCAAAAAATTCCTGCATACGATATAATTAGTAAGCCCTTATGCCTCAATCTTAATTATGTCAATAACGTGAAATTTTATTTCTTATAAATTTTAATTATATAAAAATAAATATTTATATCCTGTACAATCCACATGTTAAAATATTTAGTAATAAATAAATTAAGAAATTTAATCAACATTTTTTTAATAAAAATATTTATATGGTACATTGATTATCAATAGAGATAACATTAAAAGCATAAAAGTGGCATTTCTTTTAATTGTTTTCTAATATTTAGAAATTAAGTAGAGAATTGTTATTAGAAATTTTTGTTTATCTCGCGTAGTGATTGCTCAAACTTAATAGGAAGGTAAATTCTATGACTTTTATGTATTTATAAAGTCTAGATATTTTTTTTATTAACTTCTGTTGTGCTCAATTTTGCTAATTACAACAATTTGTTTAAGTATTTTTTATAAATTATAATTACAATTATAATCAATAACAATTTATAAAAATCATTCTATATACATTTTCTAACAATATTGAAAATATCTATAAACTTAAGTCACTTCACAATTAAACATATGTCACGTGCATGACACGAGTCAAACACTAGTTATCTATTATCTATCATATATACATTTGAAAATAATCTATAAAAGGAAAGTTGTACGTGTCAACTTCTAGAGCAATTTATACCGAATCTCATTCTATTTGGCACACCAGAACATTTATCTCTTCTTCTTCTTTTTTTGTTTACGTGTCAACCTCATGTTTATTTGCATACAAATTAATTTATAGATAATTATGACATAATTTATAAAATTAAGACACAAAATATTAGAGAATCAGGATAAATATTATATACGATAAATATGGTAACTATACAACATTTCTATAAATATAAATCAATTTTTTAAGAAAATTAATTCAAAATAAACTTGATAGCTGAATACTTATTAGTATATATATATATATATATATATTCTAAATGGCTTATAATTCTTATTTTCTAATTAAAAATTTAATAAAAAACTTTAATATCCTCTTATAAGATTTAATAATTTTTTTATAATTGATTGAGTGTAAAAATAATTTTTTTACTATTTTAATTAAAATACTGTGTAATTTCTTATATCTTTTAATTAAAAAAATTAATAAACAATTTATACATACATACATATATATATATATATATATATATATATATTCTTTAAATCAAATTATAATCCTTAAAGTAAATATTAAATCTTTTAACATTGACATTCGTTGTTTTTCAATATCTCAAAGATGACGACAACAGTTGGAATAGCTGGGATTCAATTTAAAAAGAATAGTTAGAAAACAAAAGGCATGTGCGTGTGTGTAATATTAAACCCTCACTCCAGATGTGAGAAACTTTATTAGCATCATGTTCTTCATGTTTTTTAACCAAAAAAACAAAAAAAAAATATATGACAAAAACATATTGGGGCAGGGGCAAGGGTAGGGATGGGTACCCATTTTTTAACTTCGGCGAGGATCAAGGGCAGGGGCAGGGATAATGTATGGAGTCAGGGGCGAGGGTGGGGATGGCAAAACCCACCCCCGCCTCGCCCCGTTGCCATGCCTAACCCTATATATTAAATTAGAACTTACTTTTATCTCTCATGAGAGCATTATTAGCTATCATTCTTTAACGAGAACATTTTTAGCCGTCATTCTTCAACGAAAGTGTTTTTAGGGATTTCTTTAACCTCTCATATCTTTTAATCTATCATTTTCAATATATTTAGTTCTAAATTAAATGTTAATATTTTTTAAAATAAATTATCAATAATTAGAATAATATTGTAGCACAATATAAACTACATATTATAAATTTATAATATAATCTATATGTTTAAAAATATTTATTTATTCTGAATTTTAATTATAATATAATTTATGTTATATATTCAGAAGTCTTTATTTATTATAAATTTATGTTATATAAAATAAATATTTATTTTGTGCAATGCACAAATTAAAATACTAATTATACCAAAAATCAGGTAGAGTTAGCCTAATAGTGAATATAGTTGAATTGTTATTCTTTTTACAATAAAAAGGTTGGGTGCAATTGTTATTTTATGTCATATTATAAACTTTTTTACTATACATGATTTTCAATATGACTATTTTATTTGTATTTTTATCTTATTTTTATTTTTTATAATTTATTTTTTAATATATTTTATAATATTAAAATGTATATAATTTGAATTAATTTAATTACTATTAAATCTTTTATGATAATTAATTATAATCATAAAATTTACATAATAGATTTAACCTATGCAAAGCATGAGTTAAAATGCTAGTTATTATTTATGTTTTAAAATCATATTTTTTTTTAGCTTAAAATAATAATCCAAAATATAATCACAAAACTGAACAGTGTTAACGTAAAATATTGGATAATGTTAATTAAGAAGCCTAAAACAAATAAAAGTAAGTAATTTTTAAAATAAAATACAAATTTGGAATGTTATTATGATATAGATAGTTGTCATATTTTAACATTCTACCTAAAACAATTTTGGCTGCACAATTAAATAAAAAGCCCCATGAATAAGAGCAGGTGAAATTTAATAGATATGATATATACACAATAACATTAATATCTGGTATAAATATATTGAGAAGGACCTTATTTGATCATTCTTCTTAACTCAATAATTAATTTTACAGTTATATCTATATGAGATATCTTGTCAAATATTGAAAAATATTTTGCTAAAAAATTTTCCCTATGTATGTACAAATAATTAGGCTTAAATATGTTTTCGATTTTTATAATATATATAGTTTTTTATTTTAGTCTTTTTAAAATTATTTTTTTAAGTAGTCACCCTAATATTTAATTCTTTGGAAGTGGTTCTTATCATTACTTAATTGTTGTTAACTACTCTTTTAACTATCATGTGATGACACATCACTTTATACAATTTTTAGTTTAATCTCTATAATTATATTCGTTTTTACTTTAGTCCCTCTAATATATCTTTTTTTCTATTTTAGTTTCTACTCTTTAATCACTTCTGCTTTATTTGGTTGAGTGGAGAAGAGAGGAGAGAATAAATTCTTGAAGTTTAAAAAATTTAGGTGATTTGGTTGAGTGGAAATAAGTGCGAAATTTTTAAATTTTTTGGTGGGTCTCACTACTTATTTTCACTTAATTTCTTACCTACTTGCATTCACTTCTCTATCTCTCTCTTATTTCTCATTTATTTCTCTCCTACCAAACAACCTAAAATTTCAAATTATTTTTTATCTATTTCTCACCTCTTAACTTATTTCTTACCTATTTCTTTCTTATCTATTTCTTTTTTCTCTACCAAACAAAGGCTCAACAATTAAGGACTACAAAGTAACTTTAAGAGACTAAAGCTAAAAAAAAAGGAATATTACGGAAGCTATTTTAAAAATAAAATGAATTTAAAATTATTTTTAAAATACATATTTTGAAAGACAAGTGTTTTATTAATTTCTTTAATTTATATATAAATCATTTTCTCATAAAAATGTAAATATTAGTTTTTTAAAATGGATCAAATACACGTGTTCGGATTTAAAAATATTTTTAAAATGTATACTTTTAAGAAAATATTATATCTTGATTATTGTTATTAGAATCCTTAAAGTAAATATTAAATCTTTTAACATTGACATTCATTAATTATATTTATATTTTAAGACTTTTTGGGTTAAATCACAACAATTTGATTTTTTTCAATTTTTATATTAAAATTTTACATCCTTTTGTTTGGGTAAAATAACAAAATAGAGTAACAAAATCACGGATTCTCATTTCATCTGACAACTCCAAAGTGTTTCTCTTCCTTTTTTGTTTACGTGTCAACCTCATGTTCATTTGCATACAAATTAATTTATGAATAAATATGACACAATTTATACACAATTGTACGAAATATTAGATAATCAGAATAAATAGTATTTACGATAAAAATGGTAACTACACAACATTGCTATAAATATGAATCAAATTTTTTAAGAAAACAGTTCAAAATATACTTGATATCTGACTAACTTAAAATATGTATATAAAAGTTAAAAAATTATTAAATCAAATAAAAATAAAAATAAAAGGAAACACTAAATCTGTTGAATTTTATGATTAATTTTTATTTTTGGATCAATTCTCATTTTTAAATAATTATTAAATTATTATTCCCATTAAACTCAACACTTTATTTAAATTATCACCTTTAAATTGAAAATAGAAATAAAAATTTAATTATCCCCACAGTTCTTTCCCAATAATTATTGAATTGCAAAATTAATGCAGAAGTTAAAAATTAATAAATCAAACAGAAATAAAAGGAAACGCTAACCTCCCAAAAAAATAGGAAGCACTGAATCAAATACAGTATAAAAAGAAAAAAAAAAGAAACACTAAATCAAATGCAATATACCAATATATATATATATATATAAGTGAAAAAAATATTAAATTAAATCAAAATAGAAATAAAAAGAAACACTAAATAAGAAGCAAACATTCAAATCATTAAAATACAATAGAAATTGTTAAATAAAAGGAAATACTAATTGAAAAAGGATATGTTAAATCAAATACATTATACCAACACATATCTGAAATGGACATTTTTAAAATTTAAACATAAGTAGTGTTAAAATCAATATGAACTTAAAATGTGAGCACATTTTTTAAATTTAAACGTGAGCAATTTTAAAATTAAGATAAGTTTTAAAATTTGATAAAGAAATAAATAGTTTTAAAATGGTTAATTTTAAAATCAAAATGAGCAATTACAACCATGGGCATAGCCATTTCGCCCCCTTTTTTGAGCACAAAATCCTCAAAACGAAAGAAAAAACCTAGTATAATTCTTCTTTGGGTGGTGGGACTATCTTGTTTAGGAAAAGCATCAAATCATTTGCATAAACCAAATAAAAAAAGTGATCCATACATCCTAAAAAAATGAAGCTAATCAATTGTCCATATAGAAATTAAGCTCCCACATCTGTTTCTATTCCAATAATCAAGGAAGTAATTAAATATACAACGTATTGATTGGTTAAATACATTGTTACGAGTTTGAGGCAGGCAATACATAAGTAATTTGAGGAAGGCATACACAATTGGAGGAGGTGAGGAGAAGGGTACTTATGGGGATATACAAGGTCTTGGTTTTGACGTGAATGATGGTGTAATAGGAGTTCTTCAGGAGATGTTCCCCAGCCCACTTGACAGCATGCTGGCTGTTTCGGGCGTTGTGAACTCAATCAGGAAAAGCGTGAGTTTGACGCCATTAAAGAAACGTGAGAAGAATAAAAAAACTTACGTGGCATTTTTAATTGAAATGGCACCTTCTCATTAGAGGGACAGGAAATTGAGACACAGATGAGATAGGCGATTTCCGTCTAACACATTTGTTGTGCTTCAGTAATACGAATTATGAGAAAGTACGTTTATACAAGGAGCGCTTTTTACATGAGTAAAATCGTAATAACCTGGTGCCAAAACGGCATTTAGAAGGACTATCGGCGCTGTATATACCTCCCTAGACAAAGTAAAAGAAAAAGGAACGAAAGAACATGCAATGAGATTGTAGAATCCATTTACATATAGTCATATACTACAAGCAGAAGAGCTTCAACGCTTCATTATCTCCGGTTAGTTATACTACTCTGTGGCACTACCCTGTAACTGTTATGCCTTATTATCAGCATTCTTCCCCCGTGATGCAGCAACAGTACTTTCGTCCATTTCCCCAGCCTTTCCCAGCAAAATCCCAAGCTGTGCAAAACAGTATAAATAAATGACGTGTCATTACGGTCATCCATAAATAGCGTAGCCAACTGAACGATTAAGTGATGATCGAGATAAGGAAAATGCAAGCGGAAAAACCTTGGCCTTTGGAATCCCCCGACCTTCCTTGTCTTCCTTGGCACCAACAGTGGATGTCATGATATCTGCGTCACAAGCCCAAGTGAAAACCAATTTCATAGAAACTCAGAACAAAACGTTTGGCTTTTGGCAAGCTTTGTAAGGAGAAGATTGATCTTACTTTTCTCAAATGCCCATCCGTTGTTTTTCAATATCTCAGAGATGATTACAACAGTTGGAATAGCTGGGATTCAATTTAAAAAGAATAGTTAGAAAAACAAAAGGCATGTGCGTGTGTGTAATAATAAACCCTCACTCCAGATGTGAGAAACTCAATCACATAAAATGAATGCACAATACAAACAGTTTTGACATTTCGGGTGTGATTAGTTTCAGTTAAGTGGATAATAAAGAACAGATTGAAAATAATTTTCGTGCAATTTAAATTGATCTTTATTCTATATTTTCTACTACTCACTTTTCACCCACTCACCCAAGAACATCCTTATTGTTCAAGGTTTAACTTGCTATAACACAATTTTTTTATGAGAACCCTAGTCCAAGAAGTAATGAGCAGAGTGAATCTATCAAGAGGGGTTTACCTAAATTGAGGGATGGGGGAAATAAAAACGCAAAAAAGGTTCAAGAAAATTATACCCATGCCCAGTGCACAGAGCTCGACGTCATTGCCCTGCTTTATGTACTTCTGCATCATAAAGAAACACAAGATCAATGAATGAAGTCATTTGAAGCCAATTTCACAGAGAAGTTGTCCAAGAAAAGTAGGGGAAAAAGATGCCAAGCACCGTTAATCCAATTTCCTAACTAAGGGAAATGAGAAATGAAAAACGAAATCAAGAATGCACAACTATCATCGGAAACAGATTGATTTAATGAAAAGCGAAAAACAGAGTCAAAGATTAGAGAACAGCCGCCACGGCCACCACTCTATATTTGGATGGAAGTTAACGAGAGCGAGAACGATGATAAAAAATGCGGAAGAAGGAAGAGAGTGATACCTTAGCGAGATTGAGGTAGAAGAAGAAAGGTTTCTTGGTTTTGGAAACCTGAATGCGGATAATCTTCTTGCCTTTCTCTTCCACGCCATTAGTCTTGCCGTTCTGGCTCTTACCACTCACAGTCATCATCTCCATTGCCTTCTCTCTCGGAAAATTTTGCTACTCTCACTTGGAAAACTTCTTCAACAAGAAGTGCATGCAATTTCTGTTGACGGGGGCGCTTTTATAGGAGCTCTTAACCAACCAAAAAAGGACACGTGTCCCCTTGTGTTCCCTGATATCTCGTTATCATTAGTTCAAATTCCTCACCTATTCGTTTCAATCCACAATCTTTATATTTTTTAGCCTTAATTAAATTTCCAGACTCCAGCGCTTTTTCTATTTTTGTGTTATACTGTATTATGTATGGGTAAAATATGTGTAGGAGTAATATTGTTTATATTTTTAGGAAAAAAATGTGTATCACTTGTAAATAAAAGCATAATAAAAAACCAATAATTAAGTTCAAACTTGATAATAATGACATGCAAGAGATTAATTGAAGGGTAATGTAAAATTTTTGTATGAGAATTTTATCTTAAAAATGGAACATGGATAAGGTGGACAAGTAATGCATGTGATTTATGGTGGATAAGTTTTTCATGACCATTAGATCTATTAATATAATATTTAAGGGTTTAGATTTGTTTCATGTAACCACTTGAAGGAGTTAAAAGAATTTTAAATTTTTTTATCAGCACAAATCTATTTACTCAATTGTCCCTAATGTGTTAAATCATTCACCAAATTCTGCCTCCAAAACTAACACCCACGACAACCTCCTCACCAACTAGATTAATGGTGGTGATGCCTACATTGTCACATGGTGCAACATCAAGTGCTCCCCAAATGGCAATGGTAGGCCTCACCCTCCCTTCCCTTAACCTTCGCTTACTTGACCTCCACAAAACCACTTAAACAACATTGTTTCCCCTTTCTTAAACTACACCATCCTGGAACTCCTCTACCTGCCACAATGACTTTTTCGCAAGATTCTGCTGGAGATAGCCTCCCTTAAACTCCTCCTCTGCCTTGACATCTTCGACAACAACATATGAGGTGCCCAATTTCATGCTCAACGAATTCGGCAATGCAAGCTTCTTCAAAAACCACATCCTCTGTGAATCCCTCCGTTACCAAAATGTTCCACGACCGAAACAGAACTGGAGACAGTAACTCCTTCCGTAACTGTTCCTTCAAAACTGAGCTCGTTCCCACAAACAAATGGTGTTACTATTAGTGTTACTCTAAGAAAGAAAAGGTTGAGTGCAGGTGGCATTGTGGCGATTTGTGGTGGCAATTTGTGTGGCAGTTCCCCACAAACAAAAATGATTGTCCATTGTATTGGCCATATTGAGTGATTTCTAGCCAAGTGTTTTTGATTGACAAAATTTGACGCCTACCCCATGAGCGCATGGGAAGGAGGAGGTTTTGCTTCCATAGCCAGTGGCAATAAAGACGGGGAGCTCGAAATTGTCCACCAAAAAAAACTAGCAAGTCACGATGGACAGATAGACATTATCCCTTTGTCTTTTATTGTGAAAAGGGTATAACGGTCAATCTAATAAAGGTGTAATTAGCATTGTAAAAATTTATAAAAAAAAACTTGTCTGATTTATAAAGAAAAAGGGACCAATCTACTGTTGTGGGTCATAAAAAATGGTCCATCATAGACCATTTGAAACATTAGACCACCGAAGCATTCATCTAAAAAATGTACATAGAAATAAAATAAAATAAAAAACTTCAAGAATGATTAAAGTTGCAACAATGTTTTATGAGTCATGGAATGAGATAAAAAAAGTCAAAATAGACTTGAAATATAGTACACTTTAACTTTATATAGGTAGGGTTTTGCATTTGATAGGCCAAATGTTCGAACACCCACTCATCTATTTAAGGTGAGGTAAATATAAGCTTCCTTGTAAATGTTCTTTAAGCACAGAGACTTTTCTTGCCTTGAATTGAAGTGTCATCTTCTCCTCCTAAATTTTTATCTACCAAAAAAATACTTTAACTTGTATTCATTGACCAAAATAATTTTTAGCACAATTAAAATTTTAGTAAAAGTCTGAGTATAAATTTTGTTAAAGTTTAGACACATGTTCTTCTCATTCCATTTTAAAGACATGTTGTAATCATTCAATTATTGGGGAGAAATACCAAGAGAAACTGAATTGTAAAACAACTTGTGCCAAAAATTACTAAACTTCATTAAAATACTATTATAACTTTTCATTTGTAAAATGGATACAAAACTGCTCAAAACTTTAAAGGAAGAAATTTATCATATGCAAGGCTAAATACCAAACCATAAATGTCAAGTGAAAGTAATAGCTTACTGGTTTAGCCAACATAATTAATTTCTTATTGGGCAATTCTATTTTCTTTTAGGAGAACCCAATGTATCTCACAATCGGAAGTCAATAACTAATCCCTCGAGATACTGAGATCCATTGAACAATTCTATTTGCATCTTTTTTTCTCTCTCTTCACACCCTTTTTTTTGTAACCTTTACATTTCAATAATACCCTTCATATATGTTTGATTTTATCATTCCCGAAATTAATTTTCAAAACTATTTGAAATTATATAAAAAATACCCTTTTGGAATTTAATTTTTGAAACACAATTTTTTTCTACCTTCCAAAAACTTATTTCCAAAACATTATTGCAACATCTTTAATCTTCCATTCTCACCTTCACCAATTGTTTTACCTTCTTGGGGTCGTGCTTTCTACCCATCCAATATTTTTACAAAATCTTCCACCACCACCAACTCTTTAGCCCTTTTACCATTCTTAACCTCCTTCATTTTCTTCATTGCCTTATTCAAGGACCTTTTCCCTGACCAAGGTTTTGTCTTCATACTGTTACCTTTTGCAGGCTTGGAGCTTTAGTAATTCAATTTTTTCTATTGGTGATGCTTTAGTGACTACTAATTTGCCTTCATTTGTGCTTCCCAAATAATATGTTTTGAAATGAAAAGGTTAATGACCCTAGCATTCCCCATTAAAGGTTGAACCTTTTCTTTCCTTAAAGGAGAAATGAGACCCTTGTTGTATAAGGCTCTTGAAAGGTTAAATGACGTTGTAGGCTTTAAGAGAGAAAGATCTATTTAATTTCCATTGAAAATTTGTTCTTCTAAAAATTTGTTTCAAGAAATGTTAGAATTTTAATGCTTTCAAATTTTACTGTCCATAATGTATTTAATATATTCTAAAAAATTTACATATTGTCTAAAAACATATTTTGAGAATTAATTTCTTGAAAAGGCATTTAAAAAAACAAAAACAAAAATGCAACAAGTACAAAGAGAAAAAAATAGGGTTCAAGTAGAATTACCTTTTCTTATTTATATGTTAGGTGTGCACTCTAATTAATAATTATGCTTCAGTCTATATTAGGTTTGAGTTGATTTGGGATTCCTTTCCGGAATAAACATATGGCTTCTTATATTTTTTAGTTTATAACATGGCTTCAATTTTGGTGTAGCATTACTTAACTTGTGTCACTAACTTAGTTTAGCTTGAGGTTAATTTTGACAAGTTCGAATTTTAAAATTATACTCGATGTATTTTGAAGACAAGTTTGAGTCTTGTTTTGAGTCGTCCTAACCTAGATTAATGTCTTGTATTCTCTTAAAAAATATAATTTTTTTGAACAATTGTGGGTTAATAATAATTTTTTTATTTAATAATAATATTTTATATAATATGATATTATATTTATAATGATATTATTTATTTTAAAATATATATTATAAAATATATCTTCATTTAAGTTTTATACTTATTTTATTATATGATTTAACTATACATAGTATTAATATTGATATATTAAGTTAAAAAATTCAGATTGATCTAGTCTTGTTCTATATATTATGAATCTTGATTGCATCAAAATCGAATTCAAATAAATGACTTGACCAAAATTTTAAGTTGGATAAAGACAAAGACAAACTCGTCCTAACCCTTCCTTTATTAACCTTTAACTCGGTCAAATTTATTATCTTAGAAATCTTTCTTAGAATATTAATTAAAAATAAAATTAATGGTATAACCATCAGTCATTACGAGAAAATATACCTTTTATCCTTTAAACTTATGTACATCCAAAAAACAATATTTTAAATTCCATTAGATAATTTATTTGTAAAAAAATTTAAGAATACAATCCAGACCAAATTTATTATCTTAGATATCTTTCTGAATTAAACTAGCAAATAAATTAATAAATTATTTTACGAAATTAATTATAACATAGTCAAATTTTTAAAAGGAAATACAGCTAATGTAAACAGAAGGAGTTACATAAAGAATCTCTATCTTCAACAAATTTTACGCGGCTTTTGGTTTGGATTTATTTAGACAAGGTTGGGAACTGCCGAACCTAACAAACCCTTTCCAATAATTAATGCAAACAAATCGACGGCAGGTACGCTGCCACGTGCACATTTTTCTTACCAAAAAAAAAAAGGAAGCCTATCCTGTTTGTGCGTTGTTTGTTGAAGAATGGAAGGGGGAGAACTTATTGGGTGTGTCCTTCGCAACAGGGTTTCTGTCGTCATCTAATTCGATATTGGTTACTAACACAGCAAGAAAATCGACGGACAGAGAGAGAGAGAGAGAGATAGGAAAAGAGAGAGAGGGAGAGAGGGATCTTTCATTTTCTCGGGAAAATGGAGGATTCTTTCTTTGACGTCGTGGAGTTTCTGAAGAAACCCTCGATAACGGAGACATTCGTCGACATTTTGCTATGCGCGGTTCCGATTTGGCTGGCCGTGATGATCGGCCTGGTGATCGGGTGGTCGTGGCGGCCACGGTGGACGGGGCTCGTCTTCCTCGGCCTCCGCAGCAAATTCCGATTCCTCTGGACGGCGCCGCCGGGGTTTGGCGCCCGACGCCTCTGGCTCGCCTTCACCGCGCTCTCCGCCTTCTCCATTTGCCGCACCTATTGGTCCAATTTCAAAGGCAGGGCCAAGGCCAAAGCTCAAGATCCCTCGCCTTCGCAATCCGATATTGCCGACACCAATGCTATAACACGCACTACTCGGTAGCTCCTCAATTTTTCACCTCTTTTACTATCGTTTATTTTTTCCTTGAGTTACAAGCATTTGGTTTACCTATGTCGAGCTATGTTTATTTGGTTTTGACAATGGTGATTGATTTGAAAGGTTTGTCACAACATGCTGATCTCTTATTACATCCATCTTTAGTAGGCTAGTTTAGAATAAGAAATCCTTGAAAAAGAAACCAGAACGCACACTATTGAAGATTGGACTAATCAAAATATTGAATTATATTTATGTATTAAGCGTGTACTGTAGTGTTTGTTTTGTAATATTTGTTTTTGCATTTAGTTTTTCAGCTTTTTTAGAAACTAGTTTTAAACACTTATGATTTGATCTAGACAATCCAATTTGGTTCGGTTCAGGATAGGGATATTCTAATGATTACCTTAGGCATTTCAGTTTGTATTTAGAAACCAGAATAGCTTACCTATATTCGTTTTCTTCTGTGCGTCTAATTTCCCTCAATATGACCATCAACTTCTTTTTACTGTTTCCATGAATTTCATCAGCTTCTTTGTAGCATTGATAATCTTGTTGTATTGAGGTTTATTGTTTAATTATTACCTTTGTAATTGCTTACTAGCTATCAGATTTTATGATATATCGTGCTGTGTTGCTAGAGGAAGAATGAATTGTTTTATTCATTTGGGAACTTGGTTATTGCACATGCATCAGGTCCGGTGATAGGGCTGAGGAGAGGGAGCAGGACACTGTTACACAGAATGACTTGGAACATTTTCTTCATCTTCTTGAAGGGAAGGATGGAGTGATGGACTGGCAGAGTTTTATGGAGAGGTCAACACCACACATGCAATACAAAGCTTGGCGTCATGATCCTGAGGTAATTTCTAATGTTCAATTTCATCTCATTTCAACTGTCTGTCTATAATCATACAAAAATCATACACATCTTGTGTTAATTGTGAATTTGAATATTTTTTCTATCAGAGGCACATTTACCTCATAGTTTAAAGTAGATTTGTGTCATTGAGTTTTTTCCAAACCATATTTTCCACCCAGAATAATCAATACATCCTCACCATCTATGTTAATGATTATTTCTTTTTTGTATTTCCACCTTAGATTAGAAATATATCACCATCTGATGTTGGACCTGGATCTGTTAACAGTCTGGTCCTACAGTTTATCGTAGTAGAACTGTCTTTGAAGATGCAACTCCAGAGTTGGTGAGGGATTTCTTCTGGGATGATGATTTTCGTCCTAAATGGGATGCTATGCTTGCATACTGCAAAGTATTGGAGGAATGCCCTCATAATGGGACAATGATTTCTCACTGGATTAAAAAGGTATTTGCACTAAAGATCTTAAGGACTGTTGTATTTTAAGTCTGCAATGGTATGGTTCACTGATTCTTCATTTACTTCTTTTGTCTGTAGTTCCCCTTCTTCTGTAGTGATAGAGAATATATTATTGCTCGAAGAATATGGCAGGCTGGAAACACTTACTATTGTGTGACGAAGGTATGGTTCTGACATGATTCATTACAACTTTATGGCATTTCCTCTTGTTTCTGTTCCTCTACCAATGACTAGCCCCCACTCCTATTGCTAAAAAAGAAAGTCCCATTGACGTGAAGACACTAACAATGAATGTTTCAATTTCTCAGTAGAAATAATTGAGTAATGTATTATATGGCATAAAGGAAAGGAATGAGGGGAAAATGGTACCCCTCTCTCCGACCCCCCCAAAAAAAAAACCCTCTTTTTTTAAACCCAATTTTACACTTATAGTCGATAATATAATTTGAACTAGTTATTAATGTAGTTATTCACCCTGGATAGCAACGGAGTGGCCAACCCCAAATTTGCTATAGTAGTCAGTAGGTAGCACAATGGCTGCAATACTGAAGTTTATACATACAACAACAATAGTCTTATCCTACTATGTGAGGTCAGCTACATGGATCACACAATGTCATTGGACTCAGTTAAAAATCAAATTCTCAAATCTCAAGGATATTATTCACCATGAGATCTCTTTTAATAATGCATTCCAATGTTCATGTTAGTCTCCCTCTACAGGATTAAAAACCATGCTGTCTACTCTCCTCACTAGTGCCTTTAGTAGCATTCTTTGTATATGTCCAAACCATCTTAGCCAATTTTCTATCATCCTCAATAAGTGCCAGATCAACATCTCCTTTTATATAATCATTTTGTATCCGGTTCTTTCTTGTGGGGTCACACATCCATTTTAACATACTCATTTTTGCTAATCTCACTTTTTTCTCTTATTATTCCTTTAAAGCCCAACATTTATCTAGAGTATAGGGGCATTTGCAAATTGGATTGGATTATATTGGTTTTGAGGGAAAGACCATCTGATCCAATAACTTCGGTTTGTTCTTTAATCATCCAATCGGTTTGATTTTAAAATTCAATCCAATCCATTTTTATTTTGGTTTGGATTAGATTGGTTTTTGGTTTTTTGAAAAAGAGAGTACAAATATTAAAATAAATGAAGACACAAATTAATCCAACATCAAACATCACATCTCATATATAACTCATAACATAGTTCAAAATATACTTTCAAACTATAAGTTAAAGATAATCTTATAATCTGTTCATACAAGTTCTTGAATACATAGGTATGTAACTAATTATTGAATAGTCTTAAACACATAACAAAGTTCAGTTTGGTTTGGATTGGATTGGTTTTCAACATGGGATCTGAAATCCAATCCAATCCAATGAAAGAAGTTATTTTTTCCCCTTGTTTGTTTGGTTTTCAGTTTGGTTACTAGAGTTTGTATTGGATTGAAATCTTAGTAGAGTACAATTGGTCGTATAGTAGTACGATAAAACTTTCCTTTGAGTTTGTTAAGTACTTTGCAATCACAAATAACCCTCAAAGCCTTTATCCATTTTAATCACCCAACTTGTATCCTGTGTGTGACATCATTAATTTACACATCATTTTGTATTATCAATTCAAGATACTTTAACTTAAAAACATGTGGTATGACATCTCCAATTTTTACCTCCAAGTTATTTACCTCTTGTTTCTTGTTAAAGTTTGCAATGCATATACCCTGTCTTACTCCTAGTCAAGTAGAAAACTTTTGATTCTAATGTCTATCTCCAATGCTTAAGTTTAACCTTTTCCCTTGCTTTCTCAATCAAAATATACCATCTGCAAAAAAATGCATTTATTATGTCCCTAATAAGCATATTCATGACTAGTTTAAACAAGTAAAGACTCAAGGCCAAGCCCAAATGTAAACCTATCATTATAGGGAAGTCCTTAGTCTCGTTTCCATAAGTCCTATGTTCTTAAAACCGGACCAAACCAGCTAGTCGGATCGGAAAACCAGTTACCAAACTGGTTCAAATAAATCACAGAATTGGCCTAGAGAAAAAGTAGTCAAAGAACTGGCAAAAAACCAGTTCACAGCGGGTTAATGAAAAATGCTTAATACAACATTATTTTGATTTTTTTTTTTTTTAAATGAAAAAAAACTTAAAGTATTTGTCATTTTCTTTTTTCATTCTAAAAATAAACTTGTTTTTATTAATAAATGTTTATGTGTATTGTTGAAACTTAGTAAAGTAATATAACATATTTGATTTAAACTTTTGTGTGTATTGTAAATGTTAAAAACCTATAAACTAATCTTTTATTTTTAGTTTTTAGTATTATAAAGTTATAATATTATGTTTTTTTAATATTATTTTATATATTATTTTATTAACACTGATTCGACCACGGTTCAACTAAGGTTGAACCATTGAATCTCGAACCAGTGTCTTAACCGATTCAATGACTAGTCCGGTTTTAAAAACATTGATTTTCACACTAGTAGCTACCCCATCATACATGTCTTGTAGGCCATGCGAACACCTTTTTTTTCTTTCCCAAAGTCCTCCACAATAGTCAATACTTCTCTTAACACTCTATCATATGTAAGTCTCTTTCTTTATGTTGGTACCTTTCCATCAACCCTCATTGAAGATCAATAGCTTTAGTATTAAACCTTCCTAGCATAAGTCCAAATTGATTCTCCACAATCATAGTTTCTTCCCTTAATCTAGGCTCAATCACCTTTTCCTATAATTTCATAGCGTAACTCAAGTTTTACTCCTATGTGTTTTACACAATTCTAAATATTTTCCTTGTTCTTTTATATATGAACCAAAGTGTTTTTCCTCTATTCATCTGACATTGTCTTATGAATAGCTTTCTTACAAATTAAATAATTGATGCTAAACATATACAAATGCTCAGAAAAAAAAAAAACCTTAAAATATTCATGATTGATAATCGAAAAAATCATACTTTTAAGCTAAACACACACGAGTAACAACAAATGTCAAGGAACATAAAAGGAAAAGGATAAAACTTAGATGTAGTTCTACATGTGTTATTGGTGTTGTTCTCCAATTACAATTGGAGTTTTGCCTCGGTAATCCACGTTGACATTTAATAGAATCTTTTATTATGCGGATTACCGAGACAAAACTTCAATTCTGATTGGAGAACAGCATGAACAACACATATAGAATTGCATCTAAGTTTTGTTCAAAGGAAAAACAAGTATAGCAAGAACAATGCGAAGCTTCCTATCTAAACATCACACATAATGAATCAAAGAATAGGGGCAAGAAAACAGACATAATTGGGGGAAAAAAAAAAAAGAAACCTCTGTATAACATGAGAAGAACAGATACCACAGAACAGAAGTTGGTAGGTTGTGGGTTGGCCAGAAATGCTGCCAGAGTGTTGTGGGTTACCAGGGAGCAATGGGTCAGATGGTTTGCACCTAATAGAGGAGAGACCATGAGAGCAGAACATCTACTTGATGAATGCGATTCAGTGCTGAATCAGTGTTTGAAAGGGTCTCAAACTCTTGACTAATGAAAGAAAGGGAGAAAATGTGAAATTATCCCCAGAAATTGAATGGACAACTAACAACTGGGGCAAAGGTCTTTTAATCCCTTGTTACCAGTGTGGCCGTGACAGCTGCAAATTTACATGATTTGGGGTGCAACAAATGTTCATGATAACATGACACAACACCTTTCTTGTAGCTGCCAGAGGCTGCAACACAATGCCCCTATACTACAGTGGCACCATCTCACACAATTAATAACTTTGGTCATTAACATAACAAGAAACACTTTGTTGGAGAATTGACTGCTTATGCATATCCCTTTGTTGGTGAAACTTATCATTTTAATATCTCTTACTGCATTTCTGGTCTTTACTGTATGTTTTGAATATTTAATGGCATCCTTCAAATTTTCATGAATTAAAATTTTAATAAAGCTTCAACATTATGCTTTGAAAGGATTGCCTTGGGACTCTAGGAGAACATGACGGAACAGAAATTAGTCCAATGCCATTCATTGCCTTCACTTAACAGATTCTCAAGGATATGTTTGAGAGTTGGATTTGGAGGGAAAGGGAAGGGATGACAAAATTTTCACTTCTAATTAATA
Source organism: Spatholobus suberectus (assembly GCA_004329165.1). NCBI lineage: Eukaryota > Viridiplantae > Streptophyta > Magnoliopsida > Fabales > Fabaceae > Spatholobus > Spatholobus suberectus. The sequence continues at coordinate 92,228,035 of CM014730.1, read as the reverse complement.
TTCTCTAATTTGATAATTTTTTAAAATGAAAAAAATAAAATAATAAATTAACATAAACTCAATGCCCTAATTTTTTATTTTTTTATAAACTTATATAACTCTTAATTTAAAAAATAAAAATTGTCCTTCCTTCCCTTTTCTTCCAAAACCCTACTGCCAAACATACCCAATCTTTTAATCACGTTCTTCATTAGTTGCAAAGTATTTCCAAGTTAATTCAGAGAATTTTTTAAGACCATTTATTGCTTTCCATGTTTCTTTTAGTAAGTGTGCTGTTAATTGATTAAAAAAGAAGAAAAGACAGAGTACACAAGGTTTATTCCTATTCAATCTTCAATGTTGTAGGGAGTACCCTATCCAAGTTTGCCAAAACGGGATAAGCCCAGACGGGTTGACCTCTATTTTTCTAGTTGGGTTATCAAACCTGGTAAGAACTGTCAGAAAATTATTATTTGCTTGTTAACCTCGAAACAATTCAGTGGTGGTGTTTCAACTGCTGATTCTGGGAAATTGATGCAGTGGAATCTCGCAAAGGAGATGGTCAGCTTTCTGCATGCGAGGTTACCCTGTTACATTATGAAGACATGGGGATTCCCAAAGATGTTGCGAAGTTGGGAGTCCGCCATGGAATGTGGGGAGCTGTCAAGAAATTGCACTCTGGAATGAGAGCTTACCAGAATGCTAGGAGAACAGAGGCTTCTTTATCAAGGTGTGCATTGATGGCAAGTAAAACAACCAAGATTTCTTCTGACAGAAACATGCATTCCTCAGAGCCTGCGTCTTGCAACGAAGATAGAGTGCAAGCCATGAGTAATACCGCACAAAAGGGTCATGGCATCGACTGGAAGTGGGTGGCTGTAGGTGGCACTGTTGCTCTGGTTTTGGGTCTTCATACTGGTGCTGTAGGGAGAGCGTTGTTATTGGGAGCAGGGCACAGACTTGCACGGAGGTGAGTGACCTAGGATCTGGTCAATGGGAAGGTCCATTTATCACCATTCAGAAGATTCATCATAAATATATTTAGACTATCATATTTACCAGTATCGAATGCTAATTTTGTGGTTATTATTAATTTTTTTTGGTATCAGTTTCGGCCTGGTTAGATTTATCTCGCTCTTGCGTTTTAGAATGCAAAGCTGCAATTACATGCCTTTGTTTTTAATTTTTTAAAAAGGAAGGGAATCCTTTCCTCAGCATTGTTATCAAATTATGGACCACAATTTTATATCTTACCAGATCAATTGCACGACTTAACAAAATGCTTTTAGCAAAAAAAAAAAAGAAAGTTAAAATAGGATAAGCATAAACTACATAATAAAAGAATGGAATTCGATGATTGTTTGTTTAAGATTTTGTCGGATTAAAGTGATTCTAGGTTCACTAGTCTCCTAATATTTTAATTATCAAGTGCTAAACTAGAGCTGTGGAGTTCAATAATTATGTACCTGCACTTCTGAATAGTGGATTGATACGATATTGATGTCCCGAACACGGTTAACCAATATTTCGTCGGAACGTCCGATTTGGGAAACATGATTTTGCCCTTTTTTCTTTTGCTACAATATACTATTTTAAAATAATATCGATAAAAAAATTGCATTTTAAAATAGGAATTATGAAATTGTGAAATTAACAAATCCTCTTTCAAAACAGAAAAAGACGAATTTTTTTTTGAAGTTTATTAATTAATAATCATCGACAAGGGGAAAATAAAAAGATAAGAAAACACAAATCAAGCAATCAGGAATGTCTATATGCAAATTGTTGTTTATGATTGGCAGTCCACGATATTGAAAAGAAAAAGGTTGATAATATAATAATTTTAATAGGAAAATAAAATTTCTTCACTGTTGGCCTCATAATATCTATGGTATGTTTGAAACATAGAATAAAAATGAAAGCTTTTCTTTTCTTCTATTTTTTTTGCATAATGAGGGTGAAGTTTTGAAGAGAGAAAATCAATTTTATTTGCTGATCAGATATAAGCTGAATGGATGAAAATTGCCCGTTCAATCCATTATCAATATTAGCAAGTATTTCATATATTATTCGTAATTCACTAATTCATATTAAATTGCAAAAGTATAACTAAAAAATCAAAATTTTAAAAGAATATAATTTAGGTAAAAAATAAAAAATGAATAATTAAATAAAAAATGTGACATGAAAGAGTATGAATTAAGAGATTAAATCACCCTCTCTCTCTTATATATATATATACACACACACACTAATAATGATTCAAAATTATTATTATTAATAAAATAACAATAAGAAAGTAAAAACTCTATCAAATTTCATGTCATTAACATTATTTAATATGCCAAAATAAGTTAATATGACATCTTTCTTTATTCTTCAAACAACATAGTAAAATAAACAAATTAATATATATCAAAAAAAGAAACAAATTAATAAATTTTTCTATTGTAGGGTTAAATTAAAATTTTTAATTGCTTAATTTGATTCGAAATTTCTCTTTTAAAATAAATTAATCTAAACATATACATTAAAAAATTATTGCTTTAGATATTGAACTTAAATTTATTTGTCCAAGTTAAAATAACTAGTTTAGTAGTTTAAATGAAACAAGATTTACAGTGAGTTATTATTATTATTATTATTATTATTACATGTAACCAGTGATGATGAAATGTTGCAAATTGCAATGATCCAACGTACGTGGGTGGTCAGTGGCAGAGAGTGTGTCCACGTGGCATATCCTTAACCTCACAGAGAGGAAAAAAGGTCGAAAGCTTCATGTAACTGTTATACCTGGACGTCTGGCTCTGCAAGTGCACCCCTACTTCACTCTCTCTCTCTATCGCCCTTTTTACTCAATTTCCTTTTCTTTTTGTTTTGTGGATCACACGAAACTGGTACGCTTCTCTCCTTCACTTCTCAATTTCCTTAAAGCTTTGAAATGAACTCTTCTAATCTATATATTATGAGGTGAGAGATTATTGGAGTGTAGCTACACAACACATGTTTCCGAATTCCACGCCCTAATGTCTAGCTCTAGCAGGATTTAGTATTTTCTTACCAACTCTAGCTTATCCTATGATAGAATCTATTGGCTTGTGTTCGGATAGGCAAACGATAAAATCTTATGGAGTTTGTTATTTTCCTAGCTATTATGTTTTTGTATTAATGGTTATAGTCAAATGTTTACAGATATGTAGCCCAAATGATCCAGTTGAATCCTTGCTGCTTCTAACTGAATTAAATTCAATTTCCAGTTCAACACAAGGTGATGATGATGGTGACCTTGTTCTTTGTCCACACTTAAACCTCACGTGATGCTCTTAGCTGTGTCATGAGGAAGTGTGCCAGAGATAAAAACCATTCATAAGCCTCTACCTGGCCACCTGCGCTTTTGGTATGTCTGATCCTTCACATTATACGTGGCAAGAAATTATTTTCAACCTCGTTGCAATCTTCATGTTATCTGCATATCTGATAATGCTTAATGCTGGTTGTTTCTCCTCCCAGTCTCCTCACAAATTTTATTAGATTCTTGTGGAACACTTGAATTAAGAATGTTGCAGAAACAAGTTAGAATAATAGTCCATTGAAACCATTCAATTTGTATGAGGAAAAGGTGAAACGAATTTATCTATCCAACATGTCTTCTAAAATATGATGCATCTTAGAAAAATGATTAATGAGTAACCCTTAACCCAGTCTAGTAATTTGGTCCTAGTCTTAGTGTTATGCAATTAGTTGCGTCAACATTTACCCTACATTCAGAATTTTCATTTTAAGCGCTACTCAGAAGGTTAATTTTAATTGTAACAATATTTCAGGACCTTTTTGTGAAGAGTTTATCCTTCTGAAGATGAGTGCCGAAAACGAGAAAATAAAACCAAAGACTGATATTGAACTCTTTCTCAATAATGCTAACCAGTGCGTTTGGAAAAATTTGAAAAATGACTCAGGTGCAGGTGCAAATGCGGCCTCCAGGGTGGACATGACATTTACTGCCACTGACCCCCTATCCGAAATAGTGTGGTCTCCAGATAAAGGTTTGAGTCTTAAATGTGCCGATTCAAGCTTTGCTGATAAAAATAGTTCTCTTTTTCGGGATGTTGGAACAAGCTGTATGGTTTTTGCTCCACCGCTAAATTTTACCAGCGGCAGTTCTACCACAGATAAACCTATAGATGTTGATTTTGTGAAACCTATAGCAGTTGTATGTGCCAAGAGTGATATTGCTGAAGCAGATGCTCCTACTATGCATCCAACAGGTGATTCAGGTGTCAAGGTGGAGTGTAAAGCCTGTGAAGAAGATGATATAGGTGAGTTTATAGATGCAAGGAAAGGAGGCTTTACAGTAGATTTTTGGGTTCAAATAAACCTTACTGAAGGACAAAGAAATACATCTATTATCCTAATTAGTTAAATACTTAATTGGGACTTGTGAGTTTGCTTAGTGTCTTTCTGGTCACTTTTCCTGGAATCATTTTCTCAATCCTACAGAACTCTCATCTGGCAGGATCTGTTGGTAATAAGGAGAAAATGAACACAGCTGAAACAGCACCTAATTTGCCTAATGATCAAAGTGGGAATCTAATGAACAATTGGGAAAAGATTACTGGTGATCAAGCCAACATTGGAACTGATAAAATATCTGGGATAGAGGGAAACAAATTTTCTGCTATTTCAGGTATGTGCTGTTATCAAGGTAGTTAAAGGTCAAAGGCGCCCTTAAGGCACTGGGTTTTAATGCTGTGAAATGAAAGCCACCAAAAAGCACAAGCCTTACTAAAAGAAGGTGTTAAACATAAAAAGAAATTAAAACAGTTAAATATTTGACTATTTTGCATTGATTTTCCATGTAAATTAACTGTTTGAGCATAAAATTCATAGTAAAAATAAAAGATTATGATACTCAATTTACAAGTCCCTAAGATGCTTGCCGGTAAGAGCCCCAAAGTCTTACTCCTTAGTATCACAGTAGGCAGTACATGGCTGGTCTTAGAGATTTTTAATTGTTATCCAGAAAGGCACTTCTAAAGTGCCAAGAAGCACTAACCCCTTCTAATTTCCTGGCACAGCACTTTAGGTGAATCTTTTTGGTGCTTTTTATTTAACTACTGTGGGGATAAGAATCCAGACATTTTAGAATATTTGTTTCTCATGTTTGTAGCACCTTCTAATTCGTTTAATATTTGTTACTGGTTTATGCCTGAATAATAGGAAAGAATATGTAAATCACAGAAACAACACAAGAAAGGGGGTTGAATTGTGTTATAAAAAAATTTGCAAATTTTTTTCGAATATATGTATCGTTTGAAAGACAGAAGATAGATATTTTAAAACGATATTTATGAAAACGAATAGAAGATGCAAAACAAAAGAACATAGAAATTTATACTGGTTCGTTTCACCCCAAAGACTACGTCCAGTTCTTGGTATACCACCAAGTCCCACTATAACTTGAAAAAGTTACAAGTATTTTTTCATTTAAGCCTCTTCAGGCTCAACTCAAATAGTATTTTACTTGTCTCTCCAAACAAACACTCAAATATTCTTTGATACAAAGCCTCTTCAGGTTTTCACCCATTTCACAGAGAAATAGTTAAAGAGTAAAATATCACACTAAGCTAGCGTCTTATCAGACAGATATATACTGCAGTTCAATAATTTTTACAAGAAAGATTTATCCAAGTACACAAAATGAGAGTAGAAAATTTTGCCAAGATTTTCATGTCGTCAACATAAATCTTCTCTTTTATTTATAGTGGTCCCCAAAAGTATTCGTTGTGCGTGCTTTTAGAGACATCCTTCTTCTATTGTTGTGTAGGGAACAAAGTATACGTTGGAGAATTAAATGCTGCATTTAATACTTTTCACCAACCGGTCACACTGATTGGATAAAGAACTCTGCTTATCTAGCCTTTCTTGTACTAAATATTGTTGTAGTGGACATATTTTCACTTTCAATGCTGACAAATGTACTATAGTTCATTCTTTTTAGCATAAAGCTATACCTTTTCAGTGAAAGGTATGTAAATATCTTCTTTCTCAAGAAAGTAGGTAGCGAACTCTAACACGAAAAAGTTCTCGTATAACAAAACTACTGAATAAACAAATAGTTTAACAGATTTTGAAATACATCGTCTGTGAGGGTTAGTCAGCATAACATTTTTAATTTTAACATACATGCGTGAACAAACAATTAAGAAAGCATTAGTTTATTTGTCATAATCAAAACAAAACGAGGGTTATAAATTCATCATTTGTCTTAACAATCTCCCCTCTTTTTGATGATAACAAACAACTTATGATTTTAAAACGAAACTTTTTAGGAGAGTAAATATATTTTTAGAAAAACAATGACGCTATAGATGAACACTATATTTCAGGTTCAAAAGGACTTTATGTTTTCAATTTAGCATGTGATATCATAACTTAACATGTGTTTTCATGTTTGTGAAAGGTGGTTAAATGTATCAAATGATATAAAACATCATGTTAGTTCTCAATATTCATCAGTCGCATAAGCATAAGCGATGGAGTATGGACAGTAGGATACTAAAGCCAAAAGAAATAAAATACTCCCCCTGCAAGTATGCTATCATCTTCAGTGTTTTCTCTCTTTTTGTCTTCCTTATATATTATCCCCCTTTTGGCATCATCAATCAAATGAGTCTGTGTCAAAGCTGGAGGCGGAGGTAGACGATGAGCCTAATTCTGACTTGAAGTATTTGGCTAGCTTTGTGAACAAGGCTTCAGATCGCTTGCGCTTTCAACTCTCATGATGAAGTGCAGCCTCCAGACTTCGAACAATCTTCTTCAGCTCATTAACTTCAACACGAACTTCAGTATCCATTGGAGTAGAGGAACAAGGAACTACTTCGTTTGCATCATTTGGTTCTTCTACCAAACACAAATTAAAAACATATGGCACAGGGGGTCCACAGAACCAAAAGTGACCAATGGGTAAGAAGACTTCAAAGGTGGTTCCGTTGGTGGAGAAGAAGACATAGGTTTTGGGAAAATTATAAATGAGTTGGTTTGAGGAAAGAGGATCAGACAAAGATGGAGCAAGAAAAACTTGTACCCTAGTGGCCTCTGGGACGAATAGCTGCTTGATGACTCAGATTCTTCTTCTCCTCAACAGAGAAACTGGAAAAGTGCTTCAGAGCTTCAACATGGTCCTGAAGCCTTTGATGGTCGAAGCTCCATAGGATGTCTTTTCCTTTAAGTGCAGCGAGCTGTGCTAGGGAGAAAGCTTTTCTTCTGATCATTAAGTGTCTCTTTGGGTCTCTTTTGTATTTCGGCTCTTTGTCCTTACCCCTAGACAGATTTTGACAGTTATATTTCTTCTAGCAGCAAATCCTGAAAGTGGTCCATGGCTCGAGTAGAATCTTCATTCTTCCAGCCATTAGTCTTGGATTTCCCATTTCAAGGTCTGGACATCTTTTTTCACAAATTGCTCTTTAAAGCTTGATCTGCATTTTCTCATGAAGAAAATTGTACATAACCCTGCCAAGCTCCCAATCATCATCACTAATTCTCCATTTATCAAAATCAGGGTTGTCTTCTGGCAGATTGCAAGTGGATAAGTCTTAATTTTGCCATGACAGAACGGGTAGATAATCTTGGGCTTGTAGTTGTACGTTCTGCACATGATCAAGTATTTAGAATAGTTGCATTTGAGAAGAAATGGCAAGGTGTGGAAGAGAATTCCTTGTTGTCTTCAAACTTCATATCTTGAAGGAAATTTGGTTCTGGTGAAAGGTGGGTAGACGAATATCGGTGCGTCTGATTTGGCGCTATATCCTTTTTCCTAGACAAATGGCCTTGTGTGTGGCTCATATGAAAGGGCAGGGGTTGCTTCTCCTTGTTCTTCCATCTTTTCAGTATACCCGTGGCGTACCAGCAATGGCCATTCCTCTTCAACTATAGTCCTTCACATTTTTGGATTGTTTACCTCTCCCAATTCATAATCAATAAGAGCTTGAAGGATTTCTTGGTCAAAAGGCTCAAGAGATTGATATTCCTTGGACGTTCCAGCGCTTCGGGATTCTTGTTTTTTATAAGAGGAAGTATTTATTCGAAGTCTTTCATATGGAGGTGTCTCTGATTTGTATATGTCAAGTGTAGCATCTTCATTCATCGGTTTCGCCATACCTCTAGACGATGAGGCTTCAGCATAATATTCAATCTGTGTAGTATCAGGCTATGGCACAAGGAATGTAACAGTCCTCTCAGACTGTACACGACTTGGTTTTGCCATAAGATTAGTAGTTATCCACTGAAGCCTAAGAAATTGAGATAGAAGAGGGTACCTCCCACAACAGGGATCGAAGGAGTCTACCTTGAAATGTAGCAATAGATTCTTTTTGATTATATGTCTCCTCTTCATTATGCTCTTCGGCCACAGCATGTAGAGAATGTTCAATAACAGATTGCAGCATTGCTTCTTCAATCTGTTCTTCTTCCTCTATAGCTAGTTTCTGTTCTTCTTCCTTCTTCTTTTTCTCAGCCCATTTAGACTGGGCTTTGGCTTTCCTCAGCTGCTTGGCCTCATCAATTTTAGTCTTGGGTAGGCCGATTTTCTTGAGTCTGTGTGATCTCTTGATTTCTTTTGTTGGAGCCAATTCTTTTGTAACATTAGGAGTCAACACTAGTTTTTCTGCTGTGGGTTCAGGGATGGTTGGGTCTTTTGATGCTATGAGATCTTTGATGAAGGTGACATCGTCTTGGTTAGGTTGAGGGATAGTTTGGGTTTAAGACGAATGGTGATTAGTTTTTGTTTTTTGTGTGGGAAAGAGGGTTGGTCTTGTGTTTGTGGTTCGAGCTTTGGTTCTTGTTGGGATGGTCTTTTAATAAGTAGACTTAGAGCGAATAGACGGATCAACAGACGATCTTATTCTGAACGCAATTCCTACTGAGTCATTAGCAAGTTCTGCCTTTATGACTACCAGCTCTGGATGCTTGGCAACATATCCAGGAAATAGATGTGCTATCCTCATCTTCTTGATGATAGACACATCAATCTCAGAGCCAAATTTCTTCTTTTCCCAACCAAATTCGTTTGCGCCAGCCATTCTTAAAATTTTAGTAAAGAGCATAGCATAGGGGATGAGGTACCTTTTCTTTTCCTTGGAGCTCTCTTTGGATTTGACGAGGCAGGATCTCCAGTTGTCAAGAATGAGTGCTAGAAGATTGACTTTCTGTCCTGTGAGTATTTTGTATGAACAAAAGCGGTCACGTGAGGACACATTGTTCTTCGATCCTTTACTTGGTAGAATAATATGTAGTAGAAGATTATGCAGAAGTCTGCAATCCCTCTTCATGTTGGAGGCGTAGAGGAACTTCTTCATTGTGTCCTTATTATCTGTTTGGGGTCTGGATCTTCCATAGAGAGCCAAATCAACAATTTCTGGAGTTATAATCCTTTCCTAGTCTTCACTAAACAAATCACCTTCTTCCTTGTAGTCAGAGACTGTACTAATTGTGTCAGTGGAGATGATGATGGCTTGGTTGTTGATGGTCCAGGTGATGGTTCCGTTAACTTAAGACGCTGATGCCCAGAAGTACGTGTAGGGGACATGGTGCTAGTGGGTTTTCTTCTGCACGAATGACTCCCACCCTACGTTCCTGATGTAGAGTATTATAAGGAAGCCTTCGTCTTCTAGCTTCTTCAAGTTGATCCACTTTCCAGGTACAAAGTCATTCTCGAGAAACCTTTCCATAGGTGCAAGTTGCTTTGGAGCGGCCATGAATGCAAGTTTTGAAGCTCTAAGTGTTTGAGAGAAAGTAGTACAGAGAATGCAAGAGGGTAGGTGTTTCAGAAAAGATAAAGAGAATAGGCGATTATTTTGAATATTTGAAAGGCTGATAGTACTAAAAGAACGTGCATTTAATGTGACTTGATGGAGCAGAGAAAAGCAGTGCACGTTTTAGGGGTTATTTGATAAGTAATCATTTTAATGAATAGATGAAGGGATCAGATAAACAAAAATCTTTTCTCATTCTTTTACATAGAACACGTGTTAGTAAGACGAAGTAAGTGGATAATAAAAAATAAGACAATGGTGCATAAGATGATGTAATGCAATGTTCATAAGACGAAGTGATCATATATAAAACGATGCATATAAGACATTTTAATCATGCAAGACTTTCATATTATGAAATTAAAACGTTTTTTAGGCAAAGCCTTTGTAAATATATCAACCTATTGATGATCTATATCAATGAACTTAATATCAAAAACACCTTTTTATACATAATCATGTATAAAATGATGTCTTATTTTTATATGTTTTGTCTTAGAATGCTGAATGGGGTTTTTAGACAAATTGGTTGCACTAGTATTGTCATATAACACTGGAATGTTGTGCTCAAAGCTAGAACAATCTTCAAGTTGATATTTTATCCATAGAAATTGTGAATAGCAACTGGTAGCTGACACATATTCTGCTTTAGCAGTTGATAGATCAATTGAGTTTTACTTTTTGCTGGTCCAAGATATAAGGCATAGTCTAATGAAGTGACATCCACCACTTGTATCTTTTTCTTTCAATTCTGTCACTAATATAGTCTACATCACAGTAGCCTACTAACTTGAAATCTTTGTTTTTCTCATAGAACAAACTTAGGTTAGAGGTACCAACAAAATATCTAAAGATTCTTTTCATAGCTTTCAAATGTGATTATCTAGGATCGAATTGAAATCTAGCACATAAGCAAACACTGTGCATAATGTCTGGTCTACTTGCAATTAAATAGAGGAGTGAGCTAATCATATCTTTGTAGACAGTCTGGTCTACAGGTTTACCTGATTCGTCTTTTGTCATGGCAACAGGCGAATGCATAAGTGTAGCATAGGCTTCGATTTATCCATCTTATATTTTTTGAACAGTTTTTTTGTATATTTTTGTTGATGAATGTATATTTCTTCTTTCTCTTATTTAACTTGCAGACCGAGAAAGAACTTTAACTCACTCATCATATTCATTTCAAACTCACTTTGCATCAAATCAGAAAAATCCTTGCACAAAGATTCATTAGTGGCTTCAAAAATTATATCATTTATATATATTTGAACTATAATGAAGTCTTTGTTAGATTCTTTTCTAAAAGAAGTTGTGTTAACTTTGTCTCTCATAAAATCATTTGTAATTAAGAAACTGCTTAATCTGTCATACCAAGCACGAAGTGCTTGTTTAAAACCATACAGAGCCTTTTTAAGTTTAAACACGTGATTTGTAAGGATTGGATCTTCAAAGCCAAGAGATTGTCTAACATAGACTTCTTCCTTAATAAATCCATTTAAAAAAGGTGCTTTTAACATCATTTGAAAATGATTAATATTTTTATGAGCAGTAAAGACAAGCATAATTCAAATAGGTTCTAATCTAGCTACAGGAGCAAATGTTTCAATAAAGTCATTACCTTTTTATTGATTATACCCTTGTGCTACTAACTTTGCTTTGTTTCTTATTACCTTTCCATTTTAATCAAGCTTGTTGCAAAATACCTATCTTGTTCTAATGATGCTTTTATACTCTAGTTTGGGTACAAGAATCCATACATCATTTTCTGTAAATTGATGTAATTCTTCTTCCATGGCTATAATCTAATTATCGTCGGTGAGTGCTTCTTTAGTTTTTGGCTCTACTTCTAAAACTAGAGCATATGATGCTTGATTTCTGAAAGATGACCTTGTCTTGACTTCTTCTGTTCGTTCTCCAATGATTTGATCTTGTGGGTGGTATGTAACAAATTTTCAATTTTTGTGAGTTTTTTTGGTCTGATCATTAGTCTGTCGTCGTTGCGGAGTCTCTTTTGATTGCTTTGCTTTGTTTGTCCTCATGAGATTAGACGATCCTATCTGTAAATCTGCAAGATTATCTTCAAGATCTAATAGTCTCTTATCAGGGGTTATTGTATCATTAAATTTAACATGAATAGATTCTTCAACAACAGAAGTTCCAGAGTTAAACACTCTATATGCTTTTGATGTATCAGAATGTCCCAAAAAGATTCTTTTATCAACCTTGGAATCGAACTTTTCAATATGGTCTCTGTTATTCAGAATATAATATTCACATTCAAATGTATGAAAATATGAAATGTTGGGTCTTCTTCTTCTCCCTAGTTCATAAGGGGTCTTGTTTATTAATAGTCTGATTAATATTCTGTTTTGAACATAACATGCTGTATTTACAGCTTCTGTCCAAAAATAATTAAGAATTGAATTTTCACAAAGTATGGTTTTAGCCATCTCTTGAAGAGTTCTGTTTTTTCGTTTAACTATCCCATTTTGTTAAGGTGTTCTCGGTGAAGAGAAGTCGTAGAAAATACTATTTTTTTCACAAAAGAATTTGAACTCCGCATTATCAAATTCAATTCCATAGTTACTTCTGATGGCAGTAATACAAAAACTTTTTTTATTTTGAACACGCTTACAAAATATTTCAAACACATTAAAAGACTTATGTTTGTGAGTTAGGAAATAAAATTATGTATATCTAGAATAGTCATCTATAATAATAAATCTATACTTTTTGCCACCAAGACTAAGAGTCTTTGTAGGACCAAACAAATTTATATGTAATTGTTTCAACGATTTAGAAGTGGAAACATTTTTAGATTTAAAAGAGGTTTTAATTTGTTTCTCTTTCTGACATGTTTCACAAAGAATATGAGTTTTTCAAGAAATTTCGAGCAATCCTTTTACTAAACCCTTTTTATAAAATTTTGAAATGTGTTTCAAATTGATTTGTCTAAGCTTTTTGTGCCAAATTCATTTTTCTTCTTCTTTGGTCATCAAACAAATAACATTTTGTTTGTTTAGATCCCCAAGCTCAATCTTATAAAAATTGTTATGCTTCTTAGCAGGAAAAAGAATAGATTCATTATTTCGTCTGACTATACAAGATTCCTTGTTAAAGGAGACGATGAATCCACTATTACAAAATTGAGTTATGCTAAATAGGTTTTACTTCTGGCCTTAAACACATAGCCCATTATCTATAGTAGGAAGAGGTGGCTTACCAACTTTACCTATACCAATGATTTTTTCTTTTCCGTTTCCTCCAAAAGAAATGGTTCCTTCGTGTGGGTTGCAGGTCTAGGAACATAAATTTTTCTTCTGTCATGTGACGTGAGCATCCACTGTCCGATACCAGAATGAATCTTTCCTTCTTTCTATTAAGGATATCTGCAACAGGAATGATTTGAGATTTTGGTACCTAAATACTTTTGGGTCCTTTATGTTAGTTCTAATAGTCTTATTTGACATTTGTTTTCTTGTATTGACACCTTAAAGATGAGTGTCCAGATTTGCTACAAAAATTACAAAAGGTTAAATAAGATTTAGAAGCTGGTGGTTTAAAATCTTTTTCTTTTTCAAAACTTATACCAAATTTGTCAGATGGAGGTCTTCTGTGTTTCAAAATCAATTGTAGTTTTGAAGAACCATTTACAAATTTAGCTAGATCTTGTTTTAGACTAATGATTTCCTTCTTCAGTCTGTTAACCTCAGATAAAAGCATAGTTTTTTCAGGATTTATAGCTTGACTTTTAAGCATATTCTTCAGATTTTTCTTGAGTATTTCATTTTCTAACATAACTTTTTTGTATTTTTCTTTGTATTTCTTATACTCAAGAGAGATCATATGAGAATTAGCAAGAAGAGTATCATAGGACATCTCTTCTTCATTATCAGACTCAAATTCATAACTATTAGACGCAATTGAATCAGACTCATAAGTGATATTTACCTCAGGTATTGTTTCATCTATATTTGCCGTAAGGCAAATGTTGGCTTTTTCTTCGTCTAAGCTGCTATTGCTGCTATCTAGGTCTTCCTATGTTGTTAGAAGATTCTTTCTCTTGTTTTTTTTCTTTGTGTTCCATCTCTTTTTTAATTTTGGACATTTTGCTTTCATATGTCCAAGTTTCTTGCATTCAAAGCAAATGATTTCATTGCTTTCTTTTAAAGAAGGCCTTTTCAATCTGTTGTCCTTTCGCCTAGAAGAGTGCTTGAATCTTTTTTTTTTTAAGCATCTTTTGAACTTTTTGGTCACTAGGGAGATTTCATCGTTTGTTGAACAGCTTGATCTTTCGTTTGAACTGTTGAATTTATCAGACTGAGCTTTAAGAGTTTTGTCCTTTGATTTAATCTCTAACTTCTCTTCTGATGCTCTACTAGGTTCACATGTCTTCAAGGCTATGGAGTTGTAGCTTTTGATCTGACCTCTCTTAAAAAGATGAATCTCATGAACTCTAAGAGCTCCTAATAGCTCATCAAGAGTCAAAGTTTTCATGTCCTTGGCTTCTGCTATAGCTGTAGCTTTAGGTTCTCATACCTTAGGAAGACTATCCAAAATCTTGAGATTATTTTGAGTTTTGGTAAACTCAACACCAAGACTTTATAGACCATTGTGAATTGTTTGAAATCTTCCAAACATTTCATCGATGGTTTCTGTTTCCTTCATGGTAAACATTTCATAGTGTCTTTGAAGAGTTATAGCTCTTCTTAAACGAACATCTTCAATATCTTCATGTGTTATATGAATAGCATTCCACATTTCTTTGCTGATTTATAGCTGCAAAATTTGTTATATTCAATTTGAGATAAAGCACAAGTTATGATATACGTTGCTTTTGCATTTTGATGGAGCATGTTAAAATCATCTTGGTTGTATTAGCTTTCAGGCTTTGTGACAATAAGATCTCTATGAGTGAGGATTCTTCAGATGCTGTAATGAGTAGATTTGATGTACATCTCCATTTTATCTCTCCAGTAGACATAATCTTCTCCATTGAAGGCTGGAGGCCTTGACAAGGAAGCTCCTTCAGGAATAATTTGTTCTTCAAGGTTTGCCATAAGAATCTTTGTCTTCTAACACTTGTTAAAGTACTCAACCTTTAGAGGCTGAGTTCTGATACCAAACTGTAAACCACAGGAACAACACAAGAAGAGGGGTTGAATTGTGTTATAAAAAAATTTGCAAAACCGTTTCGAAGATATGTATCGTCTGAAAGACAGTAGATATTTTAAAACGATATTTATGAAAACGAATAGAAGATGCAAAACAAAAGAACTTAGAAATTTATAGTGGTTCGTCTTACTCCAAAGACTATGTCCAATTCTTGGTATACCACCAAGTCCCACTATAACTTGAAAAAGTTACAAATATTTTTTTATTTAAGTCTCTTCAGGCTCAATCCAAGTAATTTTTCACTTGCCTCTTCAAGCAAACACCCAAATATTCTTTGATACAAAGCCTCTTCAGGCTTCCACCAATTTCACAGAGAAATGGTTAAAGAATAAAGTATCACACTAAGCTGGCGTCTTACCAGACGGATATGCACTGAAGCTCAAGAATTTTTACAAGATTTATCCAAGTACACAGAATGCGAGTAGAAAATTTTGCCAAGAGTTTCGTGTCTTTAACATAAATCTTCTCTTCTCTTCATAGTGTTCCTGAAAAGTGTTCGTTGTGAGTACTTTTAAAGACATCCTTCATCTGTTGTCGTGTAAGGAACAAAGTATACGTTGGAGCATTAAATGCTGCATTTACTACTTTTCACCAACCGGTCACACTGATAAGATAAAGAAGTCTACTTATCTAGCCTTTCTCGTATTGAATCTTGTTGCAGTCAACATATTTTCACTTTCAGTGTTGACAAATGTACTATAGTTCCTTCTTTTTAGCATAAAGCTATACCTTTTCAGTGAGAGGTACATAGACATCTTCTTTCTCAAGTAGGTACGCAAACTCCAACACAGAAAAGTTTTTGTATAACGAAACTACTAAATAAACAAATAATTTAATAGATTTTGAAATATATCGTCTGTAAGGGTTAGTTAGCATAACATTTTTAATTTTAACATACACGCGTGAACAAACGATTGAAAAAGCGTTAGTCTGTTTGTCATAATCAAAACAAAACGAGTCATAAATTCGTCCTTTGTCTTAATAGAATATCTGATAGTTCTGCAGTTTTTTTTTTGTCCTTTCTGTTTAAAGAAGCAAATTTATTGAAATTTTGTTTTTCTTAAAGAAAATTTCAAGTTCTTCCTTTTTGTGCACACCTGAAATGTATTGTGCGTCCTGATTTTCCTGCAGGTCAGGCTGACCAAAGGCCATTTGATAATTTATTACTTCAATCAGATGAAAATAAACCTAGCTTGGACCAAAATCCTTGTCTGGGGAGACATTCTGATGGAGGCGTAGATATTGGTATTGAAAAAAAGGCTGTAGTAACTGATGATGATTTACATACTGAAGTTGAGCCTATAATTGAATACAAAGGCTCTGGTGCTCCAGGGACTAATTTAACATCCTCCAGCAGGAATCCTTTAGAAAAACTGGAATCTAGTGCAGAGAATGATTTACGAACTTTCAACTGTGAAGCTGCGTGTGCTGGAACAAGTGGAGTTAATGAGATTGAAAATAAACTTCAGGACAATGAAATGATGCTACCATGTGATAAGATTCTTTCAGTTTTGCATTCTCCATGTCATAGCAGAATTCATATGGCAATAAACAAGGGCAAGGAAAAATCCTTATCAGATGGGGACGCAAATGTAAAATTATCAAGGGAGGAGAATGACAGCCATTCAAGTGTTGAGAGCTGTAACAGTGCTGGTTTTTTTCCAGCAGGTAAGAAGAGACGTAACTTTCAACAACAGTTGATAGTTGGGAGTAAAAGTGTCAAAAAGCAAATTGAAGAAGCTTCTGGCTCCAAATCCTATGTTAAACAGGATAGCTCATTCATGAACTGGATTTCAAACATGGTGAAAGGACTCTCACGATCAATTCAAAATGATTCAAACACTTTGGCTCTTACCCTTGCAAATCCAGATCATCATAATCTACGGCCGGATGAGAAACTTATTGCATGCAATATGAATCAAGATCCTGAGACAAAAAATACAGGATTCAAATCTATTTTTCAGTCCATATATTGTCCAAGCTTGAAGAATGTAGGAACAAGAGTGTCTCATCGAGAAGGAGATAGCAGTGAGGATTTAGAGCCAGGTAACATGGAACATGGAATAGATGCTACTCCAATAACCTGTTGTGCAGAGAACAATAGCCTTTCCAAACTGTGTTTGCAATCAAATAAGTTTGAAGTATCTACTGGGAGACATGATGCTGGTCCATCCTCACAGCCTAAGATTAAACCTCTAAATTTTTTTAACTGTCAGGAAAGCAGCAAAAATAACCCAGTGGAGACTAAAAACTATTCCATCTTGGGCCAGAGTAAGGACAAGGAAGAAGTGGCATCACATTCATCTTCAACCAAACAAAATACAGATAATAATGATAACATTGACTCCAATGCGCTATCAGACAGAAGGGAAGAAGAGAATATCCCTCACAAAAGAGATAATCTGGGAAGTCTGTGGATAACTCGTTTTTCTTCAAAACTCACTGCTCCCTTGAGAGAACAACCTGCCAATGCCACAGAGGCCTCTACTGATCTTAAGGAAGATAAGGGAAATAATGATCATAAATCAAAGTATATGTTCAAACCCCTTTCATCTTCCCCAGGATTCAGAAATTTAGAGCCAATGGCTTCAATGTTTGCAATGAGATTTGGTGCCATGAAACATATCATACCAACAAACACAGCAGATAATACCACACAGGTAAATATGTTGTGTTTGTTTTGTGGAACAAGTGGCCATCAACTCTCTGATTGCTCGTCTATTGCAGAAAGCAAGCTAGAAGATCTCCAGAAGAATATAGATTCATATGGAGGATTGGAAGAACATCCTTGTCTATGCATCAAATGTTTTCAGCCCAACCACTGGGCAATTTCGTGTACCACTTCAATCTCAACTAGGAAACATGAATTGAAAGCTAATGCCTTCGTTAATGATAGTGTAAAACATTTCATCCCAAGCAATGAAGAGAGTGCCAGGCGGCTGACTGATGAGGATGACCGAGTTTTATCCGGCGGTTCTATTAATGATGAAACTGATCACCAAGCAGGTCAAAATATTAATTTGAAGCGCAAATCAAATGAAATTATAACCTTTAAGGTAGGGAGCAATGCATCATTCAAGAAATACTGTGGTTCAAGTTCAGAGGAAAACAAATTCAGAGAAAATCCTGTAACATCTCCATCCAAATTGGCTGAAAGGCAGATTTCACATGTGCCAAAGGAAATATTTGATGCAGTGAAAAAGCTTCGATTGTCCCGCACCGACATCCTGAAGTAAGTAATACCAGCCAACTAACTTATACTTTGTCATTTCATGTAAATGAAGCAAGTTATCATGTGGTTTTATGGTCCTTGCATAATGCATATACTATAAATAGCCTATGGTAATTGCCAAATTACACCAATGATGCAAATTAATTATTCTTAATCCCAGTATTCATGGTTAAATCATTATGCATTGGTATAAGGGTACATGTCAGATATATAAATTAATTTGCACATCCTTTTTATCAAGAAGTTTTCATAGAGAACCTTCTTTTTCAGCTGTTGACAGTTTTCTTTTCCTGCATTTCGTTGTTTCTCATGAAAAGAGCCATTATACCATTGCACCTTGCACAATCTGATTAAACAAACATTTAAGTATATTGAAGTAGAGTGCTGCTCCATGAGTTGAATTTGTCTTATCACTAGGTCACCCTTAACTCCTTTCTCATCTATGACCATAGGGACTCCACAAAATAATGTATGCAAAAAGTAGGTGAGTTGTATTGTAGACACCTTTCCATTTTTATGTGAAAGAATGGACTTTTAGAAATATTTTTTCAATGTCCTGATAGGAGCACTTTGTGAAAAATTATAATGTAACACTTCAAAGATATTCACAATTAGTCTTACATCAGCGAAAATATAAATAATCGAACTAAAGCAACATGCAAGTTAACTGAAATAGAAGATAAGTTGACCAACAAATAAATTTAGTTAAAGACGAACCCTTTATCAACAAAAACCAGGCATACAATCACTAAGTACAAGAATGGTAATAGAAATCAAAAAATAAGGAAAAAACAGGAAATAAGATTACACATATGCCACCAAAAGCTACCTGTGAAATGTTTATTTAAAAATACACTGCTTATGCCTCTTTGTATTGATTGGGAAGGAGCCTCTGTATTGCTAATTTTTCTAGCAGGTAAAGTATTAACTGAAAATAAAAAGGAGAAATGAAACCAACCGGAGTGTATAAAATATCATAGGCAGAAACAGAGATGTATATTGGTGATAAGTTATCATAGAGTATACTTTCGTCACTTATAAAACAAATGGATCTTTGTGACTTTTACTTAACAGAATGTCCTTTACATCAGATGGATAAATACTCATGGGTCAATCTCACAACTTGATGGTTTTTTCTTGCGCCTGCGACTCGGGAAGTGGGAAGAAGGGCTAGGGGGAACTGGATACTATGTGGCATACATAAATGGTATAACTAAAATCACACCTTGTTCTTTAAATGTAAAGCATGCATCATGCATGACTTTTGTTACTTGACCACATTATAAATTTCCCTGGCGTTCTTTAGTTTGATGAGACATCATGACTGTTGAGCTTCTTCTTCTCCCTTTTTTGGTTTTTGGGTACAAGTCATGAGTCTTGACTGCTGTTTTTATTCCTTTTATTTTTGCTTTTTTTTTCTTCCTTGTTCTGTTGTATCCACAGAGACCCAGAGACAGTATTCAGAACAGAATACAAGAAAATCTCTCTCTGTGAAAGTGGGGGGTATCAAGTGTATGGTCGAAAGTCAGTATATATCCAATCATGATTTTCTCGAGGTAATAATCAATGATTATTTATTAACTTTTCCACTCGTTTTCATTGTGTACCTATTAGTATTGAATCTATTGGTTTCCATATCATTTTGACTCCGTAAACTACTGTGAGATTCAGGCTCTGATAAATTATACTAGATGGGATAATATTCTTATGGGTATGATGGTGGTTACTTCTTATTGAGTAATGAACAAAATATAAATTTTGCGGGCTCAAGTTTTATGCGTTTTAATTTCTTTATTTTTTGTTCTTCAAATATCTTTTGGTATGACATATGCGCATGTACATACAAGAGGAGATTTAGTAATATTTTCTAATACATTCTTTACTATTAGTTAAAATTTATTAGAAACAATAAAATCATGAGTGGAAACTTATTAGAGGAGGAGTGAGACTTACATAATTTTGTAATTTCTAATAAATTTTAGCCAATAATAAAGAGTGTGTTAGAGAGCATACTACTAACATTTCTCATACATATAAATATCCCAAGTTCATTTTTTTAGCCAATTGATTGTGAAGTAGACATTCTAACCGTGTTTTTGGTTGGGTGTCCAATAGTTGTGGATGTGTCTCAACCGTGAAGCAACTTATACTTGTTTCTTCATTATTTGGGAAATTTGACGTGAATCTACATATTAAGTGTCTAAATCTTTAAAAAAATTTAAACTACTGATTTTGCATGACTGCTTTATTTAATCATGCATACCATTTATTAAGTTACTAAGTTAGTAGTGCAACTGTTACCAGCTGAGGAGGAGGATCTAAAAAATTCAATAATTCTAGGAGGGATCTCTAGTAGATCTAGTTTCGAAATTCCTTAGAAACACCTTGTGATCAACCTGAGAATTAGTGCATGTCTGGTTGCACGGCGCGTCAACTAAAAGCTAGAATTTGTAGCTTCTGCATGGTTTATCTGTATTTGACACAATTTAATTAGATAATGTGTTTACATTATGCAAAACCGAACACACAGTTAATCCCGCACCCCAAGGATTTGGGGAGACGTGATCTTTCTAGACCAAAAAGTCCAAGTCGGTAATTACTTCATTTAGTGTATTTTGTGGATATGTACACATCAACAACAATATGTCAGAAAAACATCTGTCTTTGCCTTTTACAAGTATAACACTTGTCAATGATTGTCTTCCTAACTTTACCTACTCAAATAACGGAAATGGAAAAGAAACAGCAAGTTTATCGTGGATCAAACTCCAATTATTATCTTCCTGATGTTTCCACCGGGTTATTATAGGAATGTAGTTAGATTTAGTTCAGTGATTTACAAAAACAGCATCAACTCATGGAATGGTTATCTAAGTATTATTTTTCGGATATCTGCTTCAACTGCACCTGATGCTCTTCTCTCTCTTTTTGAACAGGAAGAAATCATGGAATGGTGGTCCACCACCTCAGAAGCTGGTGCTGAGATTCCATCTGAAGAAGATCTAATAGAAAAATTTAAAAAGAAAAAAATTTTAGGTCTCTAGGCATTTATTAAATTAAATGTTAATATATTTATTAACATAAGCGAGTTTATTCTCTCACTCTTTTAATTAATTGTATATCAAAGGAAGCTTAAAATTGAAGATGGTGATAACTCATCATCATGAGTTTGTGCATGTCATACCGACATTCCTATACAAAGAATTGCTTCATATTATTATGCAATGAAAATTATACTAATTCATTACTCAGTATTTCTTCCTTCCACTGCAAATTGCCTGTGTGCCTTGCAGGTGACTTTGCAGTTTCTTTTATCCTGGTTTGATAAAAACTGGTGGGTATCAGTGGCATTATACATACTATTTTAAATTTAGCTAGATGCTGAAAAATACATTGGCATATTTAATTAAAGAAAAATTATATTCTATTTTTTGAAAAATAATGTCATTCTTTAAAAGAAAATATAATGAAAATTACTACACTGTTAGTAAATATACTTTTATTTTTTGGGATATTAAACGGGGCAAAAGCCAAGTAAAGCAAATTACACAACAGTAACTCTAAGAGTACCAACTCCAACAGAATCAGCAATGAGCAGCGGGCTAAGAGTAGCCGGGGGATGCTCAAACATCAAAAGGCCTATGTGTCTGTCACAAGCTAGATTAGCAAGAGTATCTGCACAAGAATTGGCTTCTCTATATATATGTGAAACTCGAACGTGCCAAGGCTCACTCAATAGCTTCCTGATTGCCTTTATTATGCTCCAACCAGATGCACACCCAACTTCTTCACTAACAATGGATTTGGCCCAGCAGTTGAGTCAACTTGTAGGACAATGTGTCTGAAGTTTCTTGTCTTAGCCAGGCGAAGTCCTTCCAAGACACCCCAAAGTTCAGCGATGAATTGCAAAGCCACAGAGCCATTTACCATTTGTGTCTCTAATGAGACCTCCACAACCAGCGACACCTCCAGTTCCACGAGCAGAACCATCAGTATTCAAGCATACCCAATTTTCAGGAGGAGGCAACCATCTAATGATAAGTTCAGACTTAATTTTTGGATTTAGTATACTGGCTTTCTCTCTGACTTACTATATTCCTGCCAGTGGTATCGGATAATCAGCCAAGGGTTATGAGGTCTTACAAAATTGTCGTTATGCTCCTGTTTATTCCGCCAAAACCAAAACTGATAACAAGCAGTGGCCCAAAGTTCTGCCCAATTCCCAAGGTTGTGTTGTCCTAAATCAGAGTCCATATTCATCTTTATCCAATCTGTGAGATATCTGTGTGCATCCATACCCACGACGCCAAAGGGCAATCCCGGAGAACGTGTAGAACAGTTTCATGAACATCAGGACAGTGATGACAAAATGGTTCACCCAAGCCCCATTTAGCTTTTCTATGATTTGTGAGGAGCTTGGCATATTTAACCTGCCAGATGAAGACACGTATGCGCTCAGGTAATTTTAATTTCCAATTTTTTCTCCAAACACCATCGTCATCAAGGGTATGAAAACCATTGAGTCCTTGATACGCACCAGCTATGGAGAATCTTCCCAGCCTATCCCCAGGCCAAAGTCTCTTGTCCTCTTCATGCGGAGGAAAAATGGCATTAATACGTTAAACAACATGGTTAGGAAGATGCTCCTGAAGGAATTGGTTATTCCATCTTCCATTTTCGTCTAATAAATCCTTCACCTTCATGTTCATCATGATATTATGAAGATATCACTGAGCCTTGTTGAATTGTCAAGCCACTTGTCATTCCAAGCATTTGTTTTTCGGCCATTACCAATTGCCCAAAACTCACCTTGACTAAGAAAGGGCCAAACTTCAGCTATGGCCTTCCAAAGGAAAGAGTCCGAAGCTTTTGCAAACAATGTTACTTTGGTAAATTCATCTCGCCTGTCATATTTGCCTTTGAGGACTTGGCTCCAGAGACTATTGCTGCCCTCACGAGTGGCCCAGCCCAGTTTCATTAGACAGGCTTTATTCTTTTGCACCAAGTTGCACATGGCAGTCCCACCATGAATCTTTGGCAGTTGCATAGTGTTCCAATTTAGCGCATGTACTCTCCTTCTGTTGTTCTAGTCATCTTTCCAAGGAGTGGTATGCCCAAGTATTTCCCTAAGGAAGATGCTTCCTGGAATTCCGAAATAGTAACAAGAGATCTCTTTACTTGATGAATGACATTGTTTGAGAAGAAGATGTTGGATTTGTCTTTGTTGACTTGCTGACCAGACATAGCCTAGAATTCATCCAGGACATCTATAACACAGTGTATTTGCTTCTCACTTGCTTCACCAAACAAGAGTAAGTCATCGGCAAACATAAGATGAGATACAAGCAAACCCTGTTTTCCAGCCTTCAAAGGTTTCCAACGCCCAGCCTCCACTGCTTCAGATATCAGGTTTGATAATTTGTCCATACACATGACGAAGAGGTATGGAGAAAGGGGATCACCCTGCTTAAGGCCCATTTGGGGAGAAATGAAAGGGGATCTTTGACCGTTCCACATAACATTTGTTTGGACAGAAGTGATGCAATTCATAATGAAATTTTTGAGTTTATTCTGGATACCTACTTCTGAAAGTATCTTTTCAATGAAGCTCCAATTCATACGGTCATAAGCTTCCGCAAGATCGATTTTGATCGCAAAATAACCAGTTTTACCTCTAAGCTTGCGCATGCTGTGCAGCATTTCCTGGGCCACTACCACATTTTCATGGATGCTTCTAGATGGGATAAAGCTAGTTTGATAAGGGGATATAATATGGTGCATCAAAGGTTTCAGACGGTTTACCACAGCTTTGGTGAGAGCTTTGTACTGACGTCACACAGTGAGATTGGCCGAAATTGGGTCACAAATTTCGGCTTGTTTATCTTAGGAATCAAACATATATCGGTTTGGTTAATGCTACTAATTTGCTCTGGGTGATGCCAGTATAATCTGGCCGCCTGAAGCATGGTATCACCAATGATATTCCAAGCATGTTGATAGAACCGTGGTGAGAAACCATCTGGTCTTGGGGCTTTCCAGGGACCCATTTTCAAAAACTGCCTGCTCCATTTCCTCATCTCTGAAGTTATGCTCCAGATTCTCATACACCTCTTGTTGAAGTCTCAGGAGGGGCATGGATGTATTTTTCCAGGTGGTAGCATTTGTGTTCTCAGTAAATAAGTTCTGAAAGAAGGAGTTGACCTTTCCTTTTATTTGGTTCTCATCCTCTATCCATTGTCCCTCTTCATTTCTAAGCATTCAGATCCCATTTCTTCGTCGTCTGTTAATGGTTTTTAAATGATAGTATCCGGTGGTTCGATCGCCATCTTGGAGCCATTTTTTATGGGATCTCTGAAACCAAGTTAGCTCCTCTTGAAAGAGCACATTGGCGAGCTCAATTTGAAGGTGCTTTTCAAGTCGAGTGAGGTGGTACAGTTTTCTTTGGATACCACCCAATCTAGCCAATATGTTGCGCTTCTTTCTGGTAGTGCTCCGAAACACATCTTTATGCCATTGAACAAGATGTGTTTCCAGATTACTGATGTTTTGGGAAAAGGGTAGATCCTTTTTCCACTGCTCCTTTAAGGTCTTTTCATCCTCCGGATGAGCAAGCCAGGCACATTCAAATCGAAATAGGCGTTGCCGATTAAAGGCACTTCCGTTCTGAAGCGAAAGCAAAAGTGAATGGTGATCAGAGAAGTCAACTCTTGGTAGGACCTTGATGAAAGCTTCTGGATATAACAATCTCCATTTGTCATTGCATAGAGAGCCCTATCTAACCGTTCAAAAATGCGTTGATATCCACGGTAGATAGGACCTCTCCAACCAAGGTCCATCAAATTGTTGAAGTGTGTATTCTTTCTCAAAAAATTCCACATTTCCAGCCTTCTGGGATCGACTCTAGTTTCGTAGATGAGAATCAAATCAGGTTTGTGATCATCCACGTTACCGTTTGCAAAAGCGAAAGAACGCTGCATTAGCAGCACCCCTTCAATTCCAAGAAAAAAAAATTTATTGTTAAGTGTTATCCATAAAAACAGGTTAATCTAGGTCCTTTTGTGAAGCACGTTCTTCCTCCCTTTGCGTGAGGGTTATTTTTTCTTCTTTTTTGCTCATCAAGGATGATCTTTACTGTCCCTTCATCATTAACTCTCTTGGGATTAGTCCCGTTCTTTGCTCTTGTTTCCCCTAACGATTGGCTGGTGGGTCCAGGGTTCTTCTGTGGGTCCTTTGCATGTCTTTTAGTATTGTCAACATCATCTCTCACTTCCTCCTCCAACAGGGCATTTTTGACATACTGATTTTCTTCCGTAATCTCCCTATTCTCCTCAGTCTGATCAAGCAGGATGTCATTTTCTTCTGCTCTCCGTGACCATAAAGGTCCTTTTCTTTTCCCCTACGAGTTCGCTTCGGTTTCTTAACAACCGTCCATGGGCCTTCAAGAATTTGTTGACCCTCCGTTTTCTTGCTCCTTTTGGGGATGATCTTCTCCATTCTCCATCGGTTCTTGGTTATAGTGTTGACCTTTCACTGGGCTTCCTTCCATGTAATGGCCAAAGCAACCACACGTAAGGCAAAGGACGTGTAAGCCTTCGTACTCTATCTTGTAGAACCTTTGGAATTAAAAAGAATGCTTGGCCAACCAGGCTAAAATTGAAATTCAAGTACTGTAATATCATTCTGGAGCACCATACCTTTGATTTACTTAATCCACGTGATAGCGGTTGTAAAGGAGGTGAACAGGGAATTAGTCTCGTACCTTTGTTTTTAATTAGGGACTTAGGGTAAATTATACTTATATCTCCAGAAGTTTAATAAAACTTGACTTGATATATTTATCTTTTTTTACTTTATATAAATCTCTCATAATTTATATAATAACATAACATCGTCGTATGCTCTTCCTGTTAATATAAACATCCCTTGATTTTTTATGCTGTATTATTAATTAGTTTGAAGAAAATTATATTTTAATTCACTTTAGGCTTATGGATATATTGGACTGGCTCTGAACAACACGCATCAGACCAAGGAAATGAACAAATCTTAATGAATCTAAGAACGTCATTAAAATCATGCCTCTAATCATGAATAGAAACATATCCTCGTAAACTAGTACTATTTTCTAGTTACCACGGATAAGAACAAACACGCAATGTCTGTCAAACAGGTGATGCCAAGCAAGTCTTGCAGTATATTTTTAAGTAGGTAATGGTATCTCTATAAAGTTATAATCGTATACTTCTCACATCAATACAAGCTATTAAATAACATCTTCGTCTCGTCATAGTTTTTTATAATGGGGTGTCCATATCTTACATAATTTATGTATGTTTCTTCCCGTGTGAATAAGATGGACTGATGGAGACTGGGAACGAGTTATACTATAAAATAAAGAAATCATCATTAAAGAACTATACCATAGATGGACTAAAACGAAATCATCATTTTCCACATTCTTCTCAAGACAACCCTATAAGCAGAAGCTGGAACCCATATTGAAACTCATCTCACGATCGGCCATAAATTAAAAAAAGTGAACAACATATAATCGTAACAATGAAGGCAACATTAAAAATTTTAAATATTCAATACAAAATGGTACTTGTACCTCCTTAAGGTTCTAGGGAGGTCATTAACCAAATAAAAAAATGAAATACATATGGTAAATGCCAATGTAAATGTAATGTAATACGGTAAAGAATACTACTAAAACTCTAAGATAAGTTATAGACTAGCAGTGATTATACTCCTACTATCATAACATTGCATCATCAGATGCGGATTTTTCACAACGAATTTGACATAAAGAATAATACATGGCCACGATTGACTCTCAACAAATGACAAGCCTAAGCCAACTGAATCTAATTGGCAGATTCTTTTTTGGCTTGCTTCATGTAATCTTCCATTTCGTTGAGCCACAGATCAGCAAATTCACAGTTTTTCCAAGCCTCAAACCATGGCCCTCCACGAGTATAATGGATGGCCTTGGGCAGAGTAGTGGGATCATTTTCAACAACCTTGTTATGCCCCTCAAGAAAATTCCAAACAAAAGGGATGGATCCGATTTCATCATCCTCAAGCCACTGAAACCTGTGAAGAAAAGCACCAGTCTGTGTGTTCACAGTGTCAGGAGTGAGAGCACGATTCTTTGGATTAGCACAGTTGTAGAGAACCATAGAAGACCAATTCTTTCTTGGGTACACAGTTTGCACTGCCCCATCCATCTTAGTGGTCTCCTTTGGAGCATAGTCATGTTGAACACACATGATGGCATACTTGTCCTCAATCAAGTCTTTCAATTCCTTGATATCAGCCAAGTAGAGAAAATCACAATCCACAAACATGGCCCAACCTTGGTAATTGGCAAGGCAGGGTGTCAAGAATCTTGAAAAGGAGAACTCAGTGCTCTCAAACTGGCCCCTCTCACGCCAATACAAGCCACTTTTTCTCAGATCTGACTGCTTAATTGGTATGATCTCAACAGGAATTGAAGACCTTTTCAAGATGGAGTGGCGGCATACCTCATAGGCAAGATCTTCACGAGGGTCATACCCCACGAAGATCTTGAAGGGCTTATTCTCATTCTCAGCACCTCCTCCATTACTACGTGGCAATGGTGCCTCAATTTTCCCATTATTCAAACTCATTTCTCAATGTGCCTGTCATGCAACAAATCAAGGATAAATATGATGAAAAAAATCACAGAGATACATACACCCATTTGGCTCTGGACAAAACCATAGACAAGCAAAGGCAAAAATCTAATCTTTTTCCATTCCCAAGATCACCCAATTGCTGTAATGCAATGTAAAAGAATCTAGTTAATTTTCATGCATTAATTCCCTTAATGAAGAAATCCCAAATAAAAACAAGAAACGTGAAGAGAAGGAGAAGGGTACCCGATTGAGATTGAAGCAGTGTGTGTTGGACTTGTTTGGAACAGAGAGAGAGAGAGAGGATTTTATTTAGAAGCGGAGGATGGGAAGAGAAAGCGAGGATTCAGCGGTGACGCACATACACACCGACAGTGGTGGACTAAATATATAGCACTCCGAACCAAACCAAAGCATTGTTAACGCGTACATTGGATTATTAGATAGCTGGCTGGATTACACGTTTCAGATCTTCTGCAGTTACTTTTCAAACTACATCGATCTTGGCCCTTAAAATATTGAATTTGTTTTATAAAAAAATATAAATAACTGTATGGTGCTAATGAAGGCCTTTAGATCCAAACTGTATCGGATGCAGTTCATGTTTGGACTGCAGGAGATCCAATCCAATCCCCTCTCTTTCACAAATCAGCTAGCCCAACCCATCGTTTTTTGCGGCCACCCAATTTATCGTCAATTATCACCTCTCTTTCTCTCTCTCTCTCTCCTTTCTTTACCTTTAACATTCAAAAATTAGATTAATCTTTTTTTTTTTTTTATAACCATGTTATAGGTGAAAAGCATTTACCAGTTTTGTCGATGATTAATCTTCACTTGAAAACCTAATTGACCACTTTTAGTGAAGTTTATCCTCCTAACCATGTTTTTCTTATCCACAACTCAAACCTGAAACTTTGCTTAAGGGATATGAGCTCAATAATACTTACACCAACAACATGTTGGTAAAAATTAGATTAATCTAAATTTAATAGAATGAATTTGAGACTTAATTTAAGAAAAAATTAGGCTTAATTACACTTTTAAGCCCCTAAGTATCACAATTATGCAATTTCGGTCCCCAACAAATTTGGTCTCCCAAGTATTGCAATTGTATGATTTTGAATCTTCAAATTCTATTTGAGCGAATTTGGTCCCCAAGTATTGCAATTGTACGATTTTGGTCCTTCTATCAATCTTCTGTTAAAAATTTGAACCCCCACCCTTCACCCTAACACTACCACCATTACCATTAAGCAAAAATGTTTATTTGATATATAAATAAAAATTATACTACATATAAATTAAATGTGAGATTAAAATTGCACATATATTTATTGCTACTAAATAAATTATTTGTACTATATATAACTTAATTTATATTTATTATGTACTAATAATATGAAATATTAATAAATTAAATATTAAATACTAATTTATTGTAAATTAAAATTTATTAAATATTAAGAATTTAATCGTTATGCATTGTTAGTATAAAAAAATTTACATTGTCAACCAATCAAAAATCAGCTTTAGTGTGATTTTTAGAGTGGCTATTATCAAAGTCAACAAATTTATCATACATGGTGTGTTGTAATTAGATGACAGTGTAAAACTGTTTTACACTGTTAATGCATAGTCTGTTTTCTCAAATACTAATACATTAATAAATATATAATAATATTATTAAATATTAATGCATATAAATTAATAAATATATAATAATACTACTAAAAATAATATTAATTATTTACTATTAATAAATATAAATTAATAATTATAAATTAATTTATATTAATATTTTAATAACTTATACTTTATTAACTTAATACTAAAATATTAAATATTAATACATATAAATTAACAAATATATACTAATAATATTAATAAATATAAATTAAGTTATATATAGTATAAATAATATACTTAGTAGTAATAAATATATAGCAATTTTGGTGTCAAATTTAAGTTGCATATAATATAATTTTGATTTATATATTAAACTAACATTTTGGTCAAGTGATGATGTAGGGGTGGGTGTTCAAACCCTACCATCATTTCTTATCTAATTTTCGCATTCCACGTCAACCTGTCATCTCACCTACCATGCAGCGTGTCAGTGACACGTTAGTAATGTGTTGGACCACCATGTCAGCCGCCATGACAATGTGTTAGACAGGGATGGCAAAAAAATTCGTGCCTACAGATATCTACAAATAAAATCTGCCACGAGTAAAAAATTGTTACCCACGGATACTCTAAACGGGTATATCTGGTATCCGTTTATTAACAGGTGGGTACGGGTATCATGGTACTTGTACTCGCAGATACCCGTTACCCGTAATTCTATATTTACTTAAATACCCTTATATATTAATATAGATAAAATTACATAAAATTTACCAAAAATTTTCAAAATGATTGTTTATTACGGGTAACATCTTATACAATTATATTACAAGAAAAAAGGAACATAAATTTGTGGGCTTTTAAATATATTTTTTTGAAAATTGTTAAAATAATTAAATCTATGTTCAAAGTAATTATTTTAAACAATAACTCTTTAATTTATAAATTTAAATTTATAAATTCAAAGTGATATTTGCAGCACTTTATGATTGTCCATAACACACAAAATAAATTTGTTATTTTTTTATTTAAGAAGTATTTGCAGATATTCATAGATACCCACGGATATTAAAAAAATTTGCTACTTTCCGCTTAACAAGTACTGCGCGGGTAACAAGGCAGGCACAAGTACGGGTTTTATCCGGTAGGGCGAGCAACAGATAACTACTACCCGTGCCCACCCCACCCCCGTTGACATCCCTAGTGTTGGACCACCATGCCAATTGCCACAAAATTTGTTAAGTTTTTAACAAAATACTGATCAAAGGACTAAAATTGCATAATTGCGATATTTAGGGACCAAATTCGCTCGATTAGAATTTGAAGGACCAAAATCATGCAATTACGATATTTGAGGGACCAAAAAGATACAATTACGATATTTGAGAGACCAAATTCATTCAACTAAAACCTAAAAGACCAAAATCGCACAATTGTAATACTTAAAGGACCAAAAGTGCAATTAAGCCAAAATTTTATCATCTCTTTGGAATAAAAATGAAATTATTATCTACTTTTATGACAACATAAATATTTTATTGACTTATTCTAATATTTTACACTATTAAATTAAAGAGAAATAAGTTTTAACATGTTTTTATTATTTACTAAAATTCACATTAAATTCATATGATAGTAAATTGTAGGTTTAAATATATTTTTTTATCTATGTAAATATACTAGTTTTCATTTTCACTCTGAATCATATTTTCGTTTATAATTCTTGTAATATTCAAATCTTCAAATTTTTGTCATTTCATTACAAAACACATTTATATGATTCCATTAGGAATGATAATGAGTAAGGTACTATAGTATTTATTTTCATATTTGTGTTTGAAAAAAAATGTACTTGGTTTTATACTCGCGTAAATAACAACTTTAACCTCCATCCTATACCTACTAAGTACTTGTATACCCATACTCATACCGAATGATAATGAGTAAGGTACTATAGTATTTATTTTCATATCTGTGTTTGAAAAAAAATGTACTTGGTTTTATACTCGCGTAAATAACAACTTTAACCTCCATCCTATACCCACTAAGTACTTGTATACCCATACTCATACCTAGGTATGTCAACGGGGTGAGGCAGGCACAGGGAGTAATTACTGTAACACCCTCACTTTTACTTAATTAATTATTTTTTTTATTTTATATTTAATTGTGAAAAATCGGGAAGGAATCTAAAAAATTATGATCCCTACGGTTAAACTTAGAATATCAAAAACTATTTAATTGTGATTTTTAATAATTTTTCCAAACCAAAGTCTGAAAAAATTAGAAAATGACGATTTTGTCCTTATTTGTCAATATTAAGGGTTGATATGAGAAAAAGATTCAATTGATATTAAAATGTTAATTTGAGTTTAAAATCATGTCATATGTATTAAAATATAATTTTGAAAATTTTCTGAAATTACTGTGCAAAATGACCGAAATACCCCTAGTAGTCAAATAACCAACTCAGTATTGGTGTGACATCCAAAAATGGTGAAAATAATATTTTTAGTATATTTCTAGGTAAAATATGTAATTTTATAATTTCCATAAAAATTTGAGCATTTATTGAATTAAAATGGATTTAATATGAATTTTCTAAGCTTAAATATACAAAATATATATATAATTCGAAAAAAATTAATAAAAAATTAAAAGTCATTTTTAGAAATTATTTTTGATGAAAAATAATACATTTGTTCATATTTATATTTAAATTAATTATTTTGATATAAAAAGTTAATTTAATCAAGTTTAGGCGATTTTATCGATACCGGTTAACCCAATTACAAGTGAAATTTATATTGAAATTCTTTGGGACAGTTGTTATCCCATGTTGCAACTCTAGAGGGGAGGTGATTCACCACCTAAATGTAATATTTGTCCCTAATTAAGCTAAAAAGAAAAAAAATTAAAATTCGTATGTCATGCATGACTTCACTCCATGGACACCTAAGCTCACCCTTCCTCTATAAATACCCCTCCATAGAAGCTGAAATCTCCATCCTTTCTTCTCCCAAGTTGGACAAGCCACTCTTCCATAGCCATCTTCCTCCATAAAAAAAAATTTCTTACACAAAAATTCTTCTAGTTTTCATTAACTAGTAAAAATCTTCTTTCTAGGAGCTCTACACCAACAACTTCACCAACTCTTTGAGGTAATGGGGGGAGTGGGGTTGATTTTAATTTTCAATTACTTTACATGTTGGTAGGAAAGGTTTTCTCCTAAACCTTTTAATGTTTAAGGTTATTAAGTTTTATAAATATTATAATGT
Organism: Spatholobus suberectus; assembly: GCA_004329165.1. Taxonomy (NCBI): domain Eukaryota; kingdom Viridiplantae; phylum Streptophyta; class Magnoliopsida; order Fabales; family Fabaceae; genus Spatholobus; species Spatholobus suberectus. Next base: position 92,195,271 of record CM014730.1, on the reverse strand, counting down.
TTAGTATTAAATTTAAACTTTTACTAAGTTATTATGCTACTCAATTTTAGATAATTAAAATATATTTATTAAGTAATTATGCTGCTCAAATTTAGACAACTATAGTATAATTATTAAGTTGTTATATAGCTCAAATTCAAACAATTATAGTAGAATTACTAAGTTGTTATACTGCTCAAATTTAGAAAAAAATATTTTTAGCTATCATAATAAATAATTAAATTGTTATATTATCAAATTTTAGTAATACTCAATTAGTTTAGCAAAAATAGTAGAAGAAATAAACTATAAATCTCATAATATGAAACTAAGCATAGAAATTATTTTATGAACTATTTATGAATTTATTTTTATAAAACTATTGTAGAAATTTCAGTTTAAGTTCTTATCGTTCAAGTAAGGTCTAGACACAAAAATAGACCATCTGTAAAAAATTCATAAATTTTAAAACTTATTTAGTACTTATAATTGTGCTCTATAAGTGCCTGTGGACACATTTTTGTTAAAAATACTAAATTTCTAAAAATTCATGATAAAATTATAATTATTTTTATGAAATTTTTTGACCATTTTATGATTTATTTCTTAATTATCTGTCTTTATTTTAATTTGTATGTCATTATTTTTATTGAATTATTGATTATGTGCTTTAATTTGAATTATAAATTATGTGAATGATATGTATGGATCAAATCTTTGTAATATAAGACAGAGATATTAGTGGAAATCATACTAGTGTTCAAAATTTTGAGATCAAAGTGAACCTTTAGAAATTAATAGATTAGTGAGTAATGTAAAACAAAGGACATGTAGTGGCATGACACCCTGTTAGGGAAGCTATAGTTTGGTACGCTGAGGAATGAAAGGCAGGGACCCATTTGAGGAGGTCTTAAGGGTAGGCATCGAGTAGTGAAAGTCCCAATGGCCAAGGTAACGCCCGTGAGTTGGGATATTCACTTGACCAAGCTCGATAATCCTAACAACTGTTTAGCATTCCGGGATTGGTTGAGAGTATACCTATACAAATGGACGTCCTGACTGATATTTGTTCTTCATTGATGATGAGGACTGTACCATGTGATGATGTTGAGTAGGTATATGTACTCCCAGTCACTTCCCAGGTTCTGTTGAGAACTATTACTCACTAATGGGAAGTATGGATCCATAACAAGTCAATGGTAGTGTAAATAACTTAGAATAAACCCTAGGTTCCCTTCTTAAATTGTGTTTTAATTCCTACCATACACATGAAAGTGATTTTAGAACAAATCACCTCACTCCATTGTTTTTTTTCTTATATGATTGATCGTAATTATTGAAGATGATGGCAATGCCTGATGATGCTGAGGACGAGTCGAAGGATACTCTTCCAGAATTGTATACATAGTTTATAATATTTTCCTTGAGAGATAGGGTAGATAAATACTGCTCTGTATATGATCTTTTTGATGTATATATTGGGCTAGGTAGTATATGTCTTCTAATGTACTTTTGTTCTCTTTTTAACTGTTATGTATTACTTAAACCATGACGTACAGTTTGATATATATATACATAAGTAGTTTTTATCATTTTACTTCTATTTCTAAATTATGTTTTTCTATTATATAATCAAAACAAATTTACTCAAATTTTCATCAACTTAAATTAATAATTAAATTAATATGAATTATATTTAAAATTAAAGGAGTGTTACAGCTACCCGCTACCCGCCCCGCCGAATAAAATCCGTACCCATACCCGTCCCATTATCTGCGCGGGTAAATATCCGTGGATATCCGCGGATATTTAAAAAAAAAAATCACAAATTTATTTTGTGCGTTATGGACAATTATAAAGTGTTACAAATATCACTTTGAATTTATAAATTTAAATTTATAAATTAAAGAGTTATTGTTTAAAATAATCACTTTGAACATAAATTTTAATTATTCTAACAATTTTTCTAAAAAAATATAGTTTAAATGCACACAAATTTATGTTCATTTTCTCTTGTAATATAATTGTATAAGATTTCTCTTGTAATGAACAATTTTTTTGAAAATTTTGAATAAATTTATGATCTATATTAATATATAAAGATATTTAAATAAATATATAATTGCAGGTAGCGGGTATCCGTGGATACGGGTATCACGATACCCGTACCCGTTCCGTTAATAAACGGGTAGCGGATATACTCGTTTAGAGTATCTGCGGGTATCCATTTAAAGTATCCATTTTCTACCCGTGGGAGATTTTATCCACGGATATCCGCGGGCGAGTGTTTTTTTGCCATCCCTACTCGGTACCTGTTACCTACACTTTACTTAAGTATAAAATCAATAAGTCAATATATTAATTAAAAGATTACTACAATTGAATTGAAAAAAATATATTAAATCATCCAATTATAACCATACAAGTAACATTAGAAACATAATTATTTAGCATCATCATTCTTAAATGTAATGCTCTAATTCTTAAAATTAATTACAAAAGAAAAGGAGTAAGAGAATTAGGGTTAAGAGTATATTTTAATAATTAGGTTAATAATTATTAGTATATAAGATATTTTAATTAAATAGTTATATTTATATAGGTTCAGGTATAGGGCATGGTGAGTACTATAATACCCATCCTCGTTAAATATTGTAGTAAATCTTTACCCCTGGCCCCATCCCCATTGAATGAATATTTATTATACTAATTGCAGACATTTTTTTTTTTTGGGATATCCATAGGGTCTGGATAGAATTCTCATCCTTAGATTCCATCCAAGTCACATTACAAAAATACTTACATAACAATGTCACATAGAGTCATGAAATCATTTTTATAACCAATGCTAATGAGAGAGAAAAAAAAATTAAATGTTTTAACATTACAGTAATATAGTGTCATAAATAAGAATAGACTAAAAGCAAAAATTATATATTTATAGAGACCAAAAAAATACGTAGACCTAAAATGTATACTATTAGTATTAGTACCAACATTACACTGGTTAAAGTGAAACTAAGCTTAAATATCTTAAGTAAAGTCTTAAGTTCAAGCCTTGTAGATAAAGAAAACGTGGTTAGAGGGGAAATGGTTAGTCAAGTTTCCCCAAGGAAATTAATTATCAACAAAATGGATGAATACTTTACACTTATAATACGATAATAAAAAAATATTGGCTTAAATATATTCTAAGTCCTTGAAAATATGGCTCTATTTGATTTTAATCCTTGCAAATTTTTTTGTTATTTTTAGATCCCTAACATTTTTTTAGTGATATTTTTTAGTCCTTACTATTAATTATAGTTAATTTAGTGTTCACATGACTAACAAAATAAAAAATATTAATTAAAAATATTAAGGTAATGAATAATATTTTAAATTAAGATCATTTGATTATTTTTAGGATTGTAATTCAATTAAGTAATGTATTTATTATTTTATATAAATAAGGTAATTACATATAATTTACTTTTGTAATATATTTTTAATTTTTAATATATTATGAGCAGTGATTTTTATTACTATTAATATTGTTCTGATTTTTCAATTCACTAATTTACTTTTAACATTGCACTTTTTTAAACAAAAATTGTAATTTACTTTTAATATATTGCTGTTGTCTTTTGAGACAAAATCACTACTTGTAATGTATTAAAAATATATATTATTTTACAATCAATCAAAATTAGTGGATTGAAATGTAAAAATAATATCAAAAGTAATATATTAAAAGTAAATTATAAGCATCTAAGTAAATTATAATTTTGTTAAAAGTACAATGTTAAAAATAATTCAATAATTGAAAAGTAAGAACAATATTAAAAGCAATAAAAATTACTATTCATAATATATTAAAAATTTAAAAAGTTATAAAAGTAAATTATATGTAATTAACTTATTTATATGAAATAATAAATACATTACTTAATTGAATTACACACCTAATAATAATCTAATTATCTTAATTTAAAATATTCTTCATTACCTTAATTATCTTAATTAATATTGTTTATTTTATTAGTCATTTCAGCACTAAATTAACTAAAATTAATGATAATTACTAAAAAACAACACTAAAAAATGTTAGGGATCTAAAAATAAAACAAAAAAATTGCAAGGACTAAAACAAAATATAGTTATATTTGTAAGGACTTAAAACATATTTAAACCAAAAATATTATTAGTATTGGTGTATTTAGAATTGGTCTTGTTAACCAATGGATAAGAAAATATTATTAGTATTGGTGTATTTAGTATTAGTCTTGTTAACCAATGGTCTTGATTTTCAATTCTATCACTGTAGTTGCTTAAAATTTGGTAAAGGGAGATTTGTTTTTTAATGATTTGTCTAACTTAACCTAGAGGTAGCAAAATAGGTCAGACTAGCCTAGTCGGCCAAAGTCTGGCCGCTAAAATATAGGGCATGGACTATAAATTTTTAGCCCAAATAAAATGCGGGCCTCTTTAGCCACATTCAATAAAACCTGTGTCATAATCTGGTCGAACTAGCCCAATCAGGTTCGAGCCACCTATTTCTTTTTAAATTTTATTGAGAGAAAATTAAATTAAGAGAACTTTAAGAGACTAAAAATAGTTATTAATTCATTGTCTTAAACTTTTATTTGTTTGATATAAGCTTTGATATTTGATTTTGATAAAGACTACTTATAAAGTTACAGAACATGATATCAAGTTATATTTTATCTTTTTTGGGTTACATATATTTAAGATGTTAGGAGACTTTTGAAACTTTAATTTATTTGACATAGATTATTTATAGAGTTGCAATACATATATTACAATTTTATACTTTTTGAGTTGCGTATGTTTAAGTTGGTATAAGACCTTTACAACATTTACAAACTCATAGTAAACCAATAAATATATAACTACTATTTCTGTAACTTTTATAAAATGATAAATGATATTACCTTAATATATAAGTGTTTTTTGTATTAAAAATAATTGTAGTAATTGTCATAATATCACACTTCAATATTTTTATAAATGTAATAATATAATAAAATAATTATTTATATTTTATTTATTACACTAAAATAAACATGTTAACAAAATAATTATCACAATATATTTTAATCTTGAATTTTGAAGAAAAGTAAAAAATTCAACCAAAAAAATAAAAAAGGCTGGCCCGAAAAGCCTACAACCTATACAAGACCAGACTTGAGCATCAAATTAAAAGATTAAATAAGATTTGAACCTTTTTGGCCTAACCTATTATAGCTCGTGGCCCGTATTGAGGTGGCTTGCAATGGGCCAAATAGCCCGTTTTGCTACCTCTATTTCAAGTCCAGTCAGTCATATACTTCCTTTGGTACAAAGGAAGGAAAACAAGAGAATTTTTTTTTCAAAAATTTGAATTAAAAAATATACAAGAAAATAAATTAACTTTTTTTTAAAAAAATGAATTTTTATCTTCTTTTTTTTTTCTCACTTTCATTTTAACCAAACAAAAAATACATTGTTATCCTTATATTTTTTAATATTTTTTCTCTTTCATCCAAACGGATCACAAAAAATATTGGATTCGTTAATGAGTATCCTAAAATTATTAATTAAAGAATATTTATTTATTAAATTAAAATTCTTAAAAAATACATATTAAGTATTTTGTATTTTTAATATTTTTTCTTTTACTTAATTAATGTCTTAAAAACATTGGTTAATATTTTAACAGAAGCACTATTTGGTAAGAACTATTTAACAGATGAAATATAACGAATAGTTATTTAAATAGTTCAGTCACACTTTTTTTAGGGAAGATATTTCAGTCACACACTAAAATTTACTATGAGTTGAAAATTAAATTTATTTTTAAATAAAATTTTAGCACCTCTCATTTGTATTTTTATTTTTATTTTTTTGATGTGGCATATGTTCATACCATTTATTATTTCTGGTATTTTTTATTATCATTATTTCTTGTTTAAACTATATTACATTAAATAATGCCGTGCATGTTTAATAATATTTAATAATAGGCTTATTCAATATTTTAGTCCATGTAAAATATATATTTTTGTTTTTAGTTCTTATAATTTTTTTTTGTTCATTTTAGTATCTGTAATATCAGATTTTTTATTTATTTTGGTTCTTGCTGTTAGTTACCTTTCATTAAGTTTTATAGGAGCTAAAAGCAAAAAATGTGTATTTTACAGGGATCAAAATGTTAATTAAGCCTTAATAATATGTATTAAATTATCCCACTTATATTATGTGTATGTTTGAAACTCAGTTGAGTTTTGTTGGACGTGAATTCATGGACCCCTTTCCTTCTTTGCTGTATTGAAAAGTGGGAACTTCCATTCAAACAAGTTTCCGATCACACCGTATACTAAAGAATCTATCCTTATGCAATAGACAATAGTATTTTAAAGAGCTGGCTTACCAACTTAGCGAACCAAAAATACAGGGTCACAAATCAATAGATTACAAAATACGTCCAGCCACTTAAAAATAGTAATCTTATGGCAAGTGCTGCTTGGCTGATATTTCCATATAGAGGAGTGCTAAAAGTTACGAAATTTTTTTTACGAAACAGCTGTAGCTTTTTTATTGGTTCAAAATTTGAATAATAAAAGGAAAAAATAAAAAATAGTCTGACGGAAATCATGTTGGTCGTTGATTTATGATTTCATACCTTTTCGTATAAAAATATTTGGTACTATTTAGCATTTTTCTTCATATCGTTGGCGTTGGCCCCAACTAACAATTTTCAATTTGTCATGATGGATCATGTTAACCAAGGACCGAAAGCTAATTATTGGAATATTATAAAAATGTATAATATGAACACTATCGGTCAGGCTTGTATATCAAACAGAAAATTTATTATGCATTATACGGATATTTTTAAATATAAATAAAATTTATAAATATAAACAAATTAAAATGAATAATAGATTTTTTATTATTAATGATGAGTCTTGTATTTTATTAGATAAGAATAAATTGAAGAGATAAAATATTTAAAAAGTAGCAGATAGATTAACTAAAAGTTATGAAGTTAACTAAAAATTGAAGAATTTAATTACTATGCACTGTCAATATAAAATTTTTTACACTATCAATTATTCAAAAATAAGCTTTAATGTGATTTTTAGGATAGTTATTATCAAAGTCAACAAATTTACCATACATGGTGAGTTGTGATTAGATGACAGTATAAAACTGTTAGTTGAAAGTTAATACTAAAAGTTTGAAACTTGATAATTGAAAGTTAATAGATAAGTTAACTAAAAGTTTGAAAGCTGGAAATTGAAAACTGACGAACTAAATGAGTAAAGTAAATTGTTAGATAAAATTTGTAGTTGAAATAGCTCATAAATTTAAAATGACATATTTAATTACTTGACGATTTGGTGATTAAATAAATTTTCAAATAATCATCATTTTACATGTTTTAATTTATTTCAAATTATTATTGTCTTGAAAATTGGATAATAATTTTTATTCTTATTCTTATTTTCAAATATTTTTATTAAATGAAATAAGATAATATAAATGAATTTATATTATAATTTTACTAATTTATAAAGTTTAATGACTATACACTGTCAATATAAAAAGTTTTACATTGTCAACTAATTAAAAATTACTGTTGATATGACTTTTATGATAATTATCATAAAAGTCAAAAACTTATTATACATAGTAGTTTGTGATTGGATGACAGTATAAAATTATTTTACATTGTTAATGCATAACCTATTTTCTCTAATTTATATTATAAATAATGGTATTTGATGAGAGTGAGAGTGTTAAGGTTTTAGAAACATAAGAAGAGTAAAAGAAATATTCTAACTGAGATGATCAAAATAAAAATGAGAAAAAAATAATAAGTTGAGAGCTTATAAGTTTAAATGCTACATGTAATACTTTAAAAAATGTTACAAATTACTAATAGGTTTAATTATTAATTTGGTCCTTAAATGTTACAAATGTTACAGTGTTCAAAATTCTGAGTTTCTCCTCCAGGTGGCGCAGGTTGAAGTCCTTGGGTTTGGGTTTGAATTCGGGCTTTGCAGACGACTCTAATGTGGGCATGTTTTCTTTTGACATGTCGACTAGAGTTCGCGGTGAGTTTTCAGGGTTTGAGGAGGGAAGGAATGGGGAAATAACAAAGTTTGGGTTTGAGAGAGAAAGGAGTTGAGAGGTGGAGGGAGAAAGCTGGGTGGAGGACGAGGGAGTGGCATTGTAAAGGGAGGGGCAAATCGGAAAAGTGTGAAGAAAAAGAAAAAGTAAAAACCGTAAAATTAATATATCTAAAGGTTAAAATTGTTTCCCATAGTGGGAGACATTCCTAATGTCTCCCACCCTAGCCTTGGTCTTTTATGAGACTAGTGATATCACTTCATTTAATTTCAAACTAGTTTAACTAGGACACAAATTATTTTGTTTCATTTATATATAAATATAAAAGGTCATGAGAGAGAGGGGCCAATGCCCATACTTGCCCCCCCTTACATTTTTGTCTGTGTGACCGTGCCTACATTGCATAATTGGACATTGCAATTTTAATATTAGAACCCGTAAAAGTTTTAGTTATTTATGAACCTCTTGAATGATAGAAGAGATATAAATTAACATTCTTAAATTTGTGATCGAATTTCAATGTGATTACTAGTGAAAATTATTAAAAATTTAATTACTAATCACGAGAGAAATTGAAGCGAAATTTAAATTTAAAATTCAAAAGAATTATCAAAATTAGAAGAATGAAAACGATTAAATGAGTTGGCTAAAATACAATAAATAAAAAGAGAAAAAACGTGTAAGAAAAACTTTTCATAAGATAGTGACACTTCATAAGATTTTTCATAAAGTTGAGTCACAATTGCTTATATTATAAATTGTACAAATTTATTGTATAAATACAAATTTTCTTGAATAATTATTATATTAGACATGGATTATAGGCTGTGTATGACTAATTATATTAGTTAGTTTATAAATAACTTGTTTGATTAACTTGTAAATTTATTTGATTAAAACAGAAATATTTAGTAAATAGCTCATGCCATTACTTGAAGAAACTTATTATTATTCTCTCATTGTTACCCTTAATATTTTAATAAACTTTCTCAAAGAGTTGAATTTTGATACACAGTTAGTGTAAAAAACTTTTATGCTATTAACTATTTAGAATTTCTTATACATATGACTATTAAAGTAAATATTACAAAAATAAAAAATTTAATTATATAACAATTTATGATTGAATGATAACGTAAAAAATACATTCGAATTAGATTCTGTAGTTTATAACACGTCTCTCTTTATTATTTTATACTTATCAACTCACATAACAATTAATTTTATTAAATATTTCTAAATTAACAAACTAACTTAGCAAGTTTGAATTAAAAATATTTTTTTCATCCTTTTTCTTTCTCTTAAACATACGCATAATCTAAACTTCACAGACTATTTAACAATTATTATAGGAAAGCTAGTATTCAAAACTTCTAAAATGATCATCAAGAGTTCTGATTTTATGCCTTTAGTCATCAACCCGGGTTATTCACCAACAAAAAAAAAAGTCATCAACCGGGAAATCATTGTCTCTGGATTTGAAGAAAGGGTCATGTGTGTTGTTTTGCTATACGCACAATTGTGTGTGGTATTTGATTTTTTTTGGTATTTGATTAAAAAGGTGAATAATATTTTTAGGAAATAAAAGGATAAGTAAATGTTTAGGACTGTTTTCAAATAATATTTAGGTTTAATTGCATTTTGTGCCACCCAATATTCATTGTTTTACAGATTTTGCTACCAAGTTTTTTTTTTTTTCATTTTGCCACATTATTTTTGTAATTTTGCAAATTTTGCCCAACTGTCAACTGTCTGTTAAACAACAAACAGAATGATAATGTGTCAATGATGAGTTGACATTAAACATTCACACCAACTTTTTTTAAATTAAAAAAAAAATTGGAAATAAAATTCCTAAAAGCTATGTGGAGCATAGACTTAGTTTTTTTTCAAACAATTTTTATTTTTTAGAAAAATATTTTTTTTTAAAAAATTGGCGTGAATGTTTAATGTCAACTCATCACTAACATATCATCATTCTGTTTATCATTTAACGGATAATTGATGGTTGAACAAAATTCGCAAGATTATAAGAATATGGTGGCAAAATGAGAGAAAAAAATGTGATGACAAAATCTGCAAAATGATGAAAGTTAGGTGGCACAAAGTGTAATTAAGCATAAATATTTTTATTTTTTTCCAAAAAAGTGATAAAAGTAAATTAGTTATTTCTCTAAAATAAATTAAAGTGAACATACAAACATGGGAATTGAATTACTTTCTAATGCTCCGTACTCAAATACTTCCAATTCCCTTGATGTTGGGCCTGTTATCGAGTCATACTCCTATCAAATACCTGACGCAGAGTTTTCTTTCCTTCTTTCTTTTCAGAAAAATAGGGCTAAGCCCAAGAAATGTGAAAACAACTACACTACAAAAGGACAACTTGGACAAATGAAGCCCAAGCCGTCTCAGCAACAATAAGCTCGGACAAAGAGTCCATTTAAATTTAAGAGTGTCACAAACCCGACATGATGTTATACATTAGCACCAATTCAGAAGAAATAATGAAGGAAAGAAAAAAGTGAAAGAAAAAAAACTCATGGTTCTATTTAGGTGTCATTGTAATAAGAGGATGTGAATTTTAGTTTTCTGTTTTTTTGTGTTTGTAAGTTCAAAAGTACTATTTTGTTAGTTTTGAGAGTGTGTGTCTGATATGCTATTGTTGATATAGTGTGTACTATAGTAATGCTTTCTTTAATATCCTATATACTTGTGTAAGTGTCGCTTGACATTTTCAATGAATGATTTATTGATCTATTGACAAAAAAGAAAAGAAAAAGAGGACTATCTGCATCCAGTTCAATGTAAATCTCCAAGTCTCAGGTGAAAGAAAAAGAAAAAGAAAAAAGGTGATCCACATGAAACAATTTGTATAACAATACTTTTTGTATTTATCTTTTTTCTTTATATGAAATGTAATAAATGATGTACAGAAGAGAAATAAATACAAAAATGTATTGTATAAACTTTTTTTTGGTGTACGATAATATTATTATATAAACTGTTGTATGAGTTGTTGCACAAATAACATTTTTTTTTTTAAATTATTCCCTCTTCAGTTATGTAAGCTATCATTTTTTATTATTATTTTAATATTACAACGAGGGTGGCATGCATCGAATGATACTTTTCTTGATTCAATAATTTCTCCCCTCCAGCTAGCTGTCATCTCAATATTTTTGTTAAATAATATGACAATATATAATTATTTTTTAACATTATTCCAACGTCTAAATTATTCTAAAATTATTTTTAGAAGTGAGAACTTGTATTAATAACTTTTAGATGCCAATGAATCTTATCTGTGTCAAAACAAAAACCTACTCATCAAATTAATTTTAATATTGTGCGTTTCTCTCAAAAATATCATTGACACTTGACAGGAGCAAGCATCAAGAGAACTGCGAAAAGAAAAAGTTTGGATTAAAGTTGGCAAAGAAAACAGGAGAAAAAAAAATATTCGTACTTCCCAAACTTATTGTTCTGTCTCATGTCATGCAAATACGGAGAGACCACAAAGAACTATAACTTGCCATATAGGTGGTCTTGTCTTTCGCCTCCTTAAACAAAACATGAGTAATATTCGTTTCTTGGTGACTGCAATAGTTGACATGTTTCCCCTATTGCTCACTAAGCTGAGCCATGTCCTAACTCCCAAGAGACAATTCAATCAAGCAAAGCACACAAACAGAAAGAGTAAGAGAGAATGGAAAGGAAAGGAAAGGGTAGTAGGTGCTAAATTCGAGATAGGGATGTGGTCCATGAATGAAATAAATTAAACGATCCATGACCATGAGTTGTGAGTTCATTTACATAATTCATATAATATAATAATAAAAAAAAAAAAAAAAGAGAGTCGCTCCAGTTAGAGGTACATGGTACATAGGCAGTGTTGATATTGATACAGAACCCCAAAACTAGAATCTGGCGCATTTACATTGCATAGATTTGGACCACATTTTGGTGATTTCAATTTCTTTGTGATTCGGCTTTTGCCAATTGCCAAGAGAGTGAGGCCCCACGTCGAATGTTACCCGCATTCCAGCAACCAAAAGGTGGTTTCCTCCAGCGGTGGCCATTCCAAATTTCATTTTCACTTGGTGCTTTGGGCCCATGGGCCCGGCCCTCTTCCGCCCCATCACGTGTGGTTGCTGTCAGCTAAAGGGGTGGCAGCAGGAGGTGGGTGAGGAGGGGACATACATGTGATACATACACACACACATACTTACTAGATAGCCTTTTGCTTTTAGGACATTTCCCTCTTCCCTTAACGCCAAGCATTGTTATTATTTGATTTTGAGTTGAGGGCACAAAAATAAAACGTATTCACTAAGAGAACAAAAACAAATGGTCTCATGGAAGGAACCACCTATGAAATTGAAAGGTAAGAAAAATAAATGTACAACCACGGAGGACTGTCTGTTAGAAAAAATAAAATTATTAGGCGCATATGATATGTCAGGTTGAAAATAATTTGGTGTCACAGAATATATGCACGAGGTACCACTTCACTCAACTTTCTTGTTCCCCAAAATTGTGGTTTCTATACCATTAATATCTGCTCTTTCTCAAAGTGACGTTTTCACTTTTTACCGTGAATACAACTACTACATATTTTGTGACATTTTATATCCTTTATTTAAAAAAATAAAAAAGTGTATTAAGGGCACATTGATTTTACTTAATACAGTGATACTACATTTTTTTAGTACATTGATTAAGCAAGCATAATTATGTTGGAGATGGACAGGAGTGGTTTGGCGAATGATGGAAATCATCAACATCATCATGACACTTGAATCCTCAACAGTTGACCAATATCAATTTACAAGGTGATTTGATATTTTAAATACATTCATAGTTAATTGCTAACCTAATTAATTGAATCATACTTTATAGAACTAGTAATTTTTAAAATAGAAATGTAACATAACAAGAAAGATTTTCTTCACGCATAATTTAATTTCCCCAATTTTTTTCATGATGGCTTTCTCTCAAATCCTGGATGCAATTTGTTTCTTACAGCGTGAAATTTGAAGAGAGAAAGTAGGGGGGGGGGAAAAGGAAAGAGGTAATTAGGTGAAGAGTGATGAGAGTAGATGAGGGTTGCAATAAAGGGAGAAGAAACCAAACCTACTCACTCACCTAAACTAAACAAAAATAAAAAGGAGAAGATGATTTAGAATTGGGTTGAGAAGAGAAGTGAAGAGAAGAGAAGAGAAGAAAAGAAAAAGGGATGAATAAGAGTGGGGGAGGAGAGATGAGTAAGTGGCCGTTCACAATGTCTCAGTGGCAGGAATTGGAACATCAAGCATTGATTTACAAGTACATGGTGGCTGGTCTTCCTGTGCCTCCTGATCTCGTCATTCCCATTCAGAACAGCTTCCATTCCATTTCCCAAACCTTCTTGCACCATCCCTCTGCCACCAGTGAGTTTCTCTATTCAAACTCAACCATTCCACATTGGTTTCATTCTATTCCCTTTCTTGTAGATGTAGACTGTAGACAAAGACTGGGACTGTGATGTCATTTTATGTACCCCAAACATTGCATTTGCATTTTGCATTTTGCATTTTGCTTATTGACCCCCTTTGTACCTAAAACACCTGCACTGAATTTTCGGTAGGGTAGGGGTACCTCAACTCTGATTTATGGGTAGGATGACAACTCACCATACTATATTTGGTAATGTGTTTGCAATTAAACACACCTGTGCACTTTGCAGTTATATTCCTCATATTTCCTGAGGATTTTATTGTGAAATTGATGAGAGAAGCACAGATTTGTGATTGTTGATTGTTTATTTGTCTCCCTTCTCTTCAGCTTTCTTTATTTGTGACTAAATATTACAGTGTAATACTCAATGAACTATGCAGTTCTGTAGTACTGCTACTGCCCATTTTGATAATGTCTTGTTTGTGACTTAGGGCTTGTCTAGATATTGGTGATAAAGTAGAGGTGGGAAACTAACTGTGCATGTAAATTTGCAGTGAGTTATTGTTCCTTCTATGGGAAGAAGGTGGACCCAGAGCCAGGACGATGCAGGAGGACTGATGGGAAAAAGTGGAGGTGCTCCAAGGAAGCCTACCCAGACTCCAAGTACTGTGAGCGACACATGCACCGTGGCCGCAACCGTTCAAGAAAGCCTGTGGAATCACAAACTATGACACAGTCATCATCCACTGTGACATCACTGACTGTAACTGCTGCTGGCAGCAGCAGCAGTGCAACTGGAAATTTCCAGAACCTTACCACCACAAATGCATATGGTAATCCCCAAGGGACTGGTTCTGGAGCAGACCAAACCCACTATCATCTGGATTCCATTCCCTATGGTATCCCAAGTAAAGAATATAGGTATGGACATTTTTATTATATTTCACACTATGTGTTTATTTGGAGAAAGGAAGATTGCTTCAATGGAAAACATATCATTAGGGTCATTTTGCTTTGCATATTTTAAGAAACTGCCTATGCTTGTGCTTTTTATTGAGTTTCAATATTGTTATCTGAATTTGATGCAGTTCCTTGATTTCTATTCCATGTAGATGAATTTCTGCTATATAGATCATAATATGCTGCTTAGTTTTTGTAATTTGGGCCCATATTGCTGTCAATTTGTTTCCAATAAGAAATATGTTTACCTGCCATACTTGATAATTCCAGCTAAGCATTGGATGTCAGAATGGCAGCTTTTTCCTGGTTGTTTCATTCTAATCACTGTTCTGGGCCCTGATGTCTTCATGCAGCTTTCGAATTCTGTAGCGATGTATGAGAATGGTGGGGTTGTGTTTGTCTTCTGTTATCTTGTTGCAGAGATCTGGACTCACTTGATTTTGTTGTTAGGATGCTATTACTGCAGAAGTATCCCTTACATTTTTATTTTTTTTTAAATTTTGTCAAAGGACAGACAAAACTGTTAACTACCTGAATTTGCTTCATCTTCTGTCAAAAATTATTTTGTCATGTGAAGACAGGAGTTATAGTTCTTTCCCTAAATCCTAAACTCTTCTTGGTTTTTTGGTCCAATTTATATTTTGTTCTATTTTCTTGTCTTGCTAATGCTTTAATGTATGGACTAGGCAGAATATGGAAAGCATCATGAATTGAAATTGCCTATAAACTTCTTATTGAGTTTCTTGACTAAATTTATGAGGGAGAAAGATGGCCATTTAATTGCCTTTTCCCTTGCATTAATTTATTCCTGAATTATGAAGTGCACTGTGAAACTCCCTAGGATGCTAATAGCCTAATATGTGGTCTTTCTGCTGTCATGTGGGGATAATGGGAAAGTAGGTGCACTGATTTAATGTACTACACTTTTCTTTTTGGTAGAAAGGAAGTGTTACGTTTTCCTTTATTCATTTGCAATCACTTTTGATTGTGCTTCATGTGATAGCTGTCTATATAATCTCAAAATCAAATAATGGTACATATATATATATATATATATATAAAAGATAAAGATAAAGAATATGGCTCCTCTAAAGTATAGGATGCACCACCTTTGATAAGAAAATCTAGGTATTTGACTTTTCCAAATTCATACTTTGCTGTCATATTGCTTATAATATACAAAAATCCAAACAGTTTATTTGTTGATTAGTAATAATCCACTCTTTACTTTAGAGGATCCTAATCTTAATATAAGGGACAATGTGTAACACCCAAAGCAGATCACATGACAAAACGTATGTCTAGTCCTCTGAATTGAACTTTAATGGAGTTGATCTTATAGAAGTATGACGTAACAATAAATACCAAGTTGATGATGCACATGCTTGAGGGTTCTCAGGGTACAAAAAAAGGGAAAGTTGGAATTTAGGCTTAAGTTTTTAGCTATAGTGGAGTTTGTTATAGAGAGACTTTAATTGAAGATGTCATTGCACTTTGAGAAGTTTGAGCTTCTGTTGGTTTCAGCACCACTGCTTCCACTGTATATGTTAGAAATTTGAATGCATGCTTATTTCTTTAAAAGATTGTTTCCTGTTGTAGATTTTACATTGACTAGTGATATGACCAAAATACTGTATATAAATGGGGGACAGTCCTCATCTCATGAGCTAACTTGTAGAATTGTGTTAAGCCCAAACCCAAATTCTAAGATCTTCTTTATTACATATTTGAGTGACACAAATCTATTTAACATAATGAGGCCTGAAATGCTTCAATTATATTAGAAATTTCACTGAATATTACTAACTTTATAGGTGGCTATGCATTGGTGACCTTTTCTAGTCTATTGTTCTTTTCTTTTTTCTATCGATTTGTTATTGTCTCATCAATGTGATTATTTGCTTCCACCATTCAGTTTGGTCAATTAGGCACCTTGTTCCACTGATATGATGAGTTTTGATTTTTTAAATAAATATGATTGCAGAATATTTTAGCAAGATCATTACTTTTCTCCCATTGAATTGTGGGTAATTTTATTGAGACAAACAGGTATTTTCAAGGACCTAAATCTGAGGGTGGTGAACATAGTTTCTTGTCCAAAACTTTAGGAAGCAACAAGGTTCTTCGCATGGAGTCACAGCTAGATAACACTTTGATGCCAACCAGAGTTGCCTCGTTCTCTACTTTGAGATCAAATAATAATTCCATGTTGCAGGGTGATTATCTCCAGCCTTCTTTTTTATCTAGTGAATATGCCTCAGGAGAAGCTGTGAAGCAAGAGGGTCAGTCCCTTCGACCTTTCTTTGATGAATGGCCTAAAAGCAGGGAGTCATGGTCTGGTCTGGAAGATGAGAGATCCAACCAGACAACTTTCTCCACCACTCACCTCTCAATATCCATTCCTATGTCGTCATCAAATTTCTCAGCAACTAGCTCTCAATCCCCACATGGTGAGATTTAAAGTAGGTCAAGTTGAAGCATGTACCCACCAACCACCTGAATCTTGTAATTAATTATATTGTTGCGGATAACTAAGAACCACCCTTTGAGTTTTTCAGTGCAATGTTCTGAAGGGACTAAAGAGACCCCGCTTTCATGTATTTTCTTTAGTCTTTAGCTCCTGGATTTTGTCCACTTTCCGCTGAGCTAGTTGTCTACGACTATGGAACCTCATCTAAGGAGTGGATTTTAATAGAATCCATCAGCATTCTTGTTTTTTATCTAATGAACAAACAACAGTATTTCTTCCTGATTTGATGGATGTTGAATGAAGTTGCTGGTTTTGTACATGAATTAACGCACCCCTTGGAGCTCTGAGGTGCAAGGGCGCCTTCCTTTTGTGAGTTTGAGATGGAGAAAAACTTTGAACTTTGGTACTAGACTATTAGTTGGCGGCAAAAATAAGACAAGTTTACCATGATATGTATCAATTCATTTAAACATAACAAAGTGTTATGGAAGCTAAATATGTGCCATGAAATGATTTTCATATAATGTTATAGGCCATGGAACATTAGGCTTTCTCAAAGAAAGAACACCGGAGGGAAAAGGGGTATAAAATATTCGTGGCTTAACGCCAGGTTCTGGGTTACCAACAGTCACTGAAAAAGTGAATTGAGTTTTTGGGCCAAGAAAGTGAATGGGGTTAGAATACTTTCAACGGCCCATTGGCGTAACCGACGCACAGCTAGCATTACAACGGCGCAATTTTAGTTATATCTTCTACTCACTGACCACAAAAAAGTTATATCTTCTACTTCATTGCTATAGAAAATGAGAATTGGGGTTTTAGACTAAGTGCCTGTTTATTTTAAGTTTTGATAATATTAATCTAAAATTATTAAATGTGATTGAAATACATGTTCAAATTAGTCTTAAGTAAAAATTATGTATTAAAATGTGTGGTACAATATATGCAATTGATTTTGGAGTAAAATCAAATGGACCCTAAGGCCTAGTTATATCTCCTAGTTCAATCCGAGTTTGCTTGGCTTATTGTGACAAAAAATATTTATATATTTGTTAACTTTTGATTTGAATTTTCTTTGTTTTTTTTATAAATTCTTGTGCCCGAGGACATTAATTTTTCTTCCATTAGTCATCTTACACCATTAAATTGGTTTTTGAATAATAGTGAGCTTTGGTAGTCATTGTCTATTTGAATTCTTCGTTTCTTCTTAATTCAGCACTGCAAGCAATTGAGAGTCTAGCTAAAGTAGTCCAAAGTCAGCCTCAAAGAACGTAATTGAGTCCTATATATTTCTACATTCTACTTGCCCAACTAATAATTGATTCTTGGATTGCTGAGTAATAGCAATGTGGAATAAGAAAATGATTTTTTTTTCCCCTTGAATATATTCTTTCAATTTGAAATTTTGAGTTGTCTTGCACCGAAAAGGAAAAAGAAATTTTGAATAATCTATACATGGTGACAAATTTGCATTCAGCGCTTTGGACTTTTTTTAAGACAAACTAAGGTACACTATCTTAAATACTTTTGGGATTATTTTTCAGTTAAAATTAAACTTTTATCATAAAATTATTTAAAGAATTACACGTAGGTTTTGTCATTTTAGTTAACCCTTTTTTGTTCCTTAAGTCTGAGTGAATCTTTTTTGTCTAAAAATCTGTCCTAAGGAAATGTTATTTAGTGTTAGTTAAAAGGATGAAGTGAAATTAGTCATAAACATCCTGAATTCCATTGCCACTAACATGCTGATAAGTTTAGAGATGGGGACCAGACCTAGATAAAAGTAATCTAATTCAGATTCATTTTTTTTTTTCACAACAATTCTTACAATATGGCGAGAGATAAGTAAAGAAGAAAGAAAAGTATGAAATAAAATAAGCAATATGATTGAAAGAAACAGAGAAAAAAAATGAATTATAAAAAAGTGTTGTGAAAAAAAAATGAATGAAAATAACAATATTCATTACATAATCTTTTCGTTATGCAGTAAAACAAAGGCAGCTTCCTCCTTCGATTTCATCAGGCCCCCTAGTCTCCCACGTACACCTACACCCATCTTTTATTGAGTAATGATTTATTTATTTATTTATTTGGTTACTTTATGAAGTAATGATACTCCTAAATAAACTTTTAACAACAATTAATATAGTGTAAGAGAGAAACAGGAAGAGAAGATAAAGAAATGTAAAATAAGCAAGATAATGTGTTTGAGAGAGATAGGAAAAAAATTGTACAATGGGATGTACTAATTTGTTATGAGTTTAATAGTCATGTACTGACGGTGTAAAATAATTTTACACTATCATTCAATTACAAATCATCATTTATTGTAAGTTTGTTGATTTTTATAATAAATACTTTAAAAGTCATATTAACAGGTGATTTCTGATTAGATGACTGTAGTAAAACTTTTTACATTGACAGTACATGACTATTAAACTCATTTGTTATATGTGTATGGTTATTCTTTTTTGTTCACCTTGGTTATATATTTCATAATCTCGTCCCGTTAGAAGGTCTCAAAGCCAACAACTTTGCCTATTTGGCCAAATGACTTTTGACTTGTTCGTCACCTCTATCCCCAGATTCCACGCTTTCTGGCCTTTCAGTTGTGGAAACGGATGTTCTCTCCAGCAACCAACTAACTAATCATTGTTAGTTGTTACCATTCTCATGTTACTTGGTGGGGAGGTTTTCACTTCCTTGCTCGGACTTGTGTTTACTTGGTTTAACTTCCTCAACCATCAAATTAGCAAATTAAAAACTGGAAGTAACCCCAATTCTAGGACCCAGGAGGATCAAATTGAGTTGGGCCTACTATGGGCTTGTCCTGGCCCACCAATAAGAACATGACGACTTTAAAGAAAGAATTCAGGTCTTCTTCTATTTTATCACTCCATAATATGTCTTTCTGAGAAACATGTTACATGCATGTCGTACCTTCTAGTTTTACATTTTGAAAAAATCATAAGAGACACAGTTACTTTGCTGTCAGCTGGCTATCACTGTTTTGCTGCCTCACAGTTAGTAGTGCTATTCTGCTCTCTGGAGTTGAACCTGAAAATTGCATTGATTTCATACACATTAGATTACATATTTCCCTTAATTAACGATGAATAACTTACACATATGGAATAGTATTCTGTTAACAATAACAAAGCTTCAGTTCGATAATATAATCAGTACTTGTTGAGACACTATTATTAGTCAGTGTTAAATTAACTGTTAATTTGATACACTATTAATCAATATAAATCAACGATTGATGTGCGTGTGTATGTAAAGTACGTAATGCAGGTCAAATTAAAATGCACCAGCCTTTAAAAATGCTTCTACAGTACGTTTTAATTATTGATTTGAATGCTTATATTACTGAATAGTCTTGCGTTGTCAGAATGTCACTGTCACATACTCATATATATCTTCTATGGCCATTTTCGTCATTATAATCTGCATCATCGACAGAGATGAGTTTAGAATAAGAAGAGATATCCCCTCAACCTCACTCTCTTGAGGATTACTACAATAGAAGTCATTGGTTCAGGCCCTTTTATCTTACTGATCACGTGACATTATTGATTGCTATATGTGCACGCACATTTACCGACGTAGATATAGAAGAGTTATACATTAATTGCAGCGCATATGGGAATGGGGTTATCTAACTTATTCTAACTAAAAAAGAGGTTAAATAATTTTATCAAAAATGATTGGTGCAATTTTTATGTTATATCAATTATTTTTAAATATATAAAAATTGTACGAATTATTTTTGATGACATTATTTAATCTTATTTTTACTTGAGGTAAATTAAATAACTCTATGGGAATATATGTGTTTTCAACAGATATATATATATATAGCTGCGAGAGGCAACTGGAACCAGATATAATATATGGTCATTGTAAAAACAGTTGCAGCAGCGAAGGGAAAGTATTGCTCATTCTCGTAATGTATGTAATTTTTTTTTTTACAAACTTAAAAAATCCAGCTGGAACATTAATTAATGGTGGCAAAGCATATGGGCCCTATACTCCATATCTTAGTCAATTAACTTGCCCTAAGGGCTAATTAAGCTCATTAATACCAAGTTATATTGTCGTATACGTAGTTGTGAAAATTAAGCATAAGCATGCACGTTTCTCGTGCTTCTCTTAGCCTACCGAACACCTAACTCCCACTCCAACCTCGCTTTTCCTAAGTTCTAGATTTCGTCGATTAAATTTTATTTTATTTTTAAAAAAGGTCAATAATGTGTAAAGCATTTTTGTTTTGAAGCTTTTCTTCTGTGAGCACTTTTTCTTCTTTCTTACCCCATATCTTAAGAGCATTTGTTATCATTCTTTCTTTTTTTTTTAATGGAATATGGGATTTACATCAGACTTTAAGATTATTGAGTCTTAAATATTTGAGTTTGTATAAATTTAAATTGAGTCACAAATTTGTTATTTGGGACTCTTAAGTTTATTATCTCAAATGTGTGCGCATAATTTCTTGGTACGCAATATGATAATTTGACAACCACTCATTCTTATCTTTATTTATCCTCTTGCGGTTGACCTGTCTATTTTGCTATTTGGAGTCAACAATATCAAGAAATTTTAGCCTGTTCTTAGGATTGTAATTTTTTGAGATTTCTCTGTTGTAGACTTATTGCGGTTTTGTCCGTGGTTTTCCTTGCAATCATCGAAATGTTAATTGTGAAATCAGCGGATAGATTCTTGAGAAATTTAATGAAGGTATTCCTGCAATTTTGATTGCAAATATTTAATTTCAATTGAGGTGATTTGGTATCATAGCTTGGACATTAAAAAATATATTAGTGAGCAATTTCCTCCGAAAATTGGTAAAAAACAAACAAATTGGTTACAAAAAATATCTAAAACATGATGCTAGTGGTGTCAAAGGGGGAGAAATTATTAGATAATTTAGGATTATCAAATGTTCATGATCTCAACTAATATTTATATAATACATATTTAAATTTTACAATTTACGAAAAAAAAATGTATGTAAAGATTAATGAAAATTATGATTGTTCAGATCTGCCTAATAATTTATCATAAAAGGGAAGGGTTGGGAAGGTTAAAGTTGAGGCAAAATGGCCTTGGCGTAATTCAATCCTAAGATCGAAGCAGTCCCAAGGTTAAGTGTTATTGGACATTGGTACTATGAGAGAGCTTTAACGAGGACATTTATAGCAAACCGAAATTATGCCGATAATATGGGACTTTTCCAGCCAAAATACTCACGGATCTTATTGCGAATCAAAACACACACGATGAATAAATACTGAAATACTCGTACAGTATTTTTTATTTTTTTCCCCGGTGCTGCATATAGTTCTTTTTTCTCTTTTTTCAGAGTCAATTGGAAGCAGATGCCAGATATTAAAAAAATATTCGATAGAAAATAAAAATGAAGATATATTTTATTAAAAATAAAGTATTTATTATATAAAAAATATAAAGTTATTCAACACGTGTCTTTTTAAGTAATTAAAAATATTTAATTACTTAAAAAGATTTTAAAGATCTATATAACTACAATCAAGAAAAAAAACTGTGCAAGCCCTGACATATACACAAATATGCTTATTGTAAACGTCAAAAAATGCACAGCACATGTAGGGCTGTTGAACAATGTAAAAATAAAGGAAAATGTTGAATGTATGCTCCAATTTTGGGGTGGACAGCTATAAGAAAATTAGAGAGAGACAGAAAGAAAAAGTAAAAAATGTAACAAGTTGATGAAAAAAAAAAAAGAGGAAAAATGAAATAAAAAAGAAAATAAAAAAAGGTAAATATATAAATATAAATATTTAGTCAGTTAATTAAGCAGTGATGTAAATACCTTGCTCCGGTCATTAAGCTAGGAATGTGGTTAATATATAAAAGACTAAAACAATAAAAATAAAACATAAATAAAGAAAAAGGAATCATGTTCTCCCAATTAGAAATATTCCAGCTGTTGAAAAAGAAGTGTTTTCGATCTCTACGGAGCATCCGAGAAATAGAAGCAAAAAAGAACAAAGGGGTGTTCTCTGACTTTGCCCTTATTATATTTAATTTTCTCATAGTTGTACGAGTGAAATCGTACATGTATCATATGTGATGTCCCCCACCACTGAAATGAAGCAAAAACAGAAATTTGTGCTACAGTACACACTCACAAGACAACCAGTTAATCGTTATTTTCCATTTTTATTTTTTTTACGATCCCCTTTTTAATATCTTACATCTTTTTTTACGTCATTTTCACTTATACTAATAATTTTTTTATCTCTTCTTATTCACCCTATATATTAAATAAGAATAACAATATTGAACAAGAGCGTTTTTAGTTATTATCTTATATTTTAACAAAAGCGTTTCTAATTGTTATTCTTTAATAAGAGCGTTTTTAGATATTTTTTAATATTTATCTCTTTCAATCTATTATTTTCAATATCTTTAGTTTTAAATTAAATTTTAATATATTTTAAAAAATATTAATAATTTAAAATTAACATTATATTACAATAATTGTTTATTATAAATTTAAAATATAATTTATATATTCAGAAATATTTATTTATTATAAATTTAAGTTATATAAAATAAATATTTATTCTATGCAATGCATAAATTAAAATACTAATTTCTTATAATGTTACTATCATATTTTTTATTCTTCTTTCTTTTCTTTTTCTTTTTTTTTTATTTCACGGTAAAGAGAATCTTTGAATTCATTTTTTTTCTGTTCATATGGCCGAACCTCCACCGTGCCCAGTCGTCACGTCACGGACCGGTAGAATAATAAATAAGCTTAATTGCATTTTTTGTTCTCAAAATTTTATAATTTTGTGAATTTTGTCCTTCCAAAACTTTTTCATGAATCTTGTTCCTCAATTTACAAAATATCACGAGTTTTGCCTTGACATAAAAAAAGTCATAATTAAGACATTTTGTGGCAGTTTTTCCTTTAAACTGTCACAATTAAGATAATTTTGTGACAGTTTTTCTTTTAATTGTGATAGTTTTTCTACTTGGGGGCAGCGATATTTTGTAAATTAAGGAACAAATTTCACAAAAAAAAATTGTGGCAAAATTCATGAAATTACAACACTTTGAGGGCAAAAAAGTACAATTAAACCTAATAAATTCGAAATCATGACTGATGCTTGGAAACAAGTGTGCATTTTATTTAAAAAAAACTTGAATATATTTTTATTTTCTAAAATATCAGAATTTTTTATTTTACTTTCTATAAAAATATTTTTAACCCTTATATTTAATAAAAACACCACAGTCGGTTATTTTGTTATAAATTAACAATAAATGCTTTTTACAATTTTTAGATATTAAAAATAAATTCTTTACAATTTTTTAGATATTAAAAATAAGTAAATTCTTTACCAAATTAAAACTAAAATTGTTGTGGGGTGCAATAATCTTGGCCACCTATTGGCAACTCCATATACTATTGACGCCTTGCCTGATAGTATGGGGATTTTGAAGTGTCTTTTCATTCTATCAGTTTTTGTAACAAAAGAAACAAACCAAAACTGTCACATTTTTAAGAATAAAATATATTTAAGTCTAAAAAAATTACAAAAGATATCAAAAAATTGTGTAAAATAAAAAAAATACCCAAATAATGAACTTGTTACTCATATTGGATCACAACGCCATAACTTCATTTTTATTGGTTTGAGTCTAGATTTTCAAAGACCTAACTTGAACACATACCCTACCAAAAATAAAATGAACAATGCCCCTTGAAATGAACTGTGACGCCCCTTAGGGGGGCTTTTTCCTTCATGGGAAGCTTTTCTACTTCTACGAAAGGACTTCCCCTTACTCTAAGTGGGTTTTTTCCATTCATAGTGAGAGGTTTTTCTCTCTTTTACCTCCTTTTTTTTTTCCCTCACCGCCATCCCACTCACCTCCCCCTTCAGTTATCACCTCTATCCTCACTTTTCTCTCCTCCTTTTCCAGCCACCATCTACATCTCTTTTTCTCTAACTATCTAGTTTCTCTATTTGTTTATGTTGGTATTTCCTTTGTCTTTACCCTTTCCATTACGTCTTTCCCTTTCAATGGAACTTGTTAAAGCCCCTTATTGCAACTGTACCCTAACCACCAAAGATTGGTTTTAGGTCCTCTTGATTCAAGTTGTTGTTAAGCACATGCTGATCCAAAAGGAATCACAAAGGAAAAAAAATGAAGAAAAGGTCATGACTCTATCTAGGTCTTTTTTTTTGTAATAGGAGGATGTGAATTCTATATATTTTTTGTTTTTTGCATTTGTAAGTCCAAGATTGGTAATTTGTTAGTTCTGAGTGTGTATATGTCTACTACCATTGTTAATATGTTACGCTTGTAATGCTTTTTTTAGTATTTTATGTACTTGTGTATGTGCTGTTAGATATTTTCAACGGATAATTTATAGAGAGAGAGAGAGAGAGACCTAACTTGAAATATTGAATTCTCTCACACAATGCCCCACCAAGCCTTAATAGCTCCACATAAAGAGGTTAACAAATTTGAGGTCACACTAATTAAGATATCATCTGCAGTATAGAACACAAAGCAAGTTAAGAGGTTGACTTTTAACTACTTAGAGTTTCACTTTTTGTTTTAGCCATTTTATACTAGCAATTTTGAAAAAAAAAAAAAAAAGTATAGTACTACTATGTATTGTGTAGTTAAAAAAGAAAGATTAAACTTATAATTTAGTCCCCATACGTATTGCAAATTCTCAATTTGGTTCATATACATAAACACTTATTAAATCGATCCTTATACATGTGGCAGATTCTCAATTTGGTCCTTATCATAATGACATCGTTTACACATTCTTAATTTGGTCTCTATACACGTAGTGTCTTCTTAATTTAGTCCTTATACATGTAGCGTATTCTTAATTTGGTTCCTATACATGTAACGTATTCTTAATTTGCTCCCTGTACTATAAGGACCAAATTAAAATTGTGTTGCACGTATAGGGACCAAATTAAGAATGCGTTGCATGTATAGGAACTAAATTAAGAATTTGTAAACAATAGGGACCAAAATAAGAATTCGTAACACGTATAGGGACCGATTTAATAAGTTTTTTTGTATAGGGACTAAATTGAGAATTCACAACATGTATAGAGACTAAATTATATGTTTAACCAAAAAGAAAAAATGAAACTGAAGAAAGAGAACTTAGAAAGAGGAAGAAAACCTCCTTTGTTTTCTTTGGTTAAGAGAGAAAAAAGAGTAAGTTTAAGCTTTTTACCTTTTTTTAATTTTCTCACTTCTATAAACAAAAGCATGAGAGAAATAATTTTTAACTATTCCATTAATATCTTCGTATTCGATTACTCAAAAATATACCCAATTTATTATTATTATTATTATGGAAATAATTATTTATTAAAAATCTTATCTTTCTTTTTACTTTCTATCTAATCAAATATTTGTAAATTTTTATTTTTTCTCTTTATTCTGTAACATTTTCTTATATCAAATAACTTAAACATCTATTGATTTTCTCATCATTTTTATTTTACTCAGTTTTTAAAATCTTGTCCCTTTTTAATTTGTTTTCCCAAACTAAACAAAGTCTAGGTGAATATCTCAATCTCGGGTATATTCGACCCAAACTTAAGACTTGAAACCAATAATGCAACCTACCACGTTGTCCATATCAAGGATAGAGTCCTTATAAAAACCAACTAATTGCTAACTATATAATTAAGGTTAAACATATAATTTAGTCTCTATACATGTCACGGATTCTCAATTTGGTTCCTGTCATTTACAAATTATTAATTTAGTCCATATACGTGCAACATATTCTTAATTTGGTTCCTATATGTGTAGCACATTCTTAATTTAGTCCTTATAGTACAAGGAGCAAATTAAGAATACACTGCATGTATAGGGACCAAATTAAGAATGTGTTGCATGTATAAGGACTAAATTAAAAAGGTGCTATATGTATAGGGATCAAATTAAAAATGTGTAAACAGGTACATGACAGCAGGGACCAAATTGAAAATTTGCCATATGTATAAGAATCGATTTAATAAGTTTTTATATATAGAGACCAAATTGAGAATTCGCAATACGTATAGGGACTAAATTATAAGTTTAAACTACAATTAAAAGATCTTTCCCTAAGCGCAAGTTTAATACGCCTTGTGACAAACGCTTCTTAGACACTCGAACTCCATGAGTCTGTTTACACTTAACATACGTAATAAATCAAATTGTAAGTATGTAAAAAATTAAATGAAATCAATTATAATTAGATGGTTAAAAATGTATAGATATAAAGCGATATGTGTAATTAAATGAACCATTAATGTCAATTAGTTCCATTTCTTGCTAACTATTGATTTGTTGTTTGACTAGACTCACCATCTATTCCTTTACTAAAATGACATTTTAAACGCTTTTTTTTTTTTTACAAGACCACATTATCTTTCACAATAGGTAATTATGTTTAAGTCAGATAAAACTATTATGAGCAGCAAAATTTTTCCTTCAAATATTTAGAGTATGTTTGGGACAGATTTATTTTACAAATTTTAACTGTTTTTTAAGTAAAAAAGCTATTTGCAAAATAAGTTGTGTTTGGGACAATAACTGGAATTTATAAAAAACTTTTTTTCTAAAAAATAAGTTGTTTTCTTGCATTTGGAAATTTGAAACTTATGATTATTTTTCAATAGTTTTTTTTCTCTCTAAAGAACATTATTTCCAAATTACCTCCAACTTTTTCAACAACTTTTTTCCTCTTTCACCTTCATACACACTTTTTCATAATTTATTATGCAAAAGCTATTTTTTTTTTGTATCCAAACGAAATTAATTATCTTAAAATCCCTGTTCAGCAAACTTACCCAAACAAAAATTGATTCTAATTATAATCGATTATAACAATAATTGATTATATATAACCAATTATTGAAATAATTTAATTTTCACAACTGCCCCAAACACATCCTTAATGTAATTGCATATTAAAGATTCGAACTCGAAACTGGTTAAGTTAAAACAACCTTATACCAGTTAATACATACATTCAGTGATTAAACACTTATTAATGTGATAATATTAATAATTAAAATTTATTTAGAATATATTAGTAATGTAGAGATTGTTTATACAATCATCCAAATTTGAATTGTTATATAATTAAAAATTATTAACTTTTATGATAATTACTTTAAAAATTATATATTAAGTTATTTTTATTTAATTGACGATATACTGATAATATATAAAAATTAAACTCTTATAATAAATATTGAAAAATTATATGTACAGTAAATTGTAAATAATTAACAATATAAAATTTTTATTTTAACAAATACATTAAAATTAACTCAAATTTTCAGTCAATATGTTGTGAACCTTTCAAAGTGAAAGAACAACAAAATTAAGGTGAGTGATAATTACATGACATGTGGGTAAAGGTTTGGAATTATCTTTAATTAGGTTTTAATTTATTATAAAACGAGTTTTAAAAAATATGTATAAACCGTGACTAAAGGAACCATTACCTTTATGTAATCTTAAATGTGCGTTGATCCTACGAGTTGTGAGCTTCTTGTGGAGCTTTCACCGTAAACTTTTCAACTTTTGATCATGCGAGTTATGAGCTTCTTGTGACATGTGGTGCAGAGGATTGGCGCAAAGGATTGACACACAAAAGGCACCATATAAGATGACGAGTTTTAGGGACTATAATCCTCTACAGCAAGTGCTTTCTCTAGCCTTTCTATCTTTCCCTACTTTCTCTTCATTTTTTCATCATTTGATTTTCTTTCTCCATTTTCTATGTGCTTCTTGTTTTAATTTTTGGGCTGTAGAGGCAGCAAAAAATCTAATTTGCGAGTTTTAATGTATATAGAGGTGCTAACTCGCACAACTTCTTGTGTGTGTTTTTTTCAAAAGCCTAGTAATGCCATGTAAAAGAAATGGTGCACACTATTTTTGACCAAAAATGTCCTTTGATTAATCGATTTTTCTTGTTCAAAACATACATTGTACTATATTTTTCTTCTCTTTCTTTAGTTTTTTCTTGTTCAAAAAATACTACACTAATGGTTGTTTGGCTTGTATATCTTGGTCCATAAAATAATTTATTGTTACGACAACAATCTATACATATTTCAGAGCATAAATGGAATGGCGAACCTAATTGAGTTCTAAATGTTGAGTAGAGAAATAACTATCAAATGCATAATGATGAAATTCTATAGCCAATCATATCATCGTTCAAGCTGACTTTTTATGTTGTGACTCAATTTGATCTTTCTACATTAGACCATGAACTAGTCTCAACATTGGTGAAACAATGGAGACCTAAGACACACGTTTCATATGCCACCAAGAAAATGTACTATCACGTTACATGATATCGTTGTCCAAATACGGATGAAGGTTGATGGAGACTTGTAAT
Source organism: Spatholobus suberectus (assembly GCA_004329165.1). Taxonomy (NCBI): domain Eukaryota; kingdom Viridiplantae; phylum Streptophyta; class Magnoliopsida; order Fabales; family Fabaceae; genus Spatholobus; species Spatholobus suberectus. The sequence continues at coordinate 92,165,860 of CM014730.1, read as the reverse complement.
TAGTGCTACTTTTTGTAAGTGGCACCCTTTTGTCCATCAATCACTTGGAATATCTCCACTAGAGGATGATCTAATTAGAGAATGACTTCAAATGGTGTGGCCAAGTGATTATTTTAGCAACGTTGCAAACCACCAACATAGCATTATGCAATTGCAACAATTTGCTCGAGCACAAATTTTGTATTGGCAATGCATTGCATTCCAGTTATATTTTATTACCCTTTTATGCATATTTTTAAGACATTTAGGAATGTTTTCTTAGAAAATTAAATATTTTTGCCTTTTTATTCATTTAACTATCTTTTATAGGAAAGGAGAATCTCAACTTGGAACAAAAAGATAGCTATTTAGGATTAATTAAAGGAAAGAATAAGGGGATTAAAGAGGGAGATAGAGATTGTGCAACATTAATGGAGCGTCATAAAAATAATTAGTAGCATTATTATCAACTATTATTTTCTTAAAAATACAAAAAAGTTAATTGAGTCACAATGCTTTATCAATCTTACCTACATTTTAATTTAGAACATCTGAGATGTGATAACTTAATGATTCCAAACTTGTTTAAAAGAATAAATTATTATCATCATCATTATTTTCTTAAAAAATATATATAGGGCTAATTGAGACATTACATCTTATTAATCCTATGCAATAATGGGACACGTTTGAGTTATGACAACTTGTTAATGACAGATTTAATTAAAATCCACCACATACAAGCATTTTCTAAAGAATTGTGTGATTTTGATTTTTTTCATTACAATAGAGCATACTTAGGATCTAAAATCAAACTGATGAGCCAAAATTAATTTTTGTAATTTTTTTCTTTCTTCCAAATATACTTTTTTTTAATTCATTTAAACTTGTTATTTTAAGGGGTAAAATAAATATTTTTAAAATTGTCTTAGCTTTACACATTTAATTAAACATAATCGTTTTAGGATGAACATTGCGGTCACTAATATCTGTCCTACATGTAATTAACTCTAAAACTCATTTTTTTTAAGGTTTTCCTTATAAATAATTTATGGTGGTGACTCAACTTTTTTTATAAAAAGAGTTTTTTGATTCACTGTCCCATCGTGATTTTGATTACAATAATAAGAATACTAATCATACGCTAGTTGAAAAAATATATATAAATATTAATATAGATTTAATTGTATTTTTAATTTGAATTATACCTAATTCTATTTATTTTTCATCTTTTTTAAAGTTAATTAAGTATATTTATTTTTAAAATTGAACAAAATTGAGCCTTATTGTCAAATTTCCATCTAAAATTCTCAATTTCTCATTTTTAACTCAAAATATTCACAAGTTAAATTAATTACATTATTTTAAAAAAAATCTTTTAAAAAAATCATTAATTAGAATTTCACTTTGTAAACAAAATGAAAAAATCTCAAAATTTTTCCTTATCAAACCCTATTTTTTTATGCAAAAAAGACTCAAAATGTCACTACCTTTGAGTAGCTATGAAGCAAACAAAGTCCAATAAAGTCTTGCCAAAGCATGGGAAGCATGAAGATCAAGGTTAAATTATGGAATTTACCAAGAAGACTATCCACTACCTGGGTAATGATGGTTAGTAAGTTACCATAAAGATTGATAAAAGCAAGTTTAACACAAATGAGTTGGTTTGCAATATGCAAAATGCTCTGATCTATCCAAACACAACTTACACCTATAACCCAAGTTATATGAAGGGTAATAACAATTTTCCAAAGTTCCTCCTCCATTACAAATTTACAATACTGCAAGACCCTAAGTTTCACAATAAGCCTCCAATTCAAGATCTAATAGCATTCATGATCCCTCCTCCACAACTTATTGATCAACCACCAAGGATGATTGATCCATTGATGTTACACTTAATCCATTCCCTACTTGGATAGATGAAATAAATGAAACAATTTTATGCTTGTAAAGCCATGTAAATTGTAAGGCCTATTGTCTACTTTATCTTCATGCCAGACACGCGGACATGTTTCACGTCAAACACTACTTTCAAATCTTATAAAAATCCTTGAACTTTTTCATCAAAATTTCACTAAGTTTATAAGTTGAAAACTTTTAAAATTATTTCATGTTTAAAATTCTGTCATAAACTGTTGAATACTTGGATGGAAAATAATGATGTCAAACTTTTAGATAAAACAAATATACAATGAGACTTAATTTACTTAATTTTAAAAGTTAAAAAAATCTAGAATAGACTTAAAAAAGCAAAATCACACACAATACAAACTAAAGATAAGAAGCGCAATTAAATCTAAAATATAACAAGCATTGAATTAACATTATTAATATAGCATAAAATAAAAAATAAAAACTAAAAACTATAGAAATTTTTTATATCATAAAAGTGTTATCCTTGTATGATAAAATAAATTTAACTTTTTTTCTTTTTCACTCTCTCTTTATGTGAAAGTATTAAATTATGTATATAAGCCTACATGAAAAATTAACAGAAATAAATGTGTTTATTAAAACTTGAATAAATATGTTTATCGCATTTTCTAAAAATTGTAAGTACATTTATAACTATTTATTTTGTATTTAGACAAAATTTTATAAAAATATATTCCGGATTCTTTTTACCATAATTAAAAAAGAGTACAAACTCATGCATATTAAATATTTGTTACTAATTTAAAATTTAAAATAATGCATAAAATTAAAAATAAACTGTATGATGCACGAATTAAAATATCTTGTATTATCACTAGTTATAAGTGTAACACTATTTTTAACAGGATTTTAAATTATTATTCGTATGTTTTAGTAAAGAAAAAATAGGATATGCACTAATAATGTAAAGTTTTTTTGTAATATCATTCAATCACAAATCATCATATATGATAAGTTTATTGACTTTGATAATAATTACCTTAAAAGTTATACCAAACATTATGTATATAAACCCAAATGAAAAGTCAACACAAATTAACGTGTTTGTTAAAACTTGAATAAATATGTCTATTGCATTTTATAAAATTGTAAGTATATTTATAATTATTTATTTTGTATTTAGACAATATTTTATAAAATATATTATAGAATTTTTACCATAATTAAAAAAAAGGGTATAAACTCATGCATATTAAATATTTGTTACTAAGTTAAAAATTTGAAATGATGCATAAAATTAAAAATAAATTATATGATGCACGAATTAAAATATCTTGTATTATCACTAGTTATAAGTGTAACAGTATTTTTATCAGGATTTTAAATTATTTTTTGTAGGTTTTAGAAAAGAAAAAATTGATATGTATTGACAATGCAATTTTTTTATACTATCATTAAGAGTGTAAATGGGTTGAGCTATTCATGAACTATTCAAGCTTGTCTTGTTAAATGCTCGATCAGCTCATTTATTTAATTAAATAAACAAACTCAAGTTTGAGATTGAGCTTGGTTATTTAAATGAGTCAAGTCCAAGTTTTACAAGCTCAACATTAACAACTAGTAAATAGCTCGTTTATTTAAATTAATGATGAAAATGTTATTAGCTTATGTTATTTATATATTCATTATAGAAATATGTAAAACTTTGTGGATAGTGTTAAAATTAATTTTAAAGGTTTTCTTTTTCTAGTAGTTAAGAAGTTATAATTTTTATTTATTTACTAGATTATGAAAATATAATAGTCTAGAATGTTTGAAATTGAATTCCACATATCGCATGTTAAGCACATATTTCTATATGTAGATTATCATCTAGTATTAAAATATTTATTAAATACTAAATTAATAAAGTTAAAAAATAGGTTAAGAAAATTCACAAAAATAAAAATAATTAAATTATAAATGAGCTAAACAAACCAAGCTCAAGCTTTATTTTTTTTAAACAAGTCAAACTCAAGCTTTCAGTTAGGCTCTTTTAAATAAATGAGACAAGCTTGAGCCACCCATGTTTTTCACAAGCCAAGTCTAAACTTTAAGTGCTCAGCTTGGCTCTACTCATTTACATCCTTAACTATCATTCAATCACAAATTGTCATGTATGATAAGTTTGTTGACTTTAATAATAATTACTTTAAAAGTCATACTAAGCATGAATTCTAATTGGTTGACTATATAAACACTTTAATACTGATAGTGTATGCTTATTAAACTATTTAGAAAATATGAACTATAACAAAATAGACCAATAACCCTTATTGATGGCATAGAAAAATAAATATGAAAACATATCAATTTTTGAGTATTTGAAGATTTATAAATATATAATATAATATATAGTTTATATGTATTTTGAAAAATATATTATACATTAAAGTAAATTATAAGATGGAATGTTAGCTAGTTTAAAAGTTGATAAATTGAGTTTATAATGGTAAATGTGTTTGATCAATGTAGTTTTATTTTTATTTATAAATTTAAATCAAATAATAGTGTTCGGCAGAAAAGGGAGGGCTAGATTTAACTTATGTTTTTGTAAAAAAAATTAGTTAGTTTGTTGATATTGATTATAATTATACTGATAAAAATATTTGATAAGTTGGTTGGAAATTGAAAAGTTAATTTTTAACTAACATGACATGTATAAATGCATGTCATGTTATAGTGGTCATTTCACGTGACATACCTAAAAGTATTTCATGTTATCACTCAGTAGTAATAAAGTTATTTTAAAAAAAAAAAAAATTAAAAAATTTAAAACTAACAAAATAATCAAAAGGCTATAAAATTAAATTTAATGATATTTAAATAATTTTTTTTTCATTTTTTAAATTCAATAGTATATTCTTAATAAAAGTTATTTGATAATGAAAAAAAAATGTCAATGCATTATTAATTGATTATGAAACTTAATGTGAAAATATAATATACTTAATTGAATTTTTTTCTAATATACTTAATTGGAACATTTGGATAGTGTGATTTTTTATATTGTTATCCAATTATGGGTCTTCATATAATTAAAAATTATTACTTTTTATAATAATTACTTTAAAAGTTTTATTTAAGATAAATTGATTCACAATGTAAAAATTTTTCTACTAACAATATATTAAAGACAACCTCATGACAAAGAAAATTGATGTGATCAATGTTAGTTAATTTAATTGATAAGGGATTATTTTTTAATTAAATGCTAAAATATACTTTTGGTCTTTTATCTTATTACTAAACTTTGTTTTGGTCATTTGCTTTTCAAAATATTCATTTTGGTTATTTACCTTTCAAATTTGAGTTGATGTTGTCCTTCCTTCTACTTGAAAGTAACACCATTAGTGTTTTATGTTTAAAATAATTAATTTTAACATAGTGACTGTTTTTAGTCATTGTTATAATAATTTTTTATATAATATTAATGTAAACTATAGGAACAACACAAGAAGGGGATTGCGTTGTGTTATATTAAAAAAATAAACTAAACATTTTCGAAAACAAGTATTGTCTGTTAGACAGATGATATATGTTTTTAAAAGGAGATTTATGAAAACAAATAAAAGATATAAAGCAGTATGATATAGAGATTTATACTGGTTCGTTACACCTTAGAGACTTCGTGCAGTTCTTGATAGAGCACTAAGCCCCATTATAACAGAAACACAGTTACAAATATTCTTTTAACCAAGTCTCTTTAGGCTCAATCCAAGTAGTATTTCACTTGCCTATCCAAGCAAACACCCAAGTATTCTTTTGTATACAAAACCTCTTCAGGCTTATACCAATTTTACAAAGAAATGGCTAAAGGGTAAAGTATCACGTTAAGATTGTGTCTTATTAGATGAATATACACTAAAGCTCAAGAATTTTACAATGATTTATCTAAAGCACTCTTTTCAAATAGAATTCTTCTTGAGAACAAGAGATAGAGCTTAAGCACTTAAGAGAATGAGAGTAGTAAATGCAACAAGAGTTTCATTTCTTTAACATAGGTCTTCTTTTCTATTTATAGTGCTATTCAAAAATGTCCATTGTGAGTGCTTTTGGATACATCTTTCGTCTGTTGTTGTGTGAAGAAGAAAGTGTATGTTGAAGCATTAAATGCTGCATTTAATGTTATTCAACAACCGGTCACCCCGATAAGATAAACAATATGCTTATCTTGTCTTTCTCGTACCAAATCTTGTTGCAGTAGACATATTTGCTTTTTAGTATTGACAAGTGTACTAAAGTTCCTTCTTTTCCTCAAAAAGTTATATCTTTTCAAAGAAAGGTACTTTGACATCTTATTTTTCAAGAAAATAGGTATGAATTTTAAGATGAGGATCGCTTTTTTTTTTTGTGTAAGAACTTCGAAAACAACACTTGTCTTAACATATATCAAAAGCATGCAATCAAACAATTAAATAAACATTAGTCTGTCTTTACTTGCTTGCAGCCAAGAATAAAGAGCTGGTGAAAGGTGTAGATGAAAGAAAGAAGAATGAATGAGCTCGTGTAGCAATTACAGAAGAATCTGCTGCTAGTCTTTTAACCACAAACGCTCTTGAGTCAATATCAGCTGTGGTCCTATTGGCTCAACCAGTTGTCAGTCTTGTTTGCATTGAAAATGGTTTTGGCGAAATACAGTCTTTGAGAATAAGCTGCTATTAACAAATTGGGTCTATTTGTAAGCAATTACCTTTAGACAAAATAAGGGTCTTATAAACGTTCTTTGTCTTAAAAATTTATTTTTTAAAATATTAAAAAATATCAATTAAACACACAGACACGTTCAAGAAAGAGGAACCCTAATTCAAAAGCACTAATTCATTTGAAAAGCTGCTAAGAGAGGCCACAATAGCTACTTAAGTGTGGTGGAAAAGAAGGGCGGTGCCCGCTGCAACCATGGCCGATCGTGGCCACGTACAGGGGAGAGATCAAGAGGAAGATGGAGAAAATGCAATGCAGAAAGGGAAAAAGAGAACGATGGAAGAGAAAAAGAAAAGGAAACTAAAAAAGGGAGAAGAGAACGATTGTGGGTTGTGATTCACGGTTCACAGGGAAGAGAGAGTTCGGCGAAAGAAGAAAAGGCAGACCGATGCATGGCGACATTGAAGAAGGGGAAAAGAAATAAGGAAATTGAGGGAGAGAAAGAAAAAAAGAAGAAAAAAAAAGGGGAATCGCCTTCTCCAGCGCCAACACATGGTGGTTTCGGTGATGTTACGATGGCATTTTTTTTTTCTCTTTTTTTCCCTACCCTTTCCTTGCGTTGGCATTGTTGTAGTTATTTTTTTCCCCCTTGAGCTTGCAAGTTTGGTTTTGGATGGTGGTGGCTTCGATTGATGGTGCAGTGGCTCCAGTGGTGGAGTTAAATATTTTTTCCTCATTGCTCTCTACTCTTCTTTTAGTCATTTCCCCTTTTTCAGTTTACTGAACTTGGGTTGATGGCAGTGATATTTAGTTTTTAGTTGTCCTATTTGTAGTGAATCAATGGTGGATGATGGCTTGGGGGCAAAATGTGTAGTGGCTTGTTTGTGGGCTGATTGGTTGGGTTTTAATTTCGGTGGTGGTTTGTGGTTGTACTTGGTAGATTTTGGTTTGCTTTTGTCCTAAATTTCTCTCCAAGTTTTTTAAACAAATGAGATAAAATAAAATATAAATATGTATATTTTTTTTTCATTTTGTTTTAACCAAACGCATTGAAAAAAAAAAATATTGCATGTTCTTGGAGCACTACACATGAAAAGGGTTCCCAAATTTTAATACTAACATTTATGGTTTTAATATGAAAATTTGTAGCCATTTTAATCGCCAAAAACTTTAAAACCAAATATAAAACATTAACGGTGTTAGTTATAAGCTGATGAAAGGGCAACATTGACTCAAATTTAGAAGTTAAAAGACAAAAATGAACCCTTTAAAAGATTAAAGAACAAAATGAATTTTGATAATAAGATACAAGATCAAAAGTATATTTTAGTCTTAATTAAAAAAAATTATTTAAACTTTATAAATGAAAAAAAAAGTATTAGGATAAATTTATCCTTTAGATAAATTTAGTCAACGCCATTTGGATTTGGGAAGATATAATATAACTTCGTAAGCCCAAGAAGCAAACCAAGACAATGGTTTTTTTAATAACAAATGCAAGTTATTCTTCAACTTACTTTATATTATCAAGTGGAGATTATACAAAACTCATTGAATAATGAGAGTACCATTTCCAAATTAATCGTGCTTATTTATTACTTAATAAAATTCACATGTATCTTACTTACCAAAAAAAGCATGTGTTAAAAATTGTATTGTTTACAACATTTGAATCAAATATTTACTCAAGGACACCTAAAAGATTAGCGATACATTATTAGTGATTTAAAGTTTTTTTGATGATTAAGTTAAGATAAAGATGAAAACGATATGAGGATAATATAAGAGTAAGAAAATGATATGAATAATATAAATTTTTATTCTATTATGTGTTTAGAGCATACCAAATAATCTACTAGAAGGTAATATAGATTACATGTAAATGTCATAATTACTCTTACAATTTAATGATAGTGGTAACAATTGTAACAATAGTAATAGTGGTAAAAAAGATGATAATAATGGTAATGATAACAATGATAACAGTGGCAGTGACAATGACAGTGTCAGTGATCAAAATGACAGTGATGACAATGACAATGATAGTGACTATGATAGTAGAAGTGGAGGTGGTGGTGTTAATGACAATGATATTAGTGTTAATGGTACTAGTAGTGGTAATAATAACAATTATGATAATGATAACATTGATTGTAGCAATAATGATGGAGGTAGTAGTGTGGTGTCGATGGTGGTTGTTGTGATAGTAATGGTAACAACAACGATAGTGGTGATAATAATAATAGTGATTGAGGTGTGTGCAAACAATGACAAAAACAATGATGGTGACAATAACAATGATTGTGATAATGGTGATAATAGTAACAATAGTTACAACAGTGTCAATAGTAATGAAATTGAGAAAATATGAGGTGAAAGTGAAATTTTTTTTTTCTCATTATAGTCTATTTATTCTCAACTTAACATTCTCTTCAAGATATCTTTTAAATTAATAAAAATGATACAATAATTAAACAATATTTTTCATTGACTCCGTGAATAATAAATAACAACAAAATAGAATAATTTATGAGCTTAATGAATATGTATTGTTACTATAAAATCTCTTCACATTGACATCCAATACAATTCAATCAATTAGCCATGTCACAATACTCATTAAAAATTTAATTTGAATTAAAAACCTTAAAAAAAAGTTAGTTATTTAATTTTATTCAAACAATTAGTGTGTCATGTCTTCAAATCCTTGATGCAAACTTTGTGTTGGACATTTTTTATCTGTCTTTTATGCTTAGCTATGATTATTTGTAAAGGGTTTTGGTTGCGCCTAAATGATGAACACCAAAATCCACCACCTAAATGCTTCCCACATATTCTCAATTTTACTTTTCTTCAACTTTTGTTAGATCTTTCACTAACCATGTTTTTAACTTTCACTACCATTAATTATACTTTTTTTCTTCTTTATTGTATTGTTTACCACTTTCTTTTTCGTTACAATTTTTTACATTTGCTTTTCTTATCAAATAACTGCACTCGTGTCTAATTTAAATTCAATAAGAGAGTTGAGTCAAAGAGAAAAGGTGTGGTTGAAAGAGGGAAATGATGTTTGTGATTATAAAATAGTTGTTGTTGAAAATTTTATTGCGATAAGAGAGAGACAGTTAAGAATGGAGAGACTTTAACAAGTCCTCTATTTATTTGGAGCAATATGCTTTCAAGATGAAATTTATTAAGCAAATGGAGCATATTAGCATTGAGAGACAACAAGATCAATACTTGACTTAAATCATGATTAATATCAACAACAACATGGTGGCTTTGATTGAGCATGATTGACCAACTAGCCTTCTTCTTCTTTTCTTCTTCTTCTTTAATTCAAAATGCAATTTTTAACGAGTTTTAATTAGTTGAATTTTATTGAATGTTGGTTTAAAGAAATTTTATAGTGATAGTGAATTTTAATTAAACTCATAAATTATTCTATTTCATATTCTTTATTTTTTGAGTTTATTTTTCATGCATTATTAGTATAAAGATTTTTACATTATTAAATAGTTAGAAACCGTCATATATATTACTTTTATTCTTTTAGACTAGCTACTATAAAAATCAACAATCTTACCATTATATTGTTCAAAATTGAATCAAACCATCGTAAATTGCTAAACTGACCATAAAAAACTAAAAATTGATCAAAGCAAAAAAGGAATGCAAATCGAAAAAGTTGCATTTTTTTTTGTGGTTTAATTTGCTCTTCGTTTCTTGTTGTAAAAATCAAACCAAACTAGATCGAATTGCACATTACACTCATATCAATTTTACTTAATGAGTGTTTAACATTATGTAGTATTATTTTAAGCTTTTAATGATGATATTATGTGATATGTAATGTACATCTGTTTATAAAATGTTTGTAATGTGTGGTTTTTGTTGTTCTATTAGTGATAAGTATTAAACTTATTTATAACTTCTCTTTGCTTGTAATTAAGGTGTACAATTTATTTTTGTATGTTACCAAGGTATACCAATATTATTAAAGAATAGTGTTAAATAATAGGTGGTGCACATTTACTATTATGTTATAAAAAAGACGTGCAAATATTATTAAAGAATAGTACTAAATAGCAACAAAAAGTATTATTTTTTAACTAAAATATTTTAAACATAATTTAAATAAAAGGGAAAATTTATTATTTTGAAAACGATATAACGTTATAATTATGTAAATTTAGTTATGAGAAAATAGGCTATGCACTGACAGTATAAAGTAGTTTTACACTATTATCCAATCACAAATCATCATTTATTGTAAGTTTGTTGACTTTTATAATAAATATTTTAAAAGTCATATTGATGGTGATTTCTAACTGGTTGACAGTGTAAAACTTTTTACAGTGACAGTGCATAACCAGTAAACTCTTTAGTTATTAAAATAATATTGTGTTAATAAAATAAAAAGATTTTTAAAATTGTCAAACTAAATTGAATCAAACTAAACTACATGTTATTATTATGTTAAACCTGAATGACTTTTGTCTAAAAAGTGAAACAAACTGTACTGCAGACACCTCTACTTATTATATATGAAAAGCTTATTATATATGACAAATTACGATTAAATGATAATGTAAAAGATTTAATAGAAAAAGGTCATACATTGACAGTGTAAAACAGCTTTACACTATCATTTAATTACAAACTATTATGTATGATAAATTTGTTAACTTTTATAATGATAGCCTTAAAAGTCATACTAACGGTAAATTCAATTGGTTGATGGTGTAAAACTTTTTACACTGACAATATATAACCATTAAACTCAAATTTAAATAAATTAAATTCATATTATTTATCTTAATCAATAGGCGTTCAGCAAACATGATTTTTTTTTCCTAGTTCATGTTCGATAAAATGTGAAGATATACGCGTGAAACGTGAGGCACAGACGCCTGCCAATGAGGCGTTACTGCTGACCCACACAATCCCCACGCGCACATCTCCCACGCTCTCGCCTTGCTTGAGCTAACACGCCTCACACGTGCGGGGTGCTCAGTTCATTCATCTTGACTTGTTTTTCTTCGTGGTCCCAGCTTCGTTTATGATAAAAATAATAATAAAACGTAAATAAATAACAAAAAAATGATTGAATAAATAATAAATAGCTAACGGAGGAAAAAAAATAATAAAGGTTTAATTATCTTTTTGTCTTTATAATTGTGAAGATTTTCTTTTTTGTGTTATAATTAGAAATAATCAATTTTAATTTTTATACATGTACTTTCGATATCGGTTTAATTCTTATTATTTAAGCTTTCACAAATTGAATAAAAACACCAAAAAATATTAATTTGTAGCAGTTTTACATAACCAATTTTTATTTTGTGATGATTTTATTTTACGGAATTAAGACATACTTAACGATAGAAACCAACCTATATCAAAAGTATATGTATAGGGACTAAAATAAATTATTTTTAACTATAAAGATTAAAAGAAAAAATTTGCATAACTATAAAAATAAAAAAATATTTAAACCAATAATAAAAAAATCAAATCAATACATACTAAACATTAAACAACTAAATAAATAAATAAATAGAGGAGGAGGAAAAAAATCTGAAATGGAAATGAGGGAGAATTCTGTCTTAAGGGTTTTGGACTTAATGAATGAATGAATTTGATTTAGAAAATGTAGAGAGTTTGAGAAAATATTTGAGGAAGCTAAGCTACATTTAGAGAGAGAGAGAAGGAGAGAGATAAGACAGAGAAAGCAGGGCAGTTTAAGCCAGCTAGCCGGGTTAGATGGATTTGGATTCTCATGAAAAATTAAAAAAGCCCATTTGCAAGATTTTACTTTTACTGTTTTTTTTTGTTCAGATCACAGACAGAGAAAGTGAGAAGAGAAAAAACGGAAGAAAATTTATATAATTAATTGATGCTGCAATTTATTTTTTATTTTATTGTGTATAAATAAATACAGAGAGTTTGGTGTATGAAATTCTGTGTATTTGTGTGTGTGTATAATTTGCATGCTCATCATCTCATCTGCTCTCTTCTCTGAACCCTTCATTTTGAATCCCCATTTGGTGGATCGTCACAGATAGATACTCTAAACTCCAATTCCGAGACGCAGATTTCTGCCACTCCAAACGACGTCGTATCGGCCACTTCGCTCTTTCTTGTTATCGGAATTTGCGTAACGCAAGGTAATGGTGTGCAATGCAACCTAGATGGTTTTCATCTGAATTTTTTCCAGTTAGGGTTTTTTATTTTTTATTTGATTATTCTAATTTCCCTAATTTTTTTTTCTTAAAATCGATTTTCGCTCTTTTTAATTTTTGTTTGATTGTTTGAAACTGTTTTCGTTGTGTTGAGATGAATTTATTGGAACAGTTGGGTACTTATTCGTTCTGACAAGGGGAGATATAATTGAGTGTGTGGTTGGGTGGGTTAGGGTTTGATTTTGTCTGTGGAAAGGGTTTTGGGACTCTGGGGATTTTTTTTTCGGAGAAGGGAGGGGGTGGGGGGGGACCTTGTAGCACACTTCAATTAGCATTTGCAAAATTGTAATCTCTGCTAGGTTCTGGGTTGAGAGAAGTATTTTATGGAGTGGTACCTGCTTAGTACCTTTTTTGAAAAAGTTGGGGCAATATTTGTTAATGTGGTTTGGATGTATTGTCTGCATAACATTGAGGTGTTTCCAGATTCTAAAACCTCAGGCATGACTCATCAATCATCATAATATTCAGGAGAACGTGCTGAGATAACAGGGTAATTCACAGGCTGTTCCTTTTCTTCTTTTATTGTTATCCGTTTATTATTTTGTTAGTGTGTTTGATGCTGCGGCCGTATTTGAGTAACATTATTGTCTCTCAAACTGGAAGGGTGGGAAGATCAAATGTGATTAACATGATTCCTGACAAGTTGCCATAAGATAATTTTTTAAAGCATTTATAGTGCAAAAATCATAGGAATGGAAGGTTGGAGGCAGGCACTGTCATTTTTGAACATAATTGCATGCATATATGAGTATGAATGTGTCATGTATGTGCATTGGTCTTGGTATATATTTTTGGTTTATTGTTTTGTTATTTCCTATTGTCCTAATTGAGAAGTAGCCAATCGATGCAAAATTCTATGGTGGCTAAACTATATTTGTGGATTTAGCTATAGTCTTCATCTTGCTTTCTGTTTAAATAAGATTTCATTAATAGATAAGTATAGCTATTGAGAATTAGGATTCCACTTTAAGCAGGCATTTTTGGGGGGAAAAAAATGGAAGTCGTTAGCTGAAGAGAGTGCTCCATTCTCTGCATGTATGACAAAGAAGTCTCCTAAAGAATTTATAAGAGCAGTACCTGTAAGAGTAAGAAACTCTGGCTATAAGTTATGGCATTATAGTATATTAAAATACACTCCTTTTATGGACCCAAAATTTCAAATGTGCTCAGAAAAAATGTTGCAACTTTATAACATATCCGAGTAAATCCATGACTGGCACAATGTCCACACATTAGAGAAAAAAGATGAACACTAGTCACTGAACTTCAAATTATGTTTCACAAATATGATAAGATAAATCCTGATGCAGCTTCTGTGCTTGTGAATTGTGATAAATCATCCATGGTAACCCTATGTAGTAACATAGTGAAACTTTGTTATTGGAGGGATCCTTAACCTCGTAAAAAGAATTAGTTAGAGTCTGAGTCAAAAATTTCATCTTTCTTTTAACTCATGCTTTGTTTGTTTTGATTATGTATCAGCTGCACCGAAAAGAAGTTTGTCAAACATTCTATGATTCAGAACACTGATATGAGACTTGAATCGGGAACTTGCAATGTGTGCTCGGCTCCTTGTTCATCTTGCATGCATCTTAACAATGCTCTCATGGGGTCAAAGGCTGAAGAGTTTTCTGATGAAAACTGTCGCTTAGGAGAGGCTAATAATCAGTATTCTATGGATGAGGGTAATGTGTATTCTCTTAGGAGCAGAGCTTGTGAAAGCAGACAGCACACTGTCAGTGAAGCAAGTAATATGCAGAGTGTTAATTCAAGTCATGATTCTGTGTCTGAAAATGCTGAGAGTAGACAGATCATACTGAATAAGTATCAGGATTCCAAGTATTTAGAAGGTCATGATGACAACACTTCTTGTATTAGTAGAGCCAGTGATGCTAATTTAGTGAATGATAGCCATCAAAGGAATGCAGAGAGAATAAATGGATCTTGTAGTTCAGCTTCAGTTAGTCATTTAGGAGCAGAAGGATCTGGAAGTGCTCCTTCTGTTGACATGTCTGGTTTGGAAATTCCATCTTCTAAAGAAGTAGACACTGGTTCATCATTGACCAAAGAGAGGGAACCTGTTGTTACTGGTGAGAAATATATTGCTGTTAAGGATGGCCTTATTGAGAGTACTTCCAAGATTTCACTAAAAGTATGTACAAAGTCGGAAGCAGATACCGATGTCTGTGATGCTAACAATGAAGATCCTAAATGTTCAGTTCATGATGGACAACAGGAGAAAGCTGAAGAGCTGGTTAAATCGCCTGGCAAGCAGGAAATTCAGTCTGAAGATGAGAGTGATGGATCAGATGTTGTGGAACATGATGTGAGTATCTTTCCTTTTTCTCTCTGTTAGTTTTTTTTTTTTTACTGAAACTAAACTTGATTGAGATGAAAATGAGCGGAGTCAAATGCAATGGCATCTGTGGAGATGCTTAACCTCAACTTCCATTTCTGATTTCATTGACTGGAAAATAGGTAAAGGTGTGTGACATCTGTGGAGATGCTGGTCGTGAGGATCTACTTGCCATATGTAGTAGGTGCAGTGACGGGGCAGAGCACACGTATGCATAAGAAACTTTGACCTTATTTCTTTGTTTCTATTATTTTGTTGCGAATTCCTGTCTCTAAAATGAATCTTACCATCTTTATTTCTTTGAATCAGCTACTGCATGCGAGAAATGCTTGAGAAAGTCCCTGAAGGGGATTGGTTATGTGAAGAATGCAAAGATGCAGAGGAGAATGAAAATAAAAGACTGGGTAAGAGTGAAGTTGTATATGATATTACAAAAAAGGCATTCTGGGGTCTGACATTTTACACCCTTTGTACTTTCTGCGAACTGAATTTGCATGTTCTGATGTTGAGTACATAAACATTCAAGCACCCATATATATATGGCTGTATGCTGACATTTGTGGAATTGAATTTTGTGGTTCAGATGTTGACGACAAAAAAATGGTTGAAGTTAGTTCAACTTCACAAGTTGCTGGCAAAAGACTTTCTGATAACATTGAAGTAGCTCCAGCAGCAAAAAGACAAGCTCTTGAATCAAATACAGGATCACCAAAGACGTCAAGTCCCAAGAGATTAATTCCACTGTCCCGAGAATCTTCATTTAAGAGCTTAGATAAATCAAAAATGAAGCCTGGTCTTCTGATGCCTAATCGAAAGCACTCTGGTGGTAATGACACAGAGATTGCTCGTTCTCCTTCCATGGGCCCCCGGGGTCAAAATTCAAAGGGTATGGATTTATTTTTCATCTGTTGTGCTTCACTGCAGCTTTATGTATTTTCTGTGGATCTTAAGGTCTTTTGAGCAATTGGGTTCTTGATGATTTTGTACCATGTATCCTAGGATTTCAATTTTCATTTATTAAGCACAATTTTTTGTTCTTATGAATAGGTATATTGTTGAAGTCTAATTCATTCAACAACTTAAACTCCAAGCCAAGAGTCAAACTTGTTGATGAAGTGGTTCCCTCAAAATCAAAAGGGGCTAATGAACATACTTCAAAGAACTTGGAGATACCTGCTCGGATGACTGGCAAATCAACATTATTCAAATCCTCAAGTTTGGGGCGATCAAATGCAACTGAATCAAAAGTTAGAATGCTTTCACCCAAGTCTGCGACTACTCAGGATTTGAAAGGATCTAGACACTTAAAAGAATCAGGTGCATTTGACAGGAAATTTCTGTCTAGGATTGATCGGCCTGTGGCTAGTTCTGTTGTTTCCACTCCTAAGGGTGATCAAAAGCTTACACCTCGTGCTGAAACCACTAAACCTTCAGCAGTTAACAACAATCGAGAGTTGAAGGTTAACCAGGATGGAAAATCAAGTTCATTACCAAGGTCAATGAGTAATATAAGTCGTAAAAGTTTGGAGCCTCAAGTTAGTTCAGGTGTGATCTCAATTGGAAGCATATTATTCCTGCTATAGTATTTTCTTTTTACCTTTTTTTTGGGGGGGGTTGTGGGCGGGGGTTAATTTGCTGCTCTTGATATTTTAGTTTCAGTTTTTTAAAGCCATCATCTATGTTATTTGCCCTTGTTTTAGTTTCAGCTCGGGCAACCTTCTTTCAGTAGTAGATTTTGTGCTTCAAACAATGGTGTCTGCAAATATTATTTCTTATTTCATTTTTCTTTTAAATTTACAGAGAGAACATCAACCCGTGTTGATGAAGCTCAACAGGATGTGCTGCCTCAATCACAAGAGACTGCAAATCAGGTTGAGAAAAGCAGAGATAGTTCTAGTGATTGTGTAAGGCCAGCGATTCCTACTTCTTCAAAAAATCCACTCTGTCAAAAATGTAAGGAATTTGGCCATCCTTTGGAATGTTGCCCAGCTGGTACTACACAGGAATCTGGTGCTGAAATATCTGTCACTGCCTCAAGTAGTTCAAAAGAGGAGATGCATAAAGACAATATATTGAAAGCTGCAATCCAGGCTGCTTTACTTAGAAGGCCTGAAATTTACAAAAAGAAAGAGGTATCTAATCAAACTGATGAGGTTTCTACCTCAGGCACAGAGTTGAATTGTGAAGTGACTTCAAAAGACCAAGTGTTGGTTTCCAGCACACTGAAGAATGGTATACCTGCTGATGAAACCCATGACCAACAGGAAATCCTTGAGAATTCTACATCAGATTCTTCCAAATGTTCATCTGCCAATGATTTGAAGCTACTTAACTCTTGTCCACCTGACTTTCAGTCCCAACCAGGAAAGTCAGATTCCATTGGTCTTGCACCTGGAAAGCCTGTAGTGAGAGACTTGTCTAATAAAGCTGTGACAACCTCAAGCGTTCCCTCAAAGATGTTGGCCTTTCCTGAATATGAATACATCTGGCAGTATGAAACATCTTTTGATGAACTAGTTTGTCTTTAGTTCTGGATTGCTCTTGATGTTTTAATTGTCATGTTTTGGAATCAAGTGTGTTCTACTTAAGCTTTGTTGTTTGCATGCAGGGGTGTCTTTGAAGTGCATAGAAATGGGAAGCCTCCTGATTTATATAGTGGACTTCAGGCACATTTATCCTCTTGTGCTTCTCCTCAGGTTCTTGGTGTAGTGAACAAGTTTCTACCCAAAATTCCCCTCAATGAAGTTTCTCGCTTGAGCATGTGGCCTTCACAATTTCATCATGGTGGTGCTAGTGAAGATAATATTGCTCTGTACTTCTTTGCCAGGGATGTTGAAAGGCAAGTATATGGATATTATTCTTTCACTGACTGTATACCATGAAATGCGATTATTATTTTGTTTTCTTTGTTGTAATAATTGACTTTTTAGTGATGTTCTGACACAGTTATGAGAGACACTACAAGGGTCTATTGGATCACATGATTAGAAATGATTTAGCACTTAAAGGAATTTTTGATGGTGTCGAACTTCTGATATTCCCTTCCTATCAGCTTCCAGAAAATTCACAGCGTAAGGAATTATTCCATACTTTTACCAAACAACCCAACATTGTAAGCAACTTGTGAATGGATACTTGTGGGTTTGGGGCTTGTGTTGAAGTTTATGCCTTGATTAGTGTTCATGGACTGCTGAAATTATTCCA
Source organism: Spatholobus suberectus (assembly GCA_004329165.1). Classification (NCBI taxonomy): domain Eukaryota; kingdom Viridiplantae; phylum Streptophyta; class Magnoliopsida; order Fabales; family Fabaceae; genus Spatholobus; species Spatholobus suberectus. Next base: position 92,147,515 of record CM014730.1, on the reverse strand, counting down.
TATGCAATTTTGAAATGTCTTGGGGAAAGATGGTTTGAGAATCCTCTATAACAAGGAGGAGCATTCTTCTGTTCTAGAGTGCCCCTTATGTGTATTTTTTTTGGGTAAATGGTTACTTGGCATTTGCCTGAGTGTAATCCCTTTAATTTTGATTTAGGATTCTATATTGCTTTATATGATGTCAGAATTCTGAATAAGACTAGTATCAATGAAATGCATAAAGGTTGCAAAAAATAAGAATGTTCTATATTGAATTTGGATCATGTCAAAAGCAATAATTTGACCATGCATTCAGTAGGCATTAGTGTGTCATTGGTGCTAAATTTTGGTCAATCTTTGGTTCCCCCTTTGATCATTAGTGGGTGTTGGATGTAAAATCATTCTTGAGCCTTAACCTAATAAGTTTTTGGGAGATCCTTCCATCATGATTGGTATAAGATCCTTCCATCATGTCTATTAGTTGCAAACGGGAAGCAGAGATGGTGACTCCGGCATTGTTGTTTTTGCCAATGACTTCTCAAATGATTAGTGTGCAGTCAGCTTGTGTGGGCGCAGGGGGCAGCATGGTGGAATGTTAGGATCCAATTGCAAGGTTGTAACTTGGGTCCCACATCAGAAGTATGGGATTTTGACATGGGGTTTGGGTTTGCACACCATGATGGCTAGCTTTTATTGGGGAATCAAAGCCTTTATAATGAACTGGTCATGAATTCATTCTTTCTTGCTTGTCATTCTTCTAATAAAAAATTGAATACTAGCACAAGATAGGTGTGCCTGTTCATTGTCCTTGCTTTAAGGAGGCATGATAGATATAAAACCATTCTTGTGCCTTCACCTAATTGCTCAAGCTTTTGGGGGAGAGTACTGAAATATTAAATACATATATATGTAACCATTTTTTGAAAAGAAAAAAAATGTTTAAATTCACTTGTTAACTTGTCTTCAGACTGCTAATGATCCTATTTTTGGCAGGCTGGAATATGTTGTTTTTCTTATGGGGCATATTTAGGGGGAGGAGGATCAATCATTCAGATTCTGCAAAAAAGATTTGTATTCCCAGTTTGAATGTAATTCCAGTTGAGGAGAAATCTTCAACTGCTGTTTTGACTATGCCTGAAACACATTGTTCACCAAAGTGCAATGATGAAGAATCAATTGATTGTGATAAAGCATGCAATGCACTTCTCCCATTCTCTTCCGTAGACCAACATCAGATTACTGGAAGTAGGAATATTGATGTCAACGATCAGACACATTTGGGTTCTCAAGTAAACTTAGAGAAGCTAGATGGTAGGATTGACTCAAAATCTACATCAAGGGTTCCAACAAGCAGTACTCTGTTGTGTCAAGAAATGAAATCCACTGGTTCATCCCTGGTATGTTTTTATCCTTAAATACATAAAATTTAATTGACTGAAAAGTTTGTTTTTCACTTGCTAAAAATCTACTTGCATGCACCTGTGATGTCAATATTGTGATGTGATCATGGTCCCTCATACTATTTGAGTTTGAAGCAATGTTAATGGCGTAGGCAGCAAGCCAAAAAAATGCCATAAAAATATTATGGATGGTGTTGTGTCTTATGGCGAAAGCATAGTGGCTGTGATAAAAATATAATATATATATATATATAGAAAAAAGGCAAAATAACCAAAAAAAAAAAAGAGTAGCAGAATAAAAAAATGAAAAAGATAATAATGGTAGAATAAAAACAGAGCAGGTGAGAGCTGAAAAGAGAAGCAAAAACAGAGCACAATGATATAACAAAATAAAAAGGGAAGAGAAAAGGGGATATGTACACAGAGAGGGAGGACAACAGAAACATGGAAGCAGGTTAGGTGGGTTCTGTCACTGGAGATGGAGGTTACTGGAGATGGAAGAGAAGAGATAGGAAGGACTTGAATAAAAATGGGGGCTATAGAGTTTGATGACTGAAGAGTTGAGTGGGTCTTTTGTGCTTTAGGGTTTCAAAAACCTCATGGTTGGGTCAATTGGACCCCTCTCTTTTCCTTCTTATTTCCACCATAAGTGGCATGTGCACCTTTGGTGCCATGAGAATGGTGGCTGCTATGGCCCTCCATATGAAACCCGCCATGCCATAGCCTCTATATGGTGTCTAGCCAAATTTTCATCACGCAGTACTGGTTTGAAGTGCTATTTTGATTCCCTAGATAGAATGTGGAAATTGCTTTGTACAGTTTTTGTTCAACTTCGATGGTCTAACAGTGAGATTTATTCATTGCTTAGTTTCAAAGTCTGAGATGAATGTAGCTTTGGGGTTATTATATAGCAATATTACCATGTTAGCAATTCTTGAATATTTATATCAAAGGGAAGATAAAAAGGTTGTTGAATACTTAAATATAATAAGGTAATGCCTAAATGAGACCCGGTTAACCATTTTTGCAAGGGGCATAAACCAATTAATTAAAAGCTTGTATGTGTCAGGATGAAATCCCTTAGGCAAATTCCCTTGTATGTGTCTAACATCTTGTTGCTTGTAAGCTATGCAGTGAACTGTACCTACCTTAGATCACTATTTAAAAAAACACATTTTGTGAAGAGTAGTTGTTTGTTATCTTTCATGACAATCATCCAGCTTGTTGAAAGATGTTCTTGCTTTATGCAGAAAGCTAGTGTACTTGAACAAGGACAGTGCAGAGAGTCTAAACCTCCTGAAGCAATGGGAAAAATTGTAAGTAGTAGGATTGTTGAAACAAAAACTGAGTCTGATATTTTTGTCAAGCAAGAGAACGCCCCTTCTTTGATGATTCTTTCTGAAAAAGATGTTGCAAGCAATATTAGTAAGGATAAAATTTTGGAGAAAATGAACAGTGATGAAGACCAGGAAAGGCCTAAGAAGAAACAAAAAGAGGATTGTCACTATATTGATTTGGAGGCAAATATTGACAATCAAGAAACAGATGCTGCAAGCAATTTTAGTAAGGATAAAAATTCGGTAACAACTATTGGTGATGAAGATCAGCAAAGGCCTAACAGGAAACAGAAAGATAATCATTATATTGACTTGGAGGCAACTGTTGAAGATCAAGAAACAGACATTGTAAGCAATATGAGTGAGGATAAAATTTCAGAAAAAATGGACAGTGAGCAAGATCGGCAATGGCTTAAGAGGAAACACAAAGAAGATGATCACTATATTGACTTGGAGGCAACTTTTCATGGAGACCCAAGTGTAGAAGGGATCATCTGTTCCCTACCTAATGATAAGGTTCAGCATGTAGATCTTTCTGACACAATTATGCAGGGTTCTGCTGTTAGTTGTCAGAAAATGCCTTGGCATGAGGGAAATGCTAAGTTAGAAGACACAAAAAGTTCTGGCAAGAAGCTTAAGACAGGTTTCAGTGGGATTTATGGTTCTGGAGGTAGAGACTCTTTCAATGACAGTTTTACATCTCTTGGAAATGATCTTGGTTCCTGTTCTTCGGTTGAGGACAAAGGATGTGAAGAAGCTTGTGATGAGAAAATCAACCGTGAGGACTTGGGAGGAACGATGGAAAGAACCTTCTTTCCAGTTGGTACACAGAATACTAGCAACTCACTATCAGTGCTGAATAGCATGTCAACCAAAGGGGTTGGTGAGTACGAGGATGGGATTCCCAATCTGGAGCTTGCCTTAGGTGGCAAAACAAAACCACCACCGGCTGCGCCTAAGGGTATGCTGCCTTTCTTAGTTGGGGCAGTAGACAGGAAAAATAACCGCCCAGATTGCTTGGGAGATGGGCAGGATGATGATGATGTTGCTGCATCTCTTTCCCTCTCTCTGTCCTTTCCATCTCCAAACAAGGAACACACAATAGCTGCGGACCTTTTGCCTGATGTGAACACCTCGTGGCTCCTTTTTGGGAAAAAATAAATCTGCTGGCAGTTATATGTTTCCAATCATGTAAATGATCTTATCTTGTTCTGGATGGCTCGTCCTGTATGATAGATAGATAGATATAATCTTCCAGCCCCTCCCTACACAAAAGAAGGAGCCATTGTCCTCAACAAGAGTCAATAAGTTTTCTTTTTTAATCCTTTGTCACATACATGTTTTTATGTTAGCTTTTTGGTTTTCAGAATGCATAGTTACGGCTGTTTGTATATATAGAGACAATTGAAGCCGGCATAATTTCAGATATGTTACTAGGAACTTGCGGATGACTATTTTTATGGCAGGGTTTCCTCTGTTCCTGGCTCCATTCTCGTCTGTTTTTTCATCGTTATACTTGGTAAGCACTTAATTATTAAACAGGTTCTATGTTGAAATTAAACTCTTGTTGCTGAAAATGAAGTTCATGATTTCGGTACGTGGTTGTTCCTCTCGATGATTTGTGGCATGTGTCGTAATCTGAATGGCAGTGTTATAATGCTGCTTTGTTTTCCTGCATTGTGATTTGTGGCATATGCATTAAACAACCGGCTTGAGTTGAAAAACACCATTGCAACAAAGGTATTATTTACGGGATATTAAAACGTACGTTAGCAGCAACAACAATTCAAAATGATTAATTGGTCCTCATTGTTCTGCCCTTGTTACCGCTGGGAGCAATTCCTATATTTTGTTCTGCATGTGTATCCTTTAATTTAACTTGGAAAAACTGATAATATATAAACATCAACTAAATTTTGCATATAGAGCTAAAAGCCAAAAAGTAATTCATTTTATGCAGCTAAATAATTATGTATTCCATTGTAATGACTCTAGTGATAAACAAGTTTAGGATTTACACTCATTTTGTTTAAGAGAAAAATGAAGTGATAAACAAGTAATTAATGCATTTTCTCGCCTCAAAGAACGAGGGGAAAACTCAAATTTTAAGGAAATAATCGCTTCTTTTTTAAATTTTACTCATTCAATTATCTTTCATTTGGTATGGGATTTACTTGATTTTTCTCATTTTATCAAGGTAAAAAATACATTATCACTTTAATCTTTACAGACTTAATTCTGGGCAACAAAAATATAAATTCGATTTATTTAAACTAGATTATATACCCATTTATTTATTATTCATAATCTTGTATTTATAGGCATAAAGTTTGAGATCAATAATAAATGAGGTATGTAATTACGAGATCTTAACTTTTCTATCTTCTAACTGAAAAAATAAAGAAAAGTCAAGTTAACGTAACTATGACAGGATTATTCGTAAAAAAAACTATGACAGAATTCACTTTAATAATCTGTATGTCATGAAATAGTTTTTTTTTTTTTTTTTTATAATTTATGTCATGAAAGAGTTTAATATCTTATAATTAATAGAAGATATATATTGTGCATAAATTAAAAAAAAAGAGTTAAATATGTTTTTGGTCCTTAAAAAATTGACCCGTTTTGGTTTTAGTTCTCAGAAAAAAAAATCTTAAATAAAGTCCCTCAAATATTAAAAATACCTTAATTAGATTTCTGTATTAAACTCTGTTTAACTTTTCTGTTAAATAATGGCCACATCAGCATGACAATCACTATTAATTTGTTAATGTAACCGTCCATATCAACTGTTATGTTCAAGTCAGATTAGTAACATATTTTTTAAATAAAATTATTACATGTTTAACCCTAAATTACAAATTTTTTTAACCCTAAAACAAAAGTAATTACATGATTTTTTATTAAAAATTATCAACAGGACACTTTAGATAATAAAATAATTTACTTGAAAGTTGATGTGGTAATCATTTAATAAAAAAATTAAGCAGAATTTAGCACAAAGATCTAATTAGGATATTCTTAATATTTAAGAGACTTTATTCAAGAGTTTTTTTCTTCTAAGAACTAAAACCAAAACATGTCAATTTATGGAGAACTAAAAACATATTTAATAAAAAAAATGTTTAATAACAAAATGATTATTTCTTTCAAAAATAAGTTTATATTTATTTTTCGATAATAAGACGAAATTGAATTATTTATTATTCATAATCTTCCCAAAATAATAGCAAATATATAAAGTAACAGAATTATCATAACAGTTGAAGACTAAATTTTAAATTTTAGTTCTAGATGTACTTCTTGATATGAAAATCCATTTAAGATGGTGAATTTTTTATCTGAACAAATGAAACTGCAGATAGATAAATAAACATAAAATTGTGGCGATGAACAGTGATTATTTTATACAGAAAGATAATAAATAAATAAAACCATCTTGTGCTGTCTTCTCGTAATCTCCTATAACAACACTCAAAATACCCTTTCTCTCTCTATTTCTTCAGACACACTCTCAGTTTCTCTCATGGCAACTTGTTTCGCTCCGTTCTCCATTTCAGGTGAATTTCTGCGTCTTTTTATTAACCCTTTGATTCCTAAAAACCAACAATTTCGAAACACCATGGCGCATCAGAAAATTTTGTATCTTTTTTTTTTTGTTTTTATCTGTCATTAGTCCCTTGATTTTTAGGGTTTTTTCTGGTTTTGTTAATTTACATTTATTTTTTTTGTTTTTGTGCTTACTTATGATTAATTCCCATCAGCGAATTGAGCATATCTGTGGAATGTAATAGTTAAGATTCTTTCTTTTTCTTTAATTCAATATTTCGAATAAATCTTGGAATTCTTGTATTGTATATTTTTTGGGGGGGGATTTAATTTGGGATTAGGTGGATCTCATGTCAAGTCACCTGGGCTGTGGTTAACAAAGCGTAGCTCATTTGGGGTTGGACCTAATCTCACTGTTCAAAGGAGATCAAACCTTGTGATCAAGAAGAACCGCGCTTCATCAATTTGTGCAGAATACCAGTATGCCATTTTCACCTCACTTTTTTTTTTTTTTTTCTGAGCTTATTAGAAATTCAACAGAGGAATTTCAAGTTGGTATGATTTTATGTCTTAAAATAAATGAAACCATTATTATAATCCTAGCCAGACTCCTTATTGTACCAGATGACTTTGTCTTTTCATTTATATATTCTGTTGAATAATTACAATTTTAAGGCTTAGTATTTGGTTATTATGGCAACACGGTTTTTATACATCTCACATCAATATGATCTGCTTGGGAATATTTTGTAAATCTTTAAATATAAAATTTCAGGAATCTCTGTTTTATTTGTGGTATGTGCGCACAACTCGGTGTTTCTTTTTAACCTTGTATAGACTATAGACCTAGCTTATTGTTGATGCTAAATAAATCATAGAATATTCTTCCAGACCAGTTGGTATGGTAAAATTTGTGGATGGAAGACCAGAAGTGGTGAAAGAATGGTGATGCTTCAAAGTTTCTTTCCTCCGTCCATTACGCTTGTATGTTCTGATTTTCTTCACTGTTTTTTTATACAATTTAAAGATCCCTTTTTTCCCAACTTATATTATATTATGAATTTTAAAACAAATAGTGAATGGGAATTTGAAACTACTTTCTCTGTGATGAATTAAAAGGAAAAAATGGCAACAATTGATTCATTTCATGATTTTTGAGATTATATCTTTGCAGAGATGTATTGTTCTTTCCATTTACTGTCTCTCTTGTATAGTGATAATAGAGGAGGTGGAGGTGGGGATTTTCTTGCTGGCTTTCTTCTGGGTGGTGCAGTTTTTGGAACTCTAGCTTATATCTTTGCTCCCCAGGTGATTTTTTCTTATTTTAATTTTAAATTGATTAAGTCTAGCAAATTTAACTGGAAACAATGTATGATGAACAAGCTTGATTATACAATTCCAAAAGAAAGAGAAAGGATGATAAATTAACTGTGTTAGATAACTTCTTTTGAAAAAAAAAAAACTAATTTTTTTTTTTTGCTAAACAAGGAAATGCAGTCATGACAGGACTGAGTGACTGACTCAACAATGGACTTGTCATTATTTACTATATCACTGCTGTTTCATTACTAAGTGGGACATTTGTTTCATGCTCCAATGGCTAAATTTGCTTTTCTAAGGAGAGAAAAAGAATTAATGATTTTTCTCTTTTATTTGCTATATGGATGATGATATTGATATGCTGTGATGATGAGTTAGAGTCATGAACGTTTATTTTTATTGACAAATTTGAAAAATGTCTATCTTATGGTTATGTCTTGAGACTTAAGTTACTATAAGCATTCTCTTGGCAAAATTTTGAATTTTTTTTTAGGAGCTGAATGGCTTAAAATCTAGTCACATATTTTTAACATTTACTTTTGTCTTAGCAAAAAGAGTCATATTTGCATTATCCATCTTATTGTTGTACTCCTGTCCTGTTGCTTCTATTACTATTTACTCATGATATTATTGTTGCCATTTTTTTTATGGCTCTTAATATGCTTGTAAGTTTGGATGTTGACTTTATTTTGTGATGCAGATCAGAAGATCTCTGCTAAACGAAGACGAGTATGGGTTTCGCAAGGCCAAAAGACCAATATATTATGATGAAGGGTTAGAGGTAATTAGGCTTCATTTGGCTTTAGACTCAACTTTTCTGTCTTACTGGAATACGCTGAGCTTCTTACTATTATGTTATGCTGTTTCTGAAAGCAGAGGACCAGGCAGACCTTGAACGAGAAGATAAGCCAACTAAATTCTGCCATTGATAATGTATCTTCCCGTTTGAGAGGGGGCAACAACGTGCCTGCTGCTAAGGTGGAAAGTGATCCTGAGGTAGAAGCTACCATGTGAGACGCATTCAGTTTGATACTATGGTCCATGATGCTTTGAAGTGGTGAAATTGAAAATCGAGTCTATGCTTTTTTGACGGATTGAAGGATAAAATCTTGTTGCTGGACTAATATAGTTAAAGCTGTCAAATTTTTACTTTTTTTTATTTATTTTCTTTAATAATGGATGATTTTGTTTCTGTGTATGATGCAGTTTGGATTGTGGGGCATTATGTCATCATACTTGGCGTGACTTGTTTCTTGTTTTGATAACTATGTTGCATGGATAATAGTTACGATGCCAATACCTAATCGAAGAGTAAGACATGATCAAATTAACAAATTAAGAAACCAACCAACTCAAAATATTAAAGTAAATTATCAACGAGAAAAAAACTTGTTGCTGTCCAAACATCAATTGAAACCTCCACCCAAAATGTATTTTTTAAGAAATGATATTAACCAAGAAAAAAATAAGATATGTGCTTAAGGAGGAACGCCGAAAATATTTGCCATGCAATATAAAATGTCCCCATGGGTAATCAAGCGAACACTGTCAAGCCAAGAAAATTGCAAATATGTAACTGGTACCTTTTCTCTATGCGTTTACAATGTGTACAAAATGAAAAAAGAAATGAATGGTGAAAATTAATTTCCTGGAAGAACATTATGGATGCAGCATATTAGAAAATGAAAGATGTAACAGAAAAAAAAAATTAGAAAATGAAAGAAGCATTTAGATTTGGGACTAAAATTGTCCCACACATTCAGTATTATTGCTTTGTGACTATTTCCAGAAAGCCTTAAGGGCCAAAAAGAACAGAAGATAAATGAAGTTGTAAATTAAAAAATAAAAAAAATTAAAAGACCTTTTATATTATAATATAGATGGATAATTTATTTAATTAAAAGCAAACATTGTTTTAGTAAGAATCTCAAAGGCATATTGCTTTTTTTATGCTTCAGCATCATTATGTTCTTTACTATGTAAAAGATATTGTATTAGCCCAATGTAATCAGCATATTCTTCTCGCTCGAATCGAGTGTTTATCGACTTTGACAGGTCACTACAACTGGTTAATGTCTGTATTTCACTTATGCTTTTTTCCACTCCATTTTAATTTGAATATTCTGATTTTATTGACTTGAGCTTCATTGCATCATCTAATTTAGTTTTTGACTCCTTGTGCAAACACCTCTCGGTACAGCTATCCTTTCTTTCTTCCAAAATTACACACTCACGCCGCAAGTAAACTGTGGATATCCTTCTGAAAAAGAAATAAAAAAATACTAGTAATACTATATTTTATTATAAAATATTTATTGTTAATTGTGTTAATTAATTTAGCTACAACTACGTACAAATAACTGTACAGTTGTGCACCTATAGAGACTGAATTCTGAACACTGCTTCGTTTTTCTCTGGCATAAGAAAGAATGTGGCTGGATTTATAGCCAGCACAGTCCTTCCTACTTCCTAGGGCATTGCCAGAAGAAACCATCATCAGGTAGGACTAGCTGCCTTCCCTTGAGAGCTCACAAATACAAACACTTCCCTTGGAGAGACTTAATCCTGTCTTTAACGTGCAAGAGCTTATTGTAAGTAACTACATATCACCACATGGCAATGAGCTTTACAGCTAAACCATGGTCTCCGATGTTTACCATTTGTTTATAGTTGTTCGACAGAAATCACTAGGGTGTTCCAAACTAAAAATCGATCAAATTGAAAATTGAAAAAACTAAAAATTAAAAATAAGAAGAATCACGTTTTTTTTTTTTTTTAATTGTGATTTGGTTCAGTTTTCTATTGTTAAAATGAAACCCAACCAAATCGAACCTTCAACATACTTATATTGATTTGTATTATTATGTAGTAGTATTATGAATTTTGTAACATGTGATTCTATGTGTATTAAACATTTTAGTTATGTTAAATTATGAGTTTATAAGATTGACAATACATGACTAATTAATTATTAGTCTATAATGAAATTTTTTAGAATAAGTTTGTAATAGTTATCATGTGTAACCTTTTATTACTCTATTGCTTATAATTATGTAAATGTAATTTAAAAGGACTAATCATGACTTAATTACTTATTAAATTGTGTTTTATTTTGTTAGTTGTCAAATTAAAAACAATTATGAATATCAAATAAAAATAAATTAAAAAAAAACTACAAAACCAAACAAGACCGACCTACAAAAAATTAGTTTAGTTCAATTCAGATTTGGTATTGCATTTAAACTGAATCAAACCAAACCACATTATTTTTATATTTGGTTTGGATGACATTTTGTCTAAAAATCAAATCAAACCAAACTAAACCTACAACAATCCTAGGAACCATCAAAAAAACACTTCTCCACTAAACATTTATTCAAATTTAAATATTACATGGACAGATCTAAGTCTTTATAAAGGCTGCCGCTCTTGGCGGTTAGTCAAATAGCAAACTTCCAAAAAAAAGTTCACCTAAAACAAGCCAGAAAGAAAAGAGAAAGATATTTCCAGATTTCTCTGCATACAAAGCCATGCCTACATTAGAATATTAAACATACAAGTTCTAGAATGTCTTACCCAACCCTTATTTTTTTGTTTGGGGTATAAGTACAATGTTCACAAAGTTTGTGTGATTCTGTTGTGGGGGAGCGTTTTTCAGAGAGGAGTTAGCTCAACAACCTTTTAGTTCTTATCAACATCAGCACATACAAATAAAAACATCACTGGGAATAGGGAATTACATTCAGTTGCAACTTGCAAATATAAAAGTTCATAGAATAGAAAAGTGGAATGAATAATATGGCAGTCTCTTTCTTCTGCTGCAAATGAGCGAAAAGAAAAAGAAACAAAAGCCCAAAATTAGAGAACTACGAACCTAGCCCAAAAAGTGAAATGAATAAATACGGTAGGTTCTTCAAGTTATATTAACCTAGTATAACTCCATGTAGATTTATGGTGTAAAACTCACTATGTTAAGGTTTGTACAAATCAAGAGAATTTTGAACAACATTTTAGCATTTTCATACAAAATATAAACTTGCCTAAATAGAGTTTCATTGCATGCTTTATTGCTTCATTCATTTGCGCTAGTGTTCAAGCGTGTCATGTTTGTTAGCAAAAAACAAGCACAAGCGCTAACAAGGCAACAGGCACATATCCATCTACCTAACCACTCAGTATGTGGCTACTGGCCGATAACATGATCAGCCATCCAACATGGAGGGTAGTAGTTGGATCTCCAAAACATTGCAGCTCCCTCTCCATAGTTGTTTTGGAAGCAATCCTCTTTCAAGTTCAGTGACTTTGCCATGGTGCTAAAAGTTCACTTTGCAGCCACCTGCTTTCAGTATACCTAACCACTCAACGACAATTTCATCTTTCAATGAAAACTGTTCTGCTCAACAATGATTGCAAAGGAAGACAAGCAAAGCAACACATAATCAAATGAGCACTCAATTACCTAGGCTTTGGAGCTTGTAAAATGTATTCAGAAGCATTTAGTGGGAGGTTATGAAGTAACTTATAGAGGTCGATCCCAATGTGCTCTCTAATTGGGGGAAAAAGCCCACATCAACAATGAAATAGAGAGCCTAATAGCATGACTACAACAAGAATGAGTACTGACTATTGCCTACATAGTCATACTAAACAATATAAAACTATCAATATTACAAAAACTTAACCACTGACTATATGCATAATTTTCCTAAATTTCTAGAATACTATTTTAATATTTGTAATTCCCAGAACTCAAAATTCTTCAAAGATTTTTACATCAGCAACAGGATGTGACTAAACTTCAGACAATATTGCCTACCACATACGACACAGGTGAGGAAGAGGGCCATTACTGCGTGGAGAACAGCGACAGCAAGGGAGGTCCATTGGCAGCATAAAGGGGCATGGGTTGCAGGTTTATCTGGTAGAGCTTGGGATCACAGCAGAGATGGGAAGTGGTGTGAGTGGCACAGGCAGATTCATGATAGAGATTGAAAGCATGGCACTGGGAAACTTGGGCTAAGAATTTGAACACCAAAGGGTTGGAGACAATGCAAGGCAGCAGAAAGAGGAGTGGCAAGGCAGAGGTGGGTTGGAGTCCACCAGAGCACCCAAGGAAGAGAGAGGGCATGTGAAGTTGCTATTTGGACAAAATTGGAAATTCACGACGATGGATAATGAAGGAAAAGGTGAGCTGCACCATGCATTGGTTTATGATGGCTTCTCTACAGTAACCCGGCAAAAGCTCTTTATATCCAATTGTATATATAGAATTATACATGATTCAACACTGTAACTGATGCAGCATTAAGAAAAATTAAGTTGCTAAGACCTTGAAAAGAACTAAGCTGAAATCACCAATAATCACAGCAAGAACATTCCCCTGAATTGATATGATGAAACCTGTTGGCCTCTCTCACAACTAATTCACGACCAGTTACTATTGAGACTCTTTTTGCAAAATCATGGCAGTCTTTGCATGATCGTGTATTTTTTAATACCATAATGGGGGTCTCAGCTGCGGTGCATATAAGACCATAGGCTATAGCTAGTCTCTCACTATGATCAAGAAGCTGCTCTTTCCGTTCAGTAAAGTCACATAGAGCATTCTCTTCATTGAGAAGGCGCTCCTCACCCTTTTTGAAAGAAAAATTGAGTTCTTTTAATTTTGAGTATATTTGTTCTGTTTGAGGGTGGTGTCTATCACCTACCACAAAACGGTGGACTTTACCCTTCACAATAATCCAGCTGCAACTGACTTCCTTCCTCAAGTTCCTTTCAGCCATCATCTTTCTAAATTGAGCTGCTTCATCCCACTTCCCAGCCAAAGCATACAAGTTGAACATGATCACATAAGTAGCAGAGTCTAGTGGGTCCAGGCGAAAGATGTTGTCAGCTGCAATCATCCCAATCTCAAGATTTCGATGGCTCCAACATCCTCCTAATAAACTTTTCCAACTCATTACATCAGGTTCAAATGGCAGACTTCTTATCACCTCAAGAGCCTCCTGTAGCAGTCCAGCACGAGAGTAAATATCAATCATGCAATTGTAATGATCAATTGTTGGGTTCACACCATATTTGTCGCTCATTGAATCCAAAAATTGCTTTCCCTCTTTAACTAAACCTGAATGACTACAAGCATTTAACAAACCTATGAATGTGACAGCATTTGGCCTTACACCAGACCCCTGCATCCCTTTAAAAAGCCTTAAAGCTTCAGAAGCTTTGCCATGGTAAGCATGAGCACATATTATTGCAGTCCACGCAACAGTATCAGGTTTATCTATTGTTAAAAATGCTTGATGTGCATAGTCCACTTTGCCGCATTTTGAGTACATAGTGATCATAGCACTCTCCCCAGAGAGGTGTGCAACTAACCCCTTTTTTATTGCATCTGCATGAATTTGAGCACCACAAATCAAATCTGAGACAGCAGAGCATGCTTGGAAAATGTTGGTATAGATGAATGAATTCAATAACACTCCTTTACTTCTTATTGTCTTAAAAACCTCAAGAGCCCTGTCAAATTTACCACTTTGGCAATATCCAGCAATTAAAGCACTCCACGAGAAATCATTTGGTTCACGTATGCTCTTGAAAGCTTGACGTGCAGCTTCAAACCTTGCACACTTAACATAAAAATCTACTAGGGGAGTACCAACTGAGACCTCAGATTCCAAGCCAAGTTTTACACAGTAACTGTGAATTTGCCTTCCTGTGAACAATTCTCCTAAAGCAGCACAAGCCTTGAGCACTATTGAGAAGACAAACTCATCCAACTCTACTCCTTCACTTATCATCCTGGCAAATAACAACAGAGCATCCCAGTGCCTTGCTGCTTGAGTATAGCCCACCATCAACCCAGTGCAAGCCACAGCATTTTTCCTAGTCATCTTATTGGTGGCAATTTCGGCACCATCCAACCACCCACACTTGACGTACATATTGGAGATTAACGTCTCAATAGAAATATCGGCAGCAAACCCGATCCTTATCAGCTGAGAATGTATCTGTCTGCCAAGGTCTAACATTGAAGGATCTGCAAAAGACATTATAAGAGTACTAAAGATAGAGGAGTTTGGTATAAACCCCAAATCCAGCATACGCAAGAGCAATGTAACAGCTTCATCTATACTCCCTTCCTCAGTGTAAGCAGATATAATGGTGGCCCAAGAGATCAAATCCCGATCAATCATTTTATTAAAGAACCTCTCCACAGCTGTGAAACAATTACAGTCGCAATACATTTGAAGGATGCAATTGTCAATGAACTTATTGCTGTTGACCATTCTCTGCAGTCTATTATGAAATAATTTTCCATCAGACAATGCTCTCAGTGTTCCACACATTTTAAAGAGGTATTCGTACGATCGGGGATTAATGGAAATACCTACTTTGTCCATGCTTCTAATGAATTCATGCACTTCTCTAAGCTTCCCTTGTTTGGCTAAAGAAATCAAATGCAAGTTTTCAACTTGGCCTTGTTGATTTTGATGGGTCCTCAATGAAGAATGACTGCTTTTCAAAGAGATCCATGAAGGGATTTGGGCAAAATTAGTATGTCTCACATCATTAGTTTTATCATTAGCTACCACTACTGGTGAAGAATTGGAAAGCAGCCAAGAGCACTGGCAAGTTATTGAAGACATTTAGTTTATTTGAGATTGAAAGAATGTATCCCTGTACAACTTCAGTCAGATCCAACAAGAGAACCCAGTCCGAGAAAACAAGTAAATGATAAGGATGGCACCCAAGCCAGATTCCACACAAACCCAGCAACAATTATATACGGGCAATCTGAATATTGTGTCTGATTCCTTGTGTTATAAAAGCCTGATGCGATCTGAAAAGAGAAAGAGGGAGAGAATCAGGGGTTAGATAAAAGCCTAAGAAGCCTTGCTGGCTTAGATCAAGCAAACAGTGAGCCAATCAGTATGCCAGAGGTTCCAGTCACTTGATTGAATAAGTTAATTAATATCTTTAGATTTTATTAAATTTATAATTCAACTTCACTCCCTTTCAAACCCCACGTGCCTGACATGAGTATTCCAATTCCAATCTGAAATATTCACAACCGTGAACAGAGTCATAAAGCAAGCGAAATAGCATTGAGAGAGAGTTTCAAACGAGCTCCAAACCAGTTGAGACAGTTTATCAAACACATAGCGTGCAACATGTCTCCTGTTATGTATTTAAGCAGCCAGGCAAAGTATCCAAAATCAATTGACTTATTGCCGAATGGAGAAATGTAAAGGAACAAGACAATGGATCAAGTCTAGTTGCAAAGCTATATATGAGTGAGTGGGAATGGGTTAAGAGAAATAGTTGCCGTATTATGGGCCCAAATATTTATATTGGGTTTCGGATAATGGATTCTCCGCTTTTTGCAATTTGCATCGTTATCATCTACCCCCATACCATACCAACAACACACAATAGACTGTCTTAAAAGAAAATAAAAATACCTGCTGAAGAGATTCGGCAGAGGCTTGCTTTGCTTCTGATTCTGCACGCACCCCTATGAATATGATTGCTGCTAGAGTGGGCATTCGGCATCGCCGGGTTTATCATAACAACCCGTTGTATATCGATTATTACTGCTTACTTTCTAACTTCACTTCTTCCCAGGTGAAAATAATATTGATAAGTGACATTCGTTTCGATTTTGGAGCATAAAGGAACAACTTGATCATGTAAACAATATTTTGAAGCTACGTGGATAGCTAGTTTGCAATAGACTTTCATTGTATCGATTTATGGAGGAGGACAAATAGTAAGTTAATAAGGATGGGTGTCGTGCTGTGAGTATGGATATTTCATTTATGTAATGTTTTGGACTAGATTTAGGGGCTAATTTATCTATTTCATTATTTTAACCTAATCAATTCAAAATATGAAGTATTGACCAAAGTTAATAGCATGACTTAATTATGATATGTTTATGTATAAAGGACTTTATCTTTATGTATAGTAAAGTGATAGTGTTTTCTTTCGAAATAAACTAACATGATTTTTTAGAGGTTTTTCTATATAAAGGTGTCAAAGTGAGACAATTTAACTTACGTGAGTTAGTTTACCACAACTTTTTTGGTGAGCTAAGAAATACATAACCTAACTCAATTCACCACAAGTTGATGGGTTAAATAAGTTAGTCCACGATCTAACTCACTTAATTTAAAAAATATATAAAAATTTAAAAAATACAAGAAAAATATAACTACAATAAATTCAATAACATACTAATTCATAATAACAAATACAAAGAATAAGAAAATAAAATAAAAATAAATTGCTACGAAAAATTATAAACAAAAGGGGAAAAAGTATATTTGAAAATTAAAAAAAATACATTTATCCATCTGGTTATCTCAATCCAATCAACTCAAAACATGGTGTTGACCGAAGTTAATACCACAACTAAGGTACAATATTACTACAATATGATTAAGTATCGAAGAGTCTACCTTGACCCAAAGTAAAGTGATAGTGTCTTATTTTGAAATAGGTTAACATTGTCCTTTAGAGGTCTTCGACTCTATAAAAATGTGTCAAAGTGAGGCAATCCAACTCACTTGAGCTAGCTCATTATGGGTTACTCAAAAAGTGAGTCAACCCAACCTTACTTTTTTTGAGCCAGAAAAGACACATCCCTACTTAACCCCCAATGGGTTGGTGGATTAGGTGGGTTGGTTCATGATCAAACTTACTTAATTTAAAAATTTTATAAAAAAATACAAGAAAAAATAGAAAAATGTAAATATAGTAAATCTAATAACATACTAATTCATGATAACAAACACAACAAATAAAAAAATAAAGTAAAAATAAAATATTAGGAAAATTTATAAACAAAAAAATACAAAAGTAATTTTTTTTTTTTTTTAAAGTTGATATAGGTTGGTTCGACTCACCCGAGTTGACCCATCGCAACCCATAGGTTAAGTCAGGCTAAATTAACTTGCAAAAAAGTGAGGCAACATTTTTATAACTCTTAGCTCGTGGGCTAAGTTAGCTCATAAGTTATAACTCATTTTGACTCCTTTAGCCTCATGTCAAGGAATGCAACCCATCTCAAACCCTTTTAAATACAATCAACATCAATAATGTCAGTTATGCATTTATAGCTTGACGTTACTATGCCAAAATACTCAATTGACTTGAATGTTTGAGTATCTTTGCAAGTACCCAACCTCTCCATTGTGTCTCAACCACACTAGAAGAAGAACCATCGTGTCTACAACTCAGAGAGTCAACGACAACCAAATCTCAATCAAAGTTAGTTGGAACTAGCTAAAGTCAACCTTAAGCATCTCAAACACTACACTCAACATGTCTAAATACTTATCAAAATTGATTCTTTTTAAGAAAAAAAATAGTTAATGGCTTAAATATAACTTCAATCTAATTAGGTAAAGTTTGGGAGTATAATTAAATAAGCCTAGGTGCCATTTTGATTTCCAAAAAAGTTAGTTTTTTTTTTTTTTTTGTATAGACCACATGTATCCTCCACTTGAGGCAATTTTGCTTGAGTTGGGTAAGACCACAATAGGTGGCAAAGTTTTTCCTTTGCATCTTTAACGCAACTACATACCTATGACTAAAACTCAAAACCACTAGTTAAGTTGGAACAGCTCCGTGTCAGTTGATCCATACATTTAGTAATCCAAAAGAGTTAGTTTTTTTAATTAAGTTTAAAGATTTTTTTCACTTTTCTCTCAATTATTTATATATATTTTTTCTATTTGATTAATTTCTTCTATTATAAATAGTATTACAATAATATACAAATATTTATATTTTTAACTTTTAACATTTCTATATTATTTAAAAATTTATATTAATGTACCTGTTCCTTCAATTCTTAAAAATCATCACACTTGTATTTATATTAAATTAAATATCAATGCAATACCTATATTCATGCAAGACAAGTGCCACTTTACACCTGATAGAAATAATGCTTAGAGTAATTATAGATGAACCTGCCATAGCCATCATAGTTTTCCAAAGATAAGATTTCAGTGGTAATGATTTTCGTATAGGCATCCTTCACCAATTAAGCTTTCCACAAAGTATAAGTAAGTAGTTTGGTCAATGTCATGGCCAAGGTAAGTGTTTCTTGCCCATGGAACTATGTCACGATCCTTTCTAAATCGGGATACTCGTGGACCTCGTAGATTTTCACACCCTTTGATATAGAACTCCTCGAATCCCTAAGAAGTGAAAGCAACCAAGCTTATACAAAGAGTAGAATGCGGTATGTATTTCCTTTTGAACACACTTTAATAAAGCAAGGAATTTTTTGGATATAACAGCTTTCTACCTTACTTTGCTAGCATAGCAATATTGAAAGCTTTTGAATTCTTAAAAGTTAAGCATGCCTACCAATTTACTCTCCATATTTATATAAATTGTCTGTTCTAATTAAATATAAACTCTGTGGTTGTTTTCATTATGTTCTTAATTACAAAAATTAGTCCAAATACTTCTATAAGTTAATTTTTTTCAACTAATTAATCAGTAATCTCAAGTTTGGATTATGGATATACAGTTACGTTAAATATTCTGAGAAAGTTTTGCCGCCCATAGTGGTCTTATTCTACTCAAGTAAAATTACCTCCCACAAAAGATACGTGTGCTCTTAAGCTAAAAAAAGAAAAAAAAAAAAGTCATCATTTGTGTATACCTTTCTAATGTTCTTTATGATGTGTTATTTTTTCTATTTCAAAAGTTAAAGTTTCATATTTGACATTTGAGCTATTAAAATATTTATAAATTAAATTTGTGTTTAAAGTTTACAAACAAGTTAGTGAGAGGTTTGAGTTCGTGTGTATAAATAAGACTGAGCTAAGTTGGTCTATTTTAATGCAAATCCATTGATTTATTTCCTTACACATATTATATTAAGCCTCACGAGCTTTTTGCTTATGCTTAATTTATCATTTTTTTTCAAAAATTAAAATTAAATTTTAGAAAGCTTTATCTAAAAAAATATATTTTTTGAATTCTACCATTTGACTTGTTCAATTGGTTTTATCTTAATTTTATTCAATCTTATCATAATCTTTACATTTGGATTTTTAATCTTATCTTTATCTACAAGTTTAAATTTTAAAAATATTTAATTATGATCGTGTTTTTTTTTAATACATACATTTGCACCCTTTTGGTTTTGCTTCTCGCCTTGTACTCATCCTTTCTCCGCCTTCTTGAGTTTTTTCTTTTTTTTTCCCTCATTTTTCTGCTACCTCGACCCTGAATCTAGACAAGCCTGATATATCTTAAGAGGTTTGTGCATTACACATAAATCCTTGAGATCAGTGCAATCTCACTCGTATTGGGCTTGCTATATTTGTGACTTGTTTGTGGTATTAATTTTTGTATATTTGTGTTGGTTTGTGATTTTCATTGTTGTTGAGTGTGCTAGAACAAGATTTTATTACGAAAATTAGTTGAGATAGTTTTTTTTTTCCTAATATTTGATTTTGTTTTCATAAGATATTTTTTTATTATGTTATAGGTGTAAAGTATCAATCGGTTTTGTCAATGACTAATTTCTATCGAAAAACTTGACTGGTCACCTTTAGTGAAGTTTTCTCTTACAACTACGTTTTTTCCATCTACAAAACTCAAGCATACCTTTCTTAGGAAATTCGAGCTCATTTTTATTCAAACCAAGGTAATGTTGGTTGTTTTCATAAAATATTTTCAAGAATTTAATTAAAATACACTATTAGTGTAAATGATTTTTATACTGTCATTCAATCAACGTGTATGATAAATTTGTTCAATTTTATAATAATTATCTTAAAAATTATACCAATAACGATTTTTAATTGATTAAGAGTGTAAAAATACTTACTTTCACATTGCGGTGCATGATAATTAAATTCTATTTTCAATTGCAAACTTAGTTACAAAAATATTATTTGTAAATCAATTTTATTTTATTTTTCTTTGCCATATAATTTACAATATATGTCCACATTTGATCACCTCTGCAACGAAAACTTTCTCGATATGCTCATACATTATCTTCTAGACTGTTAAAGGAGGGTTTGTGACTAAAAAATTGAATAATTTACAAAAAAATTTATAAATTGAAATATTCTTGTATTAAAAGACTTGTTTTCTTTAGATTTTCACTAAAGTGCTCTTTATCACAATTTTAAATGTTCCATTACACATAATGATGCAATAGCTGATAATGTAATCAGACCATTAGCAAATGCGGGCTAACCTAGATTCACCTCAAATTTAATTGGAAATATTTTAAAATTTTGGAGAAGATATCATCGTAGAAATTGAACATTTATCTAAATTTAAAAGGAAAAGTATTCCTATAAATTATTAGCGTACCAGGGATGTATGGAGGCTTGTACTAAAATAGTAGCTGGAATGTAAAATGGAGGCTCCACTCGCCCTGTCAACAACCCAACACATGGCCTCCCATTTTCCATATTATATATTCCATTAAATAAATGCTGACTAATCTTTTTGTTGCCCTACATGTCTACATCTTAACCTTCGAATTGTCAATCATGTAAACGGACACTGTTTCCAACCCTAATTTACCGTGACCGATTTTTTTTCCCCAACCAAAATAGAACAGTAGTACAATACTACCTGTCTAGATTTTCTGCACAATTTATTATTATATTTATTTGAATCTCACTATGGAACTAAAACTAAGTTATGCATAAACTTAGGGCATATTTAGATTAAATAATTTTAAAAATTATCGAAAGCATCCATAATCATAAACTATTTTAAATACAAGATAAACTTAACCAAACACATACTTATCAATAAAAAATAAATAATAAGTAAATAAAAACAGAAGATTACCACAGCCATTAGTTCTTTCTTGTGAAAAAGGTATGTTCCTTGGTTTGGGTTCGGAGTGAGGTTTGGATGTAGACTTTGAAGAAAGCCAAGCTAATAAACACTACCTTTACTTTCTCCTTTCATCATCGGCCACCCACCAGTACAAACTTATAGCTCCATCCCATACTTCCAAACTTTTCCCTTCTCTCTCCTCTCTCCCAAGAGAGTAGTAGCATATTGAGAGAAAGTTATTTTTTTCTCTTTTGTTTCTGCCTCCTCCAAAGCAAAACTTAGCTGTTATCATAGAGGATCAATAACCCACCATAAGAGAAATCAAACCCAAAAGTACATCAACAAGAATCATGGTTAGTATTAGTACCAACAATCAATGTAACCCTCTCTCACATATGCCACACGTGGGCATTTCTTTTTCTATTTTTCCATATTTCTTCTTGTATTTTGCTAGTTGTTCTTTGTTATTTGTTATTGATTATATTATATGGAATTAGGGGGGTGGAGGAGGTGCAATTGGGGTGACAGGTCTCAATGAAGAAGATGATGTTGGAAAGAATGAAGATGAAAACAGGTGGCCACCATGGCTTCAGCCACTTCTCCAAACAAGCTTCTTTGTTCAATGCAAAGTCCACGCAGATTCCCACAAAAGTGAATGCAATATGTATTGCTTGGACTGTATGAATGGAGCCCTTTGCTCTGCCTGTCTTGCTTCTCACAGAGAACACACAGCTATTCAGGTAAAAAACTTTGGGTTAAAATTTAGAAACCAATAATTGTCTTTGGGATCTATGATTCAATTTGATCCAATTATGTGGGGATTTGAACCCCCAAAAGGCCAAAACTCGAAGATTTGGATGCCTGTAATCTGATTGTGTGTCCTTCCTACATTTTTACTTCGTTAGGATCCGACCCTTTTTGATTGATCCTAAAAATATTTGTCTCTTTTGTTGGTTTTATCGGTGGTTACACGTGCCATTCAATGCTGAATTATCAATTCCAAAGTCAACTATGGATGGCCAGTTAAAAATTTGCACTTTGAATTTCCTTCCAATTGATTATTGTCCAATTTAAATAAATGCCCATTGGTTCATCCTATGAGATAGATTGTTTATTATTTTAAAATTTTGGTATTTGATTTTAGCTAGAATAAATAATGTTGATATAATCTCTGATGGCTTGCTCTCGTATTCTTTTAATTCTTTATTATTTCTCAAAGATAAGGAGATCTTCATACCATGATGTGATAAGGGTGTCCGAGATACAGAAATTTCTGGACATAACAGGGGTCCAAACTTACATTATAAACAGTGCCAAGATTGTGTTTTTGAATGAAAGACCTCAGCCTAGGCCTGGCAAAGGAGTCACCAACACCTGCCAAGTCTGTGAACGCAGCCTTCTTGATTCATTCAGTTTCTGTTCTCTTGGTTGTAAGGTATATATATAATTGCTTTATATGCATTCTTTTTCTTTTTCTTTTTTTTACTTTTTGGTCTATTTTTCTTTGTGTTTATACGTAACCATTAAGCAGTCGGTTCGTCCCTTGAAAATTTCTATCTTGCAGCATTAAAATAGAATTTTAAAGTTCAATCTAATCTTTGGATTACATTGCTTATAGCAAATCACGGTGATTTTGTTTTCAAAGGCCATCCTTAGTGGCGAAACTTCAGTCTTCTCTTTCACTAATAATTTCTATTGAGAATAATAAAAATGTACCAAGGGGCCTATTTTTTAGTTGAAAGTTACATGTGATATTACTTTTTTACACAAGCAATCCAAGTGTTAAAGTTGCTCTAGTTTTCAGAAAGCTTTTACTATTATTGCTAGCCCCTACTTTTTTTGGACTTTTCCTATTTAAAGTACCAAAACATTTAGGGGTACATATTTTGTTTCCCTTGAAAAAGTAACAAAAGAAAAAGATTATAAACATAGGTGAATTACTGAATGTGAATTACTTGCTCAAGTTTTCAATTGTTTTTTTTTTTTTTCCTCAGATAGTTGGAACCTCCAAGAAGTTCCGGAAGAAGAAAATGTTAGCTGAGACAGATGGGTCTGATGGTGAAGAATCAATAAATGGCATTATCAATGAAAGTGCAAGAAACAAACTCCAGAGCTTCACGCCGTCAACACCGCCACCAACAGTGGTAAATTACAGGACTGCTAAGAGGAGAAAGGGAGTCCCACACAGAGCTCCAATGGGGGGTGGCCTTATTGTAGAATACTACTAATGTTAGGTTGATGGGTTTAGGTGACTTACCAAACAATAATTATACCCAGAAAGATACAACAGTTGTTGCCAGTGCCACTTCCCTAAGTGGCAATATGGCACATCCTTGGACAATATGCCTTATAAAAATTACAATACCTGAGCCCTGTTCACTGAGGCCGGTGTTGGGAACTGTTTCTCTATCTTGTATAGTACAAAATATAGGAGGAAAATCCCAATAAAATAATCATAAAGGAAAAATATAGGTTAAAAATCAAATAACTATAGAATATAGAATGGGAGTAATTTGTGCTGGTGTAAGTGTAA
This sequence comes from Spatholobus suberectus, assembly GCA_004329165.1. Classification (NCBI taxonomy): domain Eukaryota; kingdom Viridiplantae; phylum Streptophyta; class Magnoliopsida; order Fabales; family Fabaceae; genus Spatholobus; species Spatholobus suberectus. The sequence continues at coordinate 92,123,558 of CM014730.1, read as the reverse complement.
GAATAGCAATCATATGTGTTGGTATCTGATGCGCAATGTACAAAGTGGCTTGTAGAAAGTTGTTGTATTTTAGACAATAAAAGTCTTTATCATGATTATTAAAATATTCCCCTGGTTTGGTATATGTCCATCGTTTCGTTTGTGTCCTTTGAAAGACTTGAAAGTGCGGTGTTGAATTGTTGAGATGGTTATGAGTGGTTTAAATTGCAGAATGTATTTGGCTTCCGTTTCTCTTTTTTGCTTTTCATGATTGACTTCTTGTGACTAATTAAATAACAACTAAATCAGTACCTGATTAGTGTAATGTATAGAGGAATAGCGCAATTTATTCAATATATTTAGCCATGTACCACTTAAAAAGTTGATTATCTGTTACAATCTTTAATTTTTTTTTCATTTTCTTCAAGTTATGAACATCATACAAATTAAGTTATACAAGATAAATATTTATTCGACATATAACTTTATTATATATAGAATATCTATTTGCCTAAATATTTGGTAATTTTTATAGGATCATTTTTCTGATCAAATAAACACATGTTTAGTTGATATTATTTCAAAAAATAATCACTTTTTTAAGAACTCTTTCTCACTAAAATTAATTGAACCAATAAGACACTGAATAATTGTTTGGTAATATAAGTTATAAACTTATTATTAAATATGAAAACGCCTCCACAAAACAAGATAAGATATACCGAAACTGACAGTATAGGAATAATAGAGGGACCCGCTGAAGAAAGGAGACCCACCTGTTTTTTCTATAAATCCACAATGAGCCTGGCCATTATCCTTCGGGCTGTGTGGCACACTAGGCCCCTGTATTAAACATATTCAGATAGTGTCTTACACTAGCAATTATTATTAGATTTAATTGTACATTTTAATTTATGTGTAACTTTAGTTGTTTACATTTAATTTTCACAATTTTACTTATTTAAATTACATTTTTACTTCAAAATGTCATCTAATACCAATTAATAAAATGTAATAAAGGTGTAAAATATCATTAATTTGTATAGATTTATAAAGAAAAAATATATAAAATAATTGAATAATAATATCTTTCATTACATTTTTATAAAATTTATTTTTATTTTTTATTTAAATGTTTTATACAATTTTGTCAATTTATACAAATTAATTATACGTTATATTTTTTTTAATTATTAGATGAAATTTTGAGATGAAAAACTTAATCTAAATAATCATAAAATTAGAAGAACTAAATACGAAAATTAAGATTAAAAGAATTAAAAACACATAATTTTAATTTAATGGTTACTCTTTTACAGTAAATAAAAATTTTAGTTGTTAACTATTATGAGAATATGACATTTTATTATTATTAATAACATAAAATGTTTACATTCATAGTAAATTATATTTAAGCCCCTGAGTATTAACTCAAGTGAAGGGTATTACGATATTATTTAGAGCCTAGTGGACATCTAGTTCTACCCTCTTCAACTTGTTTTCTCTCCAAGTTTTAATGGGATAACATTGAGTCCTTTTTTTGGTGGGAAGTGTGTATTAATTAAATAATATTTATTATAAAAATTATAATAATAATAAATGGTATTAATTTTATAATTTTTGAAAATGTTTCATACTAAATGCAGAAAATGTATACAACAAATGATAAGATTTATTATTGTAAATCACAAGGAAACATAAGAAGAGATGTGAATTATGCTTCTTAAAAAATTTATAAATCTTTTCTTAAAACACTTTTAATCAATAGATAAATCCTTTGTCTTAGTTTAAAATACTTTTCTAAAAGTTATTTTAAGTTATAAAACAAAAGGCTTCAAGCAATAATATCAAATGAAACACCTTGCAACCATGGTTGTTGTCATTACGTTATGGATATTTCATTTGGTTGATTTTTAAACATGGTTAAAGGTTATGCACTTTATTTGTTTTCGTTGGGTATCTAAATATAGAGTTTTCTATTCTTTTACGGCGGTGATTTTGTTCGTGCTTTCTTCTCTACTATCGGATAATACTATGCTCACATGTCTCATGCATTATTTCTTTTGAGATGCTCACATGTCACATGTCTTGTGCTTTCTCCTTTACTATTAGATAACATGTATGCTCATATGCATTATCTGTTTATGCAATGTGTGAGTGGCCTTATAGTGTTGAATGAGGTAAAAAAGTGAAGAAATGTTGAAAAAATGAGTGATTATTAAAAAATATTTTTTTGTTATTTAGTATTTTTATTTTTTATTAATTTTAAATTAAATTTATTTCTTATATCTAGTGCTTAAGTATTTGTTCATGCCTACAAATATGTCACTTTTTTTTAGTCCATGTATTTTTTTTTCATTTTTTGTCCATGTAAATTCTTCTTCCTTTTTTTTTTTTCATTTTTAGTTCCTAATTTTTACTTTATTTTTAGTCCTTCTATTATAACAATGACGTGACACTTTTTGCTCACGTGGCACTTTTTGCTATATGACATTGATGACATGGTGCATGATGACATATAATGTCATCATTTGCTAACGTAGAACATGATGTTAACAAATTAATGTTTTTGTAACAGAGTCTGACGATAGGGACTAAAAATGAAAAGTTTGAAACTTATAAGGATGATTTCCAAAAAAAAAAATTAAATGGACAAAAAATGAAAAAATATTAAATTACGAGGACGAAAAATATATTTAAGCCTTCTTTAAAATTACTTATAATTACATATTGAAAGTAATTTTGTGTTAGGACAATTTGAATTTTCACTAGTATAAAAAATGCTTTTACGATGATTTATTTTTGACACTATACATTGGTTTCATGAGTGAATGTAAAATTAGTTGATCTAAAAACTAACTTTTGAGATAAGTTGTGACAATAACCGAAGTAGAAAGTATATTTTAAAAAAGAACAACACTACAATTACATTGTCTCCCATGTATACAATATTATAATTTGAAAACTACAAATACAGATATAAAAACAACACAAAACAATCTCATTTCATTATTTTATACATCTCATATATTCAAATACAAGTGCAGCTTTTCTATTACAAGTACAATTTGACTACTTATCTTTTCTAGTTTTTGTTTGATTGAATAGAAATTCAATTTCTTTCTCTAAGGTAGTCATCCTTCCATCTTTGTTCCATATTTCTATTATTATAAACCTCCATTCGAATCATATTTATTCATATCTGACAAAGTTACCATCTATGTTTTGTACACTCTAATGCCTATTTTCTATCAGTTTTTAGGTTTGCTTCAATAGAAATAGGTGTTGAAGTGTATAAAGCAGTGGTGGTGACTTTATCATTATCACAGATAACTAAATATAACTCGAGTGAGAGGTTTATAATAAAATAAATGTGGAATAAAAAAGAGAGGATGAGAACTACATTTGAGAAAGAATTTAATTCCTATTGGATCAAATGAAAACAAAAAGAAAGAGCAGTCAAATTTCTCGCATTTGACCATAACTAGAAAACAAGAAGGTTCACAATCTCTTTGTTGTTGTAGTAGATCATGACTAGGGATGAAAATAGGAGGCGGGCACTAGTAGTAGTCCCCTGTCACCTGCCTTATATCGCACGAGTATATGTTAAGCAAGTATCTACGAATTTTATATATATTTGTGACTATTTCACGGGTATCATGGATATTTATTAAAATATAAAATTTTAAACAAAAAATAAAATAAAAATAAATATTTTTGAAACATATATTTATACTAAAAACAATAATTTTGTAACATATATTTATATTAGACATAAATAATATCAAAATATATATTTGTACTGAAAATAAATTAAAGCATCTAACTCTATATATAATTAAGAGTATTTAAGTAATTCTAGAGTGTAGGTATCTGCAATTACAAGTACCTTACTATCAATTCCCGCTCTATTAATAAGTGGATACTTATTAAACTATCAATTTTCAATTCATAATGGGTTTTATCTGCAACTATTCATAAGTATGAGTTTTTTTGCCATCCCTAATCATGATGCCTTGAATAAGTTGACGATAATGTTTGAAACCTTCAAACACACAAAATCCTTTAAACAAAATGCACATACACCATCTATATGAAAGATAGCTAACAAGGTTAAGGTTTGAAAATGAAGTCATAATTAGAAAGAGACAAAATATTACCTTACAAAGGAGTGAAGGTTTAACAAACATCTCATGAAACTAGGATTCAAAAGATGAACCCATTGAGAACAAAGAACTTTCAAAAAAAAAAAAAAAAAAGATTGAAGTCATATTTATATAAGAAGAAGATTGATGTTGTTAAGGTGTCTTTATTGTCCACTTGAAAATACTTTTCTCATGGCATTTTGGATTCATCAAACCACAAAACAAGAGTTTAAAAATCAAAATGAAAATAAAAATACAAGTGCATTATTACTAGACTTTTCTAGATTGGTTTGTAGTGCAGTTGATCTAGAAAATGTTGTCAAAAATATAAAAGTTGCATGAGTTGTTTATATTCTACATCGATGGATAAAAAATCAATTTAAAAAATAATTTCTATATTAGTTATTGATACAATTAATCTAAAATATGCTATTTTTTACATCAATTATATAGCAATTCATTTAAAATATCCATTTTAATATTATAAAAAAAAATTTACACCACTTCTCATACTATGTCAGTTTTCATGGATTAATGTAAATTTTCAATATAATTTTTTTAAAATAATGGAAATCATATCGAGCAAAATCATTAAAGAAATAAAATTCTATCAACTCTATGTGTGCTTTTTTTAAGAATTATAATTTGTAAAGTCCAATCAAATGATCATGCTTACCTAATAAGTGTAGTTGAATGGGCAACATATGCTGATTGTAAGAAAAAATTTGAGTTTAATTCTCACATAATACATAATTAGAATTAGAAAGAGGTGCTAGACTTTAAATGTGGCTAAATTCTAGACCAAAAATTAACCTCAATATCTCATAGCCAACCCAAAAATCCAAACTTGTGATAAATAGGGTGAATAAAAAAAAATGATCATGGGTTGTTTGAATGAAATAGGATTACCATTTTTTTTATTTAATTTTTTTTTTGCATTGCACTGATTTAGCTAAATGCACGAGAGACACAGTGCGTACGCACTGACGGCAAAATCGTGCGGTGTGTCTCCGACGGACGTTGAGAGGGTTTTGTTCGGCTCTCTCTCTTAAACCCTAAAACAAAGGGTTTGTTTGTTTTAATTTTGATTGGTTATTATGAGGAAGAGAGAGTTGAACTCTCTTCTCTCTCGCTCTCTCCAATTCCTACACCCACGACCCTTCTGCACATGTTCCCAGCACCCTCTCCCAGGACTGCTTCCCCCGGACGACACTTCTTCGCACGATTCTTCCCCCGATTTGTCGCAACACTACGCATTCCTCCGCAACTCTTTGCTCGATTCCCCCCTCCAAACCCTCGGCTCCGGCGAGTCCTCTAACGACGCCGTATCGATGTCAAACGCAATTAGAACCGGGTTCGGCACCGAAACCCGAAATTTCCTGAGGCAGTTCCGGGGTAGGTTAAGCGAGTCTTTGGTGGTTGAGGTAATGAATCGCGTGAAACACCCTGAGTTGTGTGTCGAGTTTTTCTTGTGGGCGAGTCGCCAAATCGGTTACACCCACACTCCTGTGGTGTACAATGCGCTGCTTGAGTTGCTGTGTTGCAGTGGCAATAACGATAGAGTGTCTGACAAGTTTTTGATGCAAATCAGGGGTGATGACGAGGAACTGCTTCGGAAGTTGCTGAATGTTCTCATTCAAAAGTGTTGCAGGAATGGGTTGTGGAATGTGGCCTTGGAAGAGTTGGGGAGGCTTAAGGATTTTGGGTACAAGGCTTCTCCAACCACTTATAATGCATTGATTCAGGTTTTTCTCAGGGCTGATAAGTTAGATACTGCTTATTTGGTTCAGAAAGAGATGTTGAATTCCGGGTTTGGTATGGATGGGTATACTATGAGTTGTTTTGCCTATTCCCTCTGCAAAGCCGGGAGGGGCGGGGATGCGCTGGCTTTGGTTGAGAAGGAGGAGTTTGTGCCTGATACGGTTTTTTATAATAGGATGATTTCTGGGTTGTGCGAAGCTTCGCTTTTCCAAGAAGCTATGGATATCTTGGATCGAATGCGGTCTAATTCCTGCATTCCCAATGTTGTTACTTACAGGATTTTGCTCTCTGGTTGTTTGGGGAAGGGGCAGCTGGGCAGGTGTAAGAGAATTCTTAGCATGATGATGACTGAGGGCTGTTATCCGAATTGTGAGATGTTTAATTCTCTTGTACATGCTTATTGTAAATTGAGGGATTACTCTTATGCCTATAAATTGTTCAAGAAAATGGTTAAATGTGGGTGCCAGCCTGGTTATCTGCATTATAATATATTCATTGGTAGTATATGTAGCAACGAGGAGCTGCCTGGCTCGGATGTGTTGGGATTGGCTGAAAAAGCTTACAGTGAGATGCTTGATTTGGGGGTGGTATTAAATAAGGTCAATGTCAGCAACTTTGCATGGAGTCTTTGCGGAGCTGGAAAGTTTGATAAAGCCTTTAAGATTATATGCGAAATGATGAGCAAGGGTTTTGTCCCTGATGATAGTACGTATTCTAAAGTGATTGGTTTCCTTTGTGATGCCTCCAAGGTAGAGAAGGCTTTTTTGTTGTTTGAAGAAATGAAAAAGAACGGCATTGTTCCCAGTGTTTACACTTATACTATTTTAATTGATAGCTTTTGCAAAGCTGGTCTCATTCAACAGGCTCGCAAATGGTTTGATGAAATGTTAAGAGACGGTTGCACCCCAAATGTGGTGACTTATACTGCTCTTATTCATGCATACATGAAAGCAAGAAAGGTGTTTGATGCAAATAAACTATTTGAGATGATGTTGCTTGAAGGTTGCAAGCCTAATGTTGTTACATATACAGCTTTAATTGATGGTCATTGCAAGGCTGGGCAGATTGATAAAGCTTGCCAGATCTATGCCAGAATGCAAGGTCACATAGAATCCTCTGACATAGACATGTATTTTAAGCTAGATGACAACGATTGTGAAACACCAAATATTATTACATATGGGGCTTTGGTGGATGGTTTATGCAAAGCAAACAGGGTTAAAGAAGCCCGTGAATTATTGGATACCATGTCAATTCATGCTTGTGAGCCTAACCAAATAGTGTACGATGCTCTTATAGATGGGTTTTGCAAGACTGGAAAGCTTGAGGATGCGCAAGAGGTGTTTGTAAAGATGTCAGAGCGTGGATACACCCCAAATTTGTATACCTACAGCTCTTTAATTAATAGTCTGTTTAAAGAAAAACGATTGGATCTTGTTTTGAAAGTGTTATCCAAGATGCTTGAGAATTCTTGCGCTCCCAATGTTGTTATTTACACAGAGATGATTGATGGCCTCTGTAAAGTTGGAAAGACAGAAGAAGCTTACAAGCTCATGCTTAAAATGGAAGAAATGGGTTGTAATCCAAATGTTGTAACTTATACTGCAATGATTGATGGCTTTGGTAAATTAGGAAAAATTGAACAGTGCCTTGAGCTATTTAGGGATATGTGCTCAAAGGGTTGTGCACCAAACTTTATAACCTATAGGGTCTTGATAAATCATTGTTGTTCCATTGGCCTTCTTGATGAAGCACACAGACTTCTAGATGAAATGAAACAAATGTATTGGCCAAGGCATTTATCAACTCACCGTAAAATTATTGAGGGCTTTAACCGAGAGTTTATAACCTCGATTGGGCTTTTAGATGAGCTGAGTGAGAATGAATCAGTGCCAGTTGATTCTTTATACAGAATTTTGATTGATAATTTTATCAAGGCTGGAAGACTGGAAATTGCCTTGAATCTACTTGAAGAGATTTCGTCATCTCCAAGCCTTGCAGTTGCCAACAAATATCTATATACTTCTTTAATTGAGAGTCTATCACATGCAAGTAAGGTTGATAAAGCCTTTGAGCTTTATGCAAGCATGATAAATAAGAATGTTGTTCCAGAGCTTAGCACATTTGTCCACCTCATCAAAGGCCTTACCAGGGTTGGTAAGTGGCAAGAAGCACTACAATTATCAGACAGCATTTGCCAAATGGTTTGTCACACTTGCTCTAACTTTGTAAAGTACAAAACAACACAAGGATAAATTTTCCATGACATTTTGCTGAGTTATTGTAAATATGTTAACATTAAGCACTTTCTTTATGCATTTAGTGGTAAAAATATTTGTTGAACTTGCCATGGCATTCCTTACAAAACTGCTTAGTAGATGTACTAGATCCTTCAGTTATTATTTTGGCATGTTTATTCTGACCCCCTTTCTTTTGCATTTTCTATGAACATTGCAGGATATCTGCTGGCTTCTTGAAGAGGCAACCAACACGAAGTAGATTTCTGATGTACAGAACTGCAGATTGAATGTGAGTTATGTAACTGAAGGAAAATGAATACAGGTAGGATAGAAGAAATGGTTAACCTGGTAAGAGGTTGCTCTCTCGTAATCTCTAATATCTTATGATGCCTTTCATTTATTATTGATCTTCATTTGCAGATGTGGGTTTTTGCAGTTCAGGTAAAAACAACAGTGATAATGGAAGCAGAAACATGGGATTTTGAAGAAATCTCAAAAAGATGTTCTTTGTAATCTGTTAATCTCCAAGTTTCAAAATCATGTGTATTTATCCACCTATCATTACGTCGTGCCAGGGGCGATGATTAAGCATACTAATTGATGCCAAGGTATATAAAAATTAAACTTCTACCCTTGATATCTTTTGGAGCAAATTAAATCTCAGTAATGTTTTTGTTATTTGCTAATATTCTAGAAAGAGGAAAAAATTATATTAAGTGTTAGACACTTGCATTAAAGAACCAATGAACTGATATTGCTATAATGAATTTTTATGGAATAAGTTTGACCTTTTTCTGGATATATTCACCTAACAGTAGGTTTTTCATCCTATCATTTGCAAATAGAGCTTCAGTGTTGGTTCCAAAGATCTATTTGTGGCCAGGCATTTGCACGGCAGATTCATTTTCTGATACATGAACAGGCTGTTAATTGTTTTTGCTTTTTCTGTTTTGCTATTTTACCATTTGGTAAATTAGAAATTCTTTGAAATTTATGAATACAGAATGGCAAATCATTTAGGACTATTTTTTTGTTACACTAACCAATCATGTGCACTATACTATTAGCAAATATGCTTACTTTTTTTTGTTTTTGGTCAAACTAGCTATGCTCAGGGTTTAGTTGTGAAACTGGTAAAATTTAAAGTGAAAGTCATCTTTATGTGTAATATTTCTTGTCTGTTTTTGAGGTTCAGAGACAAATTATCATATGTTTTTTCATTATGAAGTAGCTTGGCAGCTAAGGAATCAGCTTTTTGGGCATTTTTGAGGAGCAAGGAGTTTGGGAAGTATCCTTGGTTCAATTTTTTTCTATTCAATTGAGAGACTGGCCATTAGAAGGAATGCAAAATGGTCCGGTATTGTCCTCTTTTTGCAGAGTATAGTGTCTACAGGTGGACTTAGTGATCATGGGTTAGAATCAATATTCTTTTTGCAAGGCATGGTGTCTATAGGGGGACTTGGTGGTCATGAGTTAGGGTCATGGAAATAGCCCCCCCACTCACTGTGTACACCTGACCTCTCTGGACCTCACAGTGGTGGAATCTTCGTGCACCAAACTGCACTTATTGTTTTGGTGGTGAATATAGATAGATTACAGTGCCAAGGCTTTTCATTAGAAAGCATCATCCCTCTCATCTTTGGCGCGAGAGTTGTGTTCTTCCTTTTCACATCCTCTTGGCCGTCTTAGGACTTAGGAGGACTTGTTATCCTCTGTTTTGGCTCTGACTCTCTTAATGAATGATGTTATAAAATAAAAATAAAAAAATGAGTGTGTCAAGAAATTGATTCAGAATAGGATCAAAGGTAATGCTTCAATTTGGAATGTGTCTGCACAAGGCTTCCTTGAAAGAGACAATCACATCATGGTTTCTTTATAATGGAGTGCTCAGATGACTTTGTGAACGGGTTATAGCTTCAGTCAGTCTAGAGTATACTAATCACTCCCAGATATATGTTTTCTGGGGACATTCTACTCTACTCGAGACTTGGTGCGCTGCGGTCACTGAATCCTTCACCATTTAAAGTGATCAAGTTGGTGCGCTTGTAAAACTAGCATGGCAAGTGATTTTATCATTGGTTGAGCATGGACTGATCTTGTGTATGTACTACCATTGTAATTCATTCTAAATAAATACATGAGGATCCTACTTCACAGTTCACACATGTTGTTCTTCTACCTTTGTCTCTCTGCTTACCTAGATTATTTTTTTCTTTTTCTTTTTTATTTTTGGTTGGGGAGAGGGGGGGAGGTTCATTTAAGGATCGAACACAATGAGGCCACGGCTTTAACCACTGAGGTGAAAGTCTCGGCAGCAAAGATTGATCTCCTTGTTTTGATGGTGCGTGTATTGACGTATTCTATGCTGCCCAGTGAGTTCATGAAAGGTTTTGTCACTTCTATGTCAACATAGAGGGTCCGGAAGGGTGAGATTCTGTTTGGGTCTGGATTCTCTGCAGTTACAGAAGTGACTGTTTTCTCTCCTGCTTCTCTTTGGGTTCGACTTAGGCCATCTCTTTTAGTGTATTGGACTATATATAGTATAACAAGACTTAAATAATGAGATTGTTTCATGAGTTAATGATGTTTTTATTTCCTGAAAAAAATTTAAATTTTGGTTTTATTTCCTAACTTTTAAAATCAATAGTTTTCGTTTTTGTAGTTTCGAAAATACTCAAACTTTAGTTTCTAGAGCTAATTCTTTTTCTTCCTACGTAAAGACCGAAGTTTGGATAAAACTAATGTTCTAATAGTTGGGAGACTAAAATCAAAATTTGAAAAAGACTAAAAACACTATTAGTCCTTATTTTACAAATATAGAATACACATTGCAACCTATTTATGGACCAGCAAAGTTGAGGCCGAAAGGAGTGATGAACAGGTTTTCGGGTAAAAGCAACGAGCTTCAAGATTGGAATAATGTAAGCGACGGATGCTACTGTGGACAAAGAGAAGAAGTGGTTTATGGTGGACAAATTTGTATTTACCGTTAGATATATTATTAGAATATTATGTGGTTCAGATCTATTTACTGCTACTTGTTATATCTGTTAAATTTATTTTTAATCTTTTTAGAAGATAAATGTATTTTACATTATTGTCCCTTATTACAAAATAAATGACTTATGGTTCAACACCAATTCTTGCTAGAAAAAATGGATCTCCGGTGGTTTACCCCGAGCTACTGTACTCCTCGCCCAGATGCTCCTTTTCTCCTCCATCTCTTCCCCCTTCATCAAACCCCCAAAACTTCATGCACCCTCTCCCCCAATTCATCAAACCCCCAAAATTTGAACAAGCAGCATTGCATAACAGAGCCAAAAAACTCCATCAAAGCAAGCAAAAGCCCAAAAAAAAAGAAGAAGAAAATGACTGATAAATGGGTATCAATGGGATAATCACCAGGAACCCTAATCACAATTTCATTGCAACAAAATGGGTATCAATGGGATAATCACAACAAAGTAACAATATCTTCGCCTTTACAGTGAACATCAAACTACAATAACCGATAAATAAACCAAAAGTAAAAGAAAAAAAAAAGAACAAATTGTAAAGAAATCATGCGAAAACGCAAGATCCGCCACGAATGGTGACAATGATGGAGTATTGCGCAGAGATGTAAGATCCGTTGCGGACGGTGACGATGATGGCGAATCGCACGACAGAGATGATGACGGCGAAGGAGAAGTAACGAACCAAAATGTTTCTCAAGGCGCTGCGTTTTGCTGTGGGTGTGACTTTATGGATCTGTGTGGTGTGACCAGAGAGAAGAAGAAAAAAGAGTTCTTCGAGAGAGAGGTTATGGTCGGAGAAGCTGTGGAGTTCCAGCCAGATTTCGGTGTCGAGGACGCCAACAATGACGTCATCGGCATAGTCGGTGTTGGGCCAGAGGCCAAAGGAGTCGACCAGGCCGAGGAAGCAAGGGTGCAGGTGGTGTGGGGGTGGTGGATTTAGTTGAGCTCAACGGAGAGGATGCCGGGGTGGCGGTGGAGGTTGACTCGTATAGTCATAAAGCATAAGGTGTTTAGGTTTTCATTAAATCAAAAGGGCATTATGGTCATTCTAAATTTAAAAAAAAAAAACTGAAATGAAAAAAAAAAAAAAAAACCTGCTATTAAAGGTTAAAGTTGGTTGTCCACAGTAGACTATATGCTTCACTTGCTCACCGTAGCACCCGTCTAATGTAAGCATATGCAATCTCAATATTGGTAAGAAAAGAAGGCCAAAAAATAATCAGTAACACTGGAAAGAAAGTACACGTAAGTTTTCTTACAAGTTCGATGTGAAAGCTGCACATTGCGAGTGTAATAAAATGGAGTAGCAAAACTTTACAGCAATTTGAATTAAAAACAACAAAATTGAGCTAACCAAAGCCACGTACAAAAGTAGTACCTGCATTTCCAACTATTCTGACTGTTACAAATTGAAGCTGGAATATATATAGGCAATACTAAGATATGGAAGATCTATTAGATAACGTGTGTGATGTGGAGATGCTGGAGTTTATGTGGAGACTTTCAGCTTTCAAGGACGTGTATTTGTAATGTCATGTAAGAGTGGATAAGCTGAGGGCATGAAAGCCATTCATAAAACAATTTTGATTGCTTTCATTTACTTGGGGAACCTGCAACTGCTCCAAATCCATATTTGTTCTCAATTGACGCATGTATTGTGTTGCAAGGCATACCGTCTTGCAGGAGAAATTATTAAGTAGTCCTGGACTACCAAGTGTCTATGGTCTCAGTCAATATGTTTATAACACATATTTAACTTTTACAATTCACGAAAAAAAATTAATAACACTTGATTATATGTCATATGAAAATTAATAAAAATCATGGTGGTCCAAGACTACCTAATAATTTCTCGTCTTGCAAACCTCATCAAATGTATTTTGGCCTTCAAGACGACCATGTAGTTGACGGTGATTTTGGGGTAGAAGCCACCTTCAATAATGAGACCAACTGCAACCAGAGAATCAGACTCCACTTCAAGGGATTAATTTGAAACCTCTTTCTAGAGCAATTTTAACACCATGAGTGATGAATAGCCCACAGTTCAGCCAGCGTTTACTATAGAACAGACTCCGATTTGTATGGCATAAGCCATAATGAAGTCCCCTTGGCCCAATTGAAGAATAAGCACCATCAAAGTTTATCTTGATGTTTCCAAGCAAATCCTGATGAAGAAGGAATAGGAACGTCCTCCTTTGGATGAAGGTTGGGGAATATCTCCTGCATTCTTTGCAAATCCCGCATGAAGCAGTTAAGTTTATTCACCGTGGATGAATTCTGAATCCAATTGTTGTTAACAAACCATATTGTTCCTCCTCTTCCAAACGTGATCCATACGGTTTTTAATGATACTTCCCCTTCAATCACCTTTTAACTTTGTCATATGAAAAAAATTTCTTTCATATTTCATGAATTAAAAATATTTAATATGTTTTAAAAATAATTAAAAAGATCGACAAACCATTTAGGTTTTAAATTTTTTATATAATAAATAAATGACAAAGTAATTGATTGTATTGATCATAGTTGTAAAAACTAGACCGCACCGGCCGATTCAACCAGAAAACCGGTCCTATCTCCGGTCTAATTAAACCAGAAAACCAGCCAGGCAAAAAACCGATCTATGAACAGGTGAACCGGTAAAAAACCGGTTTGTAGCGGTTCAATAAAAAATGTCTAATAAAATATTATTTTGATGTTTTTTCTTTAAAAAAATGAAAATCAACCTAAAATATTTGTCATTTTCTTTTTTATTCTAAATATAAACTTGTTTTTATTAATAATTATTGATGTGTATTATTAAAACTTGGACTTAAGTATTATGACATATTTAATTTGAACTTTTTTAGGTATTGTATATGTTAAGAACTTATAAAATTATATTTATTTTTAGTTTTTAATATTGTAAAGTTATGATATTATATTTTTTTTAATTTTTTATGTATTATTTAATTATTATTATTATTATTATTTTATTAATACCAGTTCGACCACAGTTCAACTCCGGTTGAACCATTGAATCTTGAATCAGTGACTTGATCGGTTCAATAACCGGTCCGGTTTTAAAAACATTGGTATTGATTATAATTCTCATATTAAGTCTCCATTTTTTTATATATAATTTGACACAATTTTTTTTATTTTTTTGAATGGAAGATGAATATTCTTTCAATTGAATGCTATGATAATCATACGCTAAGAAAACATTACAATCATAATAAAATGTGGAAATTAAACTCATCTCCCACCTCGTTTTTTAAAATGACACTTACCCCGTTTTTAATTTTTAAATAAATATTCACCTTCCTTATTTGTTTAATCAAATGACATTTTCTCCTTATTTTGTTTAATCAAATGACATACACTACTGCAAAACAACATGTTACTTTGTTAATGGGAGACACCATAGGAGTTTTTTTTTTTTACAACTTTACACCCCAATGACCCCACAATTCTTAAAAAGGGAAAAACAATTGTATGTTGCAAAGGCAAAACTATATTGTGTGCCTTTGGATTCTCAACAGTTTTATTATTAATTATTAGTGAAGTGTTTGTTTTTTCTTTATGTTTCACTCAATTTTTTTTTCTTTTCACCGTGTGTTTTTATTTATTTTGGGGAGAGGTATTGGTATAGGAGCCATATATAAATGAAGAAGAATACCAAAATTTTAAATGATTATTCTTCTATGTTATCTCACAGGATGTAAGTATTTTTCACAAACTTAAAAAGTTGTGAATGTCATTTAAGATCTCATGAGAGAGGTTGGTTCAATTTTTGGTATGTTTGGTTTTAAAAAAAATTGAAAGGAAAGAAAGGGAGAGGGAAGAAAGAAAAAAAGAGAGAAGAAAAGTGAAATGATTATGTAGGTTGTTTGTTAAAAAAGAAAATAGAGGAAATTTTTCTTTCCTTTGTTTGGTTATATAAAAAGTGAAACGAAATTATATATATATATATATATATATATATATAGGGACGTATCATTTTTAATCCCTTTTAGTCCTTGTTGTAGGATCTAAAAGAGATTAAAATGATATGTATAGAGACTAAAAAGAATTAAAAATGATATATGTAGGGACTAAAAGGAAATGTTTTTAAGTATAAAGACTAAAAGAGAAATTTTTTATAACTATAGGAACCAAATGAATAATTAAATACACACACACACATATACATATATATAGTTACATAAATATCCTTAATAAAAACAAAAAAAAATTAAAATAACGACATTTTGTTCTTTTCATTATAAAAAGTAACTTTCCCACCTCTTTCTTGCCAATTAGATGGAAAACAAAAAATGTGTGTCCCACTTAATTTTTTTTTATCATTTCTTCCTCTTTAAAGAGGAACCAAATAAAAGAACGAGCATCTAATTTAATCTTCTTCATCATCTTTCTTTTCTTTCTTGCATATTCACTTGCTCCAAACAAAGTGTTATTTGGATTCAAGTCTTGTGAAAGTCTAATCAAGTAGCGGATGCGTTAGTCAAGTATGGTTTGGATTTCTAGCACTCACGTCTTATGGTTGATGTAGCGCCTAGTTTTATTTGTAATGCCTTATTGGCGGATATTGCTTATAATAGCTTTCCTAGAGATTTCTAGGTTTTAATAAAGTTTCTAATTCACCAAAAATAAAAAGTGTAAATAAAATCAAAACTTTCCATACAAGCATGTTAAACGTATTTCTAACTAAATCAATATGTATTCTGTCAAAAAAAAAACCTAAATCAATATGTATTTCACCCGAGAAATGATACTACACATGTTTTGCATGACAATTCACATCAAATCCACCTTATATATTAAATTAGAACCTCTATTTCTCACTATAGTGTTTTTAGCTGTTATTCTTCAACGAGAGTATTTTTAAGGATTTTTTTTTAACCTCTCATATATTTTAATCTATTATTTTTCAATATCTTTAGTTCTAAATTCAATTTTAATATTTTTTAAAATAAATTATCAATAACTAGAATGATGTTGCACCACAATATAAACTATATATTATATATTTAAAATATAATTTATATGTTAAAAAATATTTATTTATTATGAATTTTAATTACGATATAATTTATATTATATATTCATAAATATTTATTTAGCATAAACTAGTATTTTAACCTGTGCATTGCACATAATAAACATTTATTTTATAT
This sequence comes from Spatholobus suberectus, assembly GCA_004329165.1. NCBI lineage: Eukaryota > Viridiplantae > Streptophyta > Magnoliopsida > Fabales > Fabaceae > Spatholobus > Spatholobus suberectus. The sequence continues at coordinate 92,107,257 of CM014730.1, read as the reverse complement.
AATATAAATTTATAATAAATAAATATTTATGAATATATAATATAAATTATTTTATAATTAAAATTCGTAACAAATAAATATTTTTGAACTTATAGATTATATTTTAAATTTATAATATATAATTTATATTGTGATAGAATGTCATTCTAACTATTGATAATTTCTTTTAAAAAAATCTTGAAATTCAATTTAAAACTAAAAATATTGAAAATGATAGATTAAAAGATATGAGAGGTTAAAAAAATTCCTAAAAACACTCTCGTTAAAGAATGATAACTAAAAATGTTCTTGTTAAAGAATGACAATTAAAAACACTCTCATACAATATGAAATAAATATTTATTATATGCAATGTACAGGTCAAAACACTAACTATATTAAAAATCAATTAGAGTTAGCCTAACAATGAAGAATAGTTTGCACAATGTTTTAAGTTTTAATCTTATTGTTGCCATTGTACACCTAAAAAAACTAAAAACTAAGATGTTTTGTGCACCAATGAACAAAAACTTAATTTTTCTATCATAAAAGTTACCATATTTTAAAAAAAAATCTCTAATAAAATTTGAATTTAGTAAATACTTCAAGAGTTATGCATTATAGTTTTATATATTTAAAATAAATACAATAACTTAAAATTGTTGCTCAAAAAAAAATAAAATCTTACACTTTTTATAAGAATTAATCAATACATTTCAAAACTAAAATATTAGGATTGATTTTTAAAAATTGAAATGATAGAAAAATTAAAGTTTATTGAGAAATTTATTAAATTATAATTTTTTTTGTTTTTAAAAATTATTCTAATGAACTAATTTTTATTAATCTTATGTGATAGAAAAAAAGGCTAAAATATATTTAGCGTAAAAGCTTCATAGTAAGAGAGCAGAAGTACAAGTTAGTTTGTTGAGTGATTATCGAGAAGCATGAAGCATAGCAGCAAAGGAAGTGTGTGTCTAATTCGATTCCAGAAAGTTCAAGCAATTGGGAGAAATCATTGATGGGAACAAAACCTTCTCAAAATTTGTTACCCTCCAAACACAACTTCTCTTATAATTTGTTTCATGTGCATGATTTATATAACCTGCTACAATTTTTATTTTAGTTGATTTTTTTTTCTGGTTTGCAATATTAGATATGGAATTGATATCAGATTATCAAATAGTTTTTTTTCATAAATCCTAAGAATATTTCTTTTGGTTTGCAGTCTATTCATTTGAGTTTCAGGTGATTTGTCTTTATTTATTACTCCTTATATTCCTTCTAATCAAATCTATAATTTTTTGTTTATCCTTGATTTTTTGAAAATTTTCATTATAAATACAAATTCTAAATAGACCATATACTAGCATATGACCTTGAATAAAAGAATTTATGCATTTTTTTTCATTGTTTTTTCTTTGTTTTTGTATTTTTTATAATTGTTTTAGTATTATTTTACTTTGTATTTGTAATATTTTTAGTTATGTTACGATATATGGTGAGTAGCTTAAAAGCTATTGTTGAAGCTGAGAGTAAGCTAAAATGGGGAAGCATAGGCCTTATTGATATTAGCCACAATAAAATTTGGTTAAACGACACTCGATTTTTTCTTAAGAGAAGGTGAAAGTTTGGATGGATTTATGATCACTTAAAAACAATCCCTTACTGTCTTAAAATGCAACTTGTGGATGACATGCAAACCTATAAGATGGATATTATTATTAATATGAAGTTTAATATTTTTAATTGTCAAGCCTCTACAGAAAATATAATGTAATTATGATCATGATTTGGTCCTTAGATTTACCATGTATGTTGTACCCAATGAAAGGTCAATTAGAGAAATGTATATGAAAATCAATGTTACTCATACAATTGCACAGTTATTATGCTATTAGTTGAAATATAGTGTAGCAAAGAGTTGTGTGCTTTCTTTCAATTTTTTCTTATTTTATTTATGGATTAGGTTTTATGTTGTTACTTAGCATTTTAATTTTAATTTTTACCTATGTGTAAGGGTTGGATTTTTTACCAATGGTGTCTTTTTTTCTCAATGATAAAAATAAAAATAGAATTGAGTGTGTTAGGATAGATTTTATTATTTTTTTCTTTAAAAATGCATGTCGATTTTTAAATATGTATACATGATTTTTCTTCTCTTAAAATTAACTAACAAACAATCAAGATTAAATATATATAATTAAAAAAGATAAAATAGAACAAGTAAAGATAAAAAAGGTTAAACAAAAGACATTTTCTTACCTTTTTTATTTTTAATTTCTAAATTATTGTTTATTTGTCTTTACAATTGTTTTATATCTTTTACTTACAATTATTTTATTTTAGATGCTTCATTTTTTCAATAAGATTATTAAGTAAAATTATTTTTTACTATAAAAGGATTGAGTACAATTGTTGTTCTATATCATATTATAAACTTTTGAGTAAATTACACTAACATTTTCTGAGATTTTTTCAAATTACACATGATATCCCTATTTTTTCTATCCCTACACTAACCACATTAATTGTTTGAAAAATATTACATCGTATACCCCTATAAAGAAAGTTGTTGTAAACATTAAAAAAGCAAAAGAATTGTGTGTAATCTAAAAAAATCTAAAAAGGTGTCGATGTAATTTACTCAAAACTTTTTTACCATACATATTTTTAATATGACTATTTATTTATATTTTTAGTTTATTTTATTTTTTTATTATTTATTTTAATTTATTGTTTAATATATTATATAATATTTAAATATATATAATTTTAATTAATTTTATTACTATTAAATATTTTATTATAATTAATTATAATTATAACATTTACATAAAGGATTTGATATCTAAAAGCATATCAATGGTGATTTTATAATAGATAATTCGATAGAATTATAAATACATCATACTAAGGAAGGATGTACAAATATTAATAACCCAAATGAATCTGATGAAATAAAAGCCCACCCAAAATAACTAACCAATTTAAAATAAATAATTCTAATTTTTTACAAAATCTTCTAATTAATTATAGTACTTATTAAATAAAGAAAATATTAAATACTTTTTAAGTTTTTAACACATTGAATATATTTTTTTTATTTAATACTTTCTCTTTAAAGTATTAGAAATTAGTTTTTAAAATAACTTTAATTGGACTAATTTATGGACATATTAGAGGTTTTTTTTAACCAAAATAATATAAAAAAACATTAATTCCCAAACTATTACATAAGAACCCCCCCTTCTCAAGGCCCAACTTCCCTCCATCAATTTGTTATTTTTTTGTTTTGCCCCTTAGAATTCAGGTCTTGGGGACCCAACTTCGTAAGGGAGTCTTTTTTTTTTTTTTGGGTTTTTGAAGTTGTTAATTTACTTTTAATTATGGTGTAATTCTATGGTCCAAAAAAAATTGAAATTGTGGTTATATAATACATTGATCGGTTAATTAAAATAAATACAATAAAGGAAGAATTTAATTAAGAAGATTTATATTATTTACTCATTTTGTAAAATAATTTTAATTTTAATAATTACTTTAATTATGAGGTAAATTTGTGGAAAAAAAATTAAAATTATGGTTAAATAAGTGGTTAATTGAAAAAAAATACAATAAAGGAAAAAATTAATAAAAATTACATAAGAATAAAAATCATTGGGGTTGCATTGACATTTTAGTACGGTTAGGACATTTATTTTCAGTATGTCCTAGGGTGTGACATGCCGAACATCTTTTTAGTTGACCTATTTATCTGAAGTCCATTTTAGTATGTATGAGAGTTGATTTTAGGTGTCCACTAATATTTTTACGCATGGCTAAATCCTGGGAGAATTCCGATCTGTGATATGTTAACCATGACCCTTTGTGTGTGGAACTGAACACCACTATGGAGATTAAGGTTATGTTTGGCCAAACTTTTTTTTCGCTTAAAAGTTACTTTAAAACTATAGCTCAAAATAAGAGCTTTAAAAATAAATTAAAAGTTGTTTGGTATTTTTTTTTTAATTTTAAAGCTCTTTTTAAGCTAAAAGTTGTTTGGTAAATTTGTTTAAAATTTTAAATTTATTTAAAACAAATTGTCTCACTCAATAGAATAATATATACATTGATAAAATAACAAAATATTATACAAAGTTAATTTTTAGTTTCAATTATGTAAAATTAATTTAATCAACACAAATTTATTTTAATGATAACAAAAATACTTAAAAGTATTAAAATAAATAAATTTAAAATTTATAAATTTAAAAATGTTAAAAATATTTTAATTAATAAAAGTTAATTTTAAATATGATTTATAAATATTTTATTATATATAATACTAATGACAAATGTATTAATTACAAAAGATAAAATATTTTTAAAATATGTATTATTTTTCAATAATATTTTAGAAGATAAAAAAAAATTATTTAAATAGAATTCAACAATATCGATATATATTAAATCGTATTTAGCAAATAATCCAAAAATTATTTAATAAATATATTATTGTAATTAAAAATGAAAAGACTTAACTACGAGTTAAGAGTTAAATAAAATCTGAAATCTAAATTAAATTTAAAGAATAAACATCATAAATATTTTTAAATATAAAAGTTTTATTTAACTATATTATTTACTCATTTTATTAACTTTTTTATTTCATGTATTAAATATATTTAAAATTTTTAATTTTAAAAATATAAAAAATTAATTCAATTAATAAAAATTAATTTTAAAGATAATTTACAAATATTTTATTATATATAATATTAATTAAATAAATTTAAGTATTAATTATAAATGTTAAATTGTTTAAAAAAATTATATTATTGTTTAATTAAATTCCAATTAAAATTAAATTAAAAAAAGAAAAAGACCTCCGTAAGAGGTCAGGTCTCTATGACCCGAATTCTAAGGGTCAAAACAAAAGAAAAATAACAATTTGATGGAGGGAAGTTCGGCCTTGGGAAAAGGGATTCTTACATAAACAGAAAATTGATGTATTTTGGTAAATAATATTGTATATGTAGTGGTGCGGGAATTAATGTTTTTTATATTATTTTGGGGAAAAAAAACCTAGTGTTTAATGATCATGCATTGTTGGTGTAAAAAATTTTACACTCTCAACCAATCAAAAATCACCATTGATATGACTTTTAGGGTCCGTTTAGTGGCCAGAATATGATAAGATAGGATAGGATAACTATCCTATTCTGTTGTAATCGGTTGTTTGTTGGGTTAGTAGGATATGATAATTTTATCCTATTCCTTACTCTATGCTGTTGCTTTAATGTATTTCTTATTTTAAAGAAAGAGCTAGGTTAGAAAGTAACAATATAAGATAAGTTTTCTCTTTATATATATATATATAACAAAAAATATATAATAAATATAATATACAGTAATATATATATTAATTAATATATAATAATAATAATTTTGACATGTAAATTTAAAGTATATTATTGATTAAAATATTAAAAATTAAATAATAATTATTCAAATATTTTTTAAATAAAATTATTTGAATAATAAATATAATTTTTAAAAATCTTCTATAGTTTTTTTATAATTTTTACAAAAGTAACTACATAAATAAAAAATAATATTATATAGTTTAGTTAAATTGTAATTTTTTGTAAAAAAATGAAAAATTAAATTAAAAGTTACTTTTAGAAAATTGTATTTAATTTTATGAAACACTAATCTTGTCATTTAAACATAATTTATATTTTATCGTATTGTTATCTTATATATACCAAATATTAAATAAGATTATAGTCTATCTTGTTTTTATCATATCATGTTCTTATCCTATTCTCCTTTCCTCTCATATTTTATTCTATCTTGGCCATCAAATCAGCCCTTAAAGAATTTATTATAAAAGTCAATAAACTTACAATAAATGATAGTTTGTGATTGAATGATAGTGTAAAATTTACACCGTCAATATATAACATGTTTTCTCAAAAACCTATATTGGACAGCAATTCCATTACACACACTTTTTTTTTTTTTTAATTAAGGTGCAGCAGATGGGCAAATACATAGCACTCTCTCATCTCCGCGTCAGAACGTCACAGCGTCTCTCAGTCTTACTTATTTTTTTCTCTCTAATCTCTTCGTTTGCGTCGCATATTGAACGATTTTGTATTTTGGGTTCTCTTTTGGGTGCGATTCTGATTCTCTTTTACTTTCTCTTCTCTTACTCTCATCTTAAATCATGTCCTGATTTTCCCTTTTCTATTTGGTGCCGTCACGTTTTGATTTCTCTCTTTATGGATTCATCTTCTTCCGTTTACCAGTTTGATTACCACAATTATTAATTACTAATTATATTATTATCATTACCAGTGCAACACTAATTGTGTTTAACTGTTATTGTTAAGCATTCATCTTGTGTGTATCGTTTCATGTTTGGTTCTTTGATTTTCTTTTGAAATTGATGGATTTGATGTTTTCATACTTTTAGGATCGATGGATTTTAGAGATGGAGCTCACACGTTGTCCCACAAGTTGTCTCGTTGTATTGTCACTGTAAGTCTTCAGTTTTTCATATCCTTGAGCCCAATGTTCATGAGTAATTCTTTGCAGACAGAGCTCTAGGCAATAATTAATTATATTAGAGCCTTTTGATAAAGTAAAATATATATTTCAAAAAATTATTTAAAAATTATTTTTCTTGCTCTTTTATGCAAAATCAGCTATTCAATTTGTATAATCAAATTTAGGTTTTTTTTTAATTGATGAAATAGCTAAATTATTCAATTTAGTTTTTAGACATATTTGAAAATGTGGTCACAAAGAGATTGACTTCAAAGACTCCCAAGTGCTGTAATCCAAGCATACTGTTTGTGTACTCAAAATTAGACCATGACAAGAGTAAAAAGACAACAAAGACTATCTACATACTGAATTAATTAACAGATCTGTAGTCTGTACCTATTCTTGAAGAAACTGGTAATCTAAATCTACATGTGTGTACAAAACTGGTAATTATGCTTATGACATTTTTAAGTATGACCTGATTCTGTTAACAGGGTCAACGCTAGTAGTGTATCAAGATTCCAATTTAAATGCATGTTATCGGTGCTTCATATTTGGTCTATATATTGTTGAACACAATGAGATTTAACATAAATGGTTAATCTATGCAACTGAGCATATACTTTTCCATTCAATCTAAAATTTAAAAGTCCATTCATTGTGTGTTTTAAGGCTTGTACAGATTGGAAATCTCGGGCTTCAACTGCTATGGTACATTCTGCAAATAACTGTCAGCGCATGGTATTCCATATCAGTCGTGGGTAATTTGTTTAAAAGCTATTTCATCTCTTGTGGAGTATTAAAGAAATACAAGTCACTTCATTTAGGAAAGGTTCGGTACCTTGCCATTGTTATAGAAAGTGAAGAAGCTTGTCAGATTTCCAAAGTTGTTAAACTTTTGCAGTGGCTGGACACTATTGGTGTAAAGAATGTGTGCCTCTATGACATGAATGGTATGAAAGGTTTGGAGAATCAGTGATGTTAAAGTTTCTTTTACTCAGGCCATATAATAGTGTTTTCCTTGAACTCTACATTCTAGGAGTATTGAAGAAGTCTAAGGAAACCATATTTCAAAAATTGAAGAATGCAAAATCCATAGAGGTACCATATAATTGTTTTTCCCAGCAGATTGCTTCTTTCTTAATATATTAATAAATCTGTCTCCTGGTTTATGATGTTAACCTGCCTGTGAACAGTGTTTCTTATATGTTTGCCATATTAATCACAGTTTGAGTATTTCTACCTTTGCCTCATTTTATTTTGACTGATTCTTTGATTTGTTTCTACTGTTCATATACAGGGGATGAGGAAGGATATAAACAAATTTTTATTTAGATTCTGGGAGATGATGTGTCCTAGATTAAGTTGGTTTTATGCATGAAATTTGTCAAATGCATCTGATATCATTTCCACTTGTCCTTGGCTTAAAAAGTTCGTAAATATACTGTATTTGACAACTTATGGATGTATTATCTAAGAAAATTATTGATAGGAAGATGAAATACATGCTTCTGTTGATATATTATATAAGCTACGTGGCTCTCAAATCTTGAATCTAGACTTTATGCACTATTATGATATGGTGAAAATTAGTGGAGAGAAAGGCAAAGGGAAGAAAATGAGGCTAGAAAGTTATTTTATATTTTAGGTATTTGGATGGTAGGTTCAAAACAGGAGTGACAGAAAATAAGCATGAGAAGAGTAACCTTGTGCCCACTAGAAATTTTTCTCTAAAGACAAGGTGAAAAGGAGAGAACAGACTTTGTACAGGAACCGCACTTTTTTTTTTCCTCCCAATAATAAGAAAACTGATTATATTTTCTTCCTTTTCTTACTCATTTAAACAAAAGGAGGAAAAGATGATCATTCATTTGTTTTCTTTGCATTAGCAGAAAATACAGATCATACGGCTCATTCAGTTGCCATTTTGCTGTCAAGCATAAATAGTAACTTCTACTGTTATGTCACTTGTTTGATCTGATCTGGCATTAGCTCAGTGCAGGAAGTTGGTGAAGTTGTCACACAACATGCTCCAGATCACATGACTTTAGAATTTCTTTCTTATGTGGATGGGAAGGAGGCAGTGGCCAAAGCAGCTAACTTGATTTTTGTGGAGAACCTGAAACGACATAACATGGCTGGAGATCCAGATGTTCAAATCTTGTTAGAACCTCAGTTGAATGAGGCATTGCAAATTGTTGGTATGTTTGCTTTCTAAACCTACTAATAGTTTAACCACATGTTTGGATGCAGATCCAGAGCAGTGGACGTGGAAGCTACTTACATTAGCTTCTGCGTCTTTTTTCACTGTTGATGTGAATTTAAAGCGGAAACGTGAGTTTTTAATGCTAAACCAAACACACTATAAGAGTTGATTACCTTGTACAATAAAGCACTTATCATTATTATCAGGTAGCAAAGGCCCTGAGCCTGACCTTTTACTGGTTTATGGACCTGTGAGGAGCCATCTTGGTTTTCCTGCATGGAGAATTCGTTACACAGAGATCATGTAAGTTCTTTCTAGGAAACTGCTAATATTATTTAATATAAATTACACTGACATTTCCTGAGGTTTTTTCAGATTGCACATAATTTTCCTGTTTTTTTAACATTTACAACAACCTCCCTTATAGGAATACACTATGTAATGTTTTAAAAACAATTAAGGGGGTTAGTATAATGTATAAGGGATGTCAGTGTAATATTTTTCAAACAATTAAGGAGTTTAGTGTAGAGATAGAAAAAAGAGAGCTATCATGTGCAATCTGAAAAAATCACAGGAAATGTGAGTGTAATTTACTCTTTTATTTATGATCAGATTGGTGGTGCAGTAATAAAATGTTTCTTTATTCACAAGAAGTAATTCAAGTGAAACTATGCTTATGTATAGAAACTAAAAGCAGTAGCTCTATTACATGTTCTTTCTGTATTAGGTTATCAACTTGGAATAATCTGTTGATGATTTAGCTGAAATATAAGTTCTTGTAAATGAAATTAGTTTAAATCTCTTGAGTGGTCGGTGAATATATTTGGATCTGATTTAGTTTCTCTTCATTTGCTTTATGTTCCTCTCTCTTTTTGTTATATTTTCTTTCTCCACTAGTAAATCTGTGGTAGAGTGGCTACTCCATAGCAGTAACCGCGGATCATGGAAAATTGTGAAAGGCTGAAAATTTGCTATACCATATGGCGGATAGCGTTGCGGGCAAATAGCGGAAGCCGCATAGCGGTTGAAATATAATGTATATAACAATTACATATGAATAGAAAAATAAGCTATATGCACATAAAACTAAGCTATAAAATATTGACATAATATTAACTCAAAAGTTAAATTGTTCAAGACATAATAATGAGAAAACTTCAAAAATAAGCTACAATAGTGAGACATATAATCAAAAAAGTTAGAGTCGAACGAAAAATCTTTAAAATATAGAGAGGATGAGAAGCAAAAAAAAAAACAAAACTTAAAATTTGAAAACAAAGGTAAAAAAAGAGGGAAAAAAGATTAAAAAAAAAAAAAAAGAACAAATTTTTATAGAACAAGAGAGAATGAGAAGGGAAAAAAAAGGGGGGAAAAACTTAAATTTAAGAAGAAATTGAAGTAAAAAAAAAAAGAAGAAAAAAAAAAGAAAGGTAAAAGAAAAAAGCAAAGTCAAGAAAGAGAAAGATTAAAGAGAAGAAAGAAAAAAAAAAGTACTATTATCTTGAAAGAATAAGCTGATTTAATGAAGAAGAACACATTTAGTTGATGAAGAAGAACACACTTAGTTGATGAAGAGCAACACACTAGTTGATGAATAGAGGAGTTAGAGTGTATATTACATGATTTCTAAACTTCTTGAGTGGCAAAAAATTAATAAATAAAGATTAAAGTGTTGGGCTTTTTTAAAAAAATCTGAAAATACATTTGTTGGCACTTTTGGGCATTTATTTTAAAGTTTAAGTGCAGCCCATTTGATAAAACAGAATAAAAAAATAAAAAAATAATAAACAAATAGACAGTTCTAACGGTCACTTAAGTTTTTTTTGATAAATATGGTCACTTAAGTTTTAAAAAACTCACCTGGCATTCCCTTAACAATCAGCATATGACTTTTAAGTAAAAAAGCATGTAATTTTAAAGGGAACCCACAAGACCAAAATGGACCTGAAGCCCACATCTGAGTCTGACCGGACTCTATCCTTCTTCCTGGATACCGAAACCCTCAAGTGCCGTGATGGAGAAACTGTGGTTGTGAGCTGTGCCCGGAAAACCTCACTGTTGTGAGCTGCACCTGACCGCCAACACAACACCTGCTACGCCAAACGCTGCTAAGACGCCTAATGCAGCCGCTATAGCCTTTGTCACCGACTCTGCAACCCAACGCCACCGCAATTGCGTTTCTGCTGAAATGCGCAACGCCATAGTGTTATAGCTCCGTTATGCCCGCAATCTGATAACACTGCTCCATAGTTCTATTGCAGAGACATTAAGCCTTAAAAGTGAACTTCCATGCATTGCATAGGTTATGTATGTGATGTGAGGGCTTGCTTGTTTATAATTCTCACTTGATACACCCCTTATGTATATATACACGCCATATAGCCATATATGGATAATCAAGATTAAAAGTTAGTTAGTGGTCACATGATAATTTAAAAAAACTATATGCATTTATCTTTTAATCTTAATCATTCAAATATGATCTAATTGTTTAGATTTATAAAGACTTGTCTCATAATTATTATATATTTTTAATTAAAAAAGTACTTTTCTTAGAAAAACTCACAAACCAACAGCCCTGAGTATAAGAAGTTCCAATTTGTACACAGCTTCTTTTTTTTTTTCCCCCTTTGAATAGATTCTGACTAATGTTGTGTTTATTACAGACATATGGGATCACTGAACTTCATGAGATATGGTTCCTTACTGAAAACCATTTACGACTACACGAAAGTGCGCCAAAATTATGGTAAGTATTCTCTTTACTGAGAGTCACTTATTGGTCTGCCATGGTTTGACCCCTAACAAATTGATAAATTTTCTACAGCTATTTTTACTATTAACTGCATTTTGCCTTTTGCGTCTTTGTATTAGTTTGCTGAATCATGTCAGATTAGCCTAAAACTGGATCCGAGCCCTCATGGAGAAATAAACACAAACATATAGTACAGTATATTGATTAAGTATAGTTATGCATAATCTATAGATTATTGCAATTTGTTTTCATTATTTCTATTTTTCCCGGATTGCTAACAGGTACGTAGAGAAGGAATTTGGAAGTAGTTCACTGTGCAAACACAAAGCATAGGCCTGAAGAATAGAAAAAAAAAATCTAGCTAAATATCTGTGGAAAAAGGTCTTTCTCACCAGTAATGTGTAAATGTGTCATCAAGAGAGATAGAATTGCAAGTCATGACGTGGTTTTACTAACTGTTAATTTTAAAAAAGATCTGGTAATACTCTGTACCCTCATCCCTTGCTTTGTCTTGTAACTAGGGTGTATTTTTATTTGATGACACCACAAGAGACTCATATAGCGAATAATTTCCTCCTCACAGTTATATCAAAGCCAGGTTTTGTCTGGATAATACTTGATCTTGAAAACGCGCTGCCGGGGGTGGGAATGCATTTTCGTTTGTTAAAAAATACTGCAATACGGTCCACACTTTTGCTAAATAAGGATCGTACTTTGGGTGACGATTAATCAGTATCAAGTGAGTGTCCCAATTATTTGGACACAAATATTTGAAACTAAGATGAATCTGGACACAAAAGCTGGTTAGGTTATATGTAGAAAATAATAATTATTGTACATGTCAGGGTAGGGGAGGAGCCTCGAGTAAGTGGCTTTAGATGAGTGTTTATAAAATTGATTTTAAATGAGACATTTGTTTTGGTTAAAATTAATTTTTAAGTAAAGTGATTTATGTTTAGATGTTTTTATTTTAAAAGTAAGCTAGGAGTGAAGGATATTTTTTCATTGCACTCCTGGCATCGGAAGAGAGAGAGAGCTTCTCGGTAGTGACTTTTTAATTCCAAAATTTATAATAATTTATGCTAATTTCTCTGAGAAAAATCAAAACCATTTGTTAAGGAAAGGAAATTAGTCGTGTGACTTTTATTTTGATGATTTTCAAGTCACATAGCGGGAATGAACGTCCGATTTTGTCTTTCCATACTTTTCCTCCCCTTATTAGTTTGACTTAAAATTTGAATGAAAATTTGTTCGTCAGTTATTCAGTAGATTCTTTATGGTTCTTTTTATTCTCTTGTATCTATGAATTTTACGGTTTAAGTTTTTGTTTACCTAGGAGCTTTAAACCCTATCCTTCTTGGAATTCCTACAAAGTGCATACAAACTGCCAAAAGTCAAACATTCTTTGTGTGTAATGTCCTAGTTGTCTTCTGTCTGTGAACCCTTTTAAGAATTCCTGCTTTAGGCTATGTTTTGGGTAATTACCTTATCTGTATTATTCTTTAGTGCATAAGCAGAAAACATCTTTAATGCCAAGGTCTTTAAGGCTGTAAAAAAAATAGACTACTGCTTTGGTTTGAAGCTTCTTATACACTATTTTTAGGAAGATGCCGAGGACCTCAGGGTGTGTCCTAGTTTCAGGCGAATGTTTCCGCGAATTGGCGATACCCTCTCTCTTCGGCAACTTTACAATTTCATGTTTTGCGATCTGAATATATCATTTGTCATCCTCTTATTTTGGTAGTAGTTAGACCTATGCGGACTCCAACTACTTCATATATACTTTTTCATATCTTGCTTATGAAAAATGCAGCAACATCGTGAGGAACTCCCCGGTACCATGGCTTTCAGGGATGGAAATCAATGACCTTACACTATAATTAAGTGATCTAAGGTGACAATGAATGCCTAAATTTGAATACATTGCTGTTGCATTTCCGTAAATTTTATTAAACTTGCCAAATGTTTTTTAAAAAAATAAATAATAATAATAATAATAAAACCACCGCACATACACACAACCTAACGGGGCATAACATTTATGTATTTCACTAAAATCAATCTCGATCGATACTGGTTTTCTAATTTTTAGAGTCGTGATAGATTGCTATTTGGAAATCACGTATTATTATTGTCTTCCGAATCCAAGCTTGTATTTGTGTCAGTTCTAATTGATATGCAGACGTGAACAATATATCTAAACAAGTTTGCAGAAAAATGTACTCTAACACGTGAATTTTCAATTCGTGGCCATCAGTCCATCCCCAAAATTAGGATTCTCGCAGTACAGTGAAAAATTGTGCAATTATATACAACTCCATCGTCTAACTACGTTGCAAGTTAGGCACTGAAAATTGAAATCAAAATTATGTCGAAATTCTAATGCCTTATCACATGACCAGAATTGTTACATACACAAAAGTGCAGCTATAACTGCACACCATATAGGTTCTTTGAGTTTTAGTGGCCCAACTCTTGCTGAAAAGCCATGTGCGCTGGTACGTACGATGACAATGTAGTCCAGAGGCGCTCAGCTTCTTTTTGTGAAGTAATTGATATGAAGTTTGATCCCCCAATAATTTTCGATGTACATAATATTTCCACCGTTATCCTTTTCATCATCCGTTTGTAAGATCTCTTTTATAATTAAAGAGAAAAGAAAAGTAATGTGTGCCAATTGTTTGCAGTTGTCATTGCATTGTTATGTACGATATCTTAAAAAAGAATGAAAAAAATTCCAATTTAATCCCGCGCGTCGCTTAGATTAGTTTCTATTTTATTAATTCTTCATTCTGTCTCTAATTTTACAAAAGAAAACATTTATTTATTTATTTTACCTCTTTTTTTACATATTTTAATGATTAAAATAAATGAGTTCTAATAAAATCAAGAACTAAATGAGTATTTAAAGAACTAAAACACCTTAATGAAATAAGGACAAAAATTGAAGAAAAGAAGAAGAAGAAGAAGAAGAAGAAGAAGAAGAAGAGAAAAGATGCTTGTAATCTCAAGAATTAATCTAATGTTTACTCTAAAAAGAAGCCATCTGGCAATTACAATTAATGATAGCTACCATTTACCAGAAAAATACATCACCGTAGCAGAAAAGATGGGTTTTAAATAAATAATCTTAATGCTAACTCTGCAAGTAATTTGAAAAACTAATAAAGACTATTCAATTAAAAAAATGTAGTGAAACGTGGACACTAGTTCTAGTATAGCTAGGAGCATATCAGGTCTTAGAACTATATTGGCTGTGATTGGTTGTTGGTTAAAGAATCATTAGAAGCAGAACTAAGGTTACTATTTTTCTCTAATCAAAGTTGGAGTATCATATTGACAACCCATGCAATAAAAGATTAGTGGTATAATTATTGAAGTAAAATTTTAATTTTAATTAAAGAATACACTAAAAATACATAAAGTACAACACTTAACTTTGGTCCATTCTCAAAAAGTAGTCAAAGTATTATTAGGAGTAACATAACCTAAGAGTTTCTTTTTAAGATAAATTGGCTCAAAATAAATTTTGAGGACTAAAATTGCAAATAATCTAAATTAAAGTAAGCAAAAATGTAATTAGGTCTTATTATTATTATTGTTGTTAGTGTTTAGTACAAGTTGAATTTTTGGTATAGTTATTAAAATTGGACTAGGCTAGCCTATTTGACCAATTAGACTAGAAACTGATAAGATTACTAGTGTGAACAACTCAAAAATTGATCAAGAATTGGTCAAATTGCACAAAATGGGTAAAAAAAATTGACTAATTAGACTAGAAATTGATGAGATTAATAGTGTGAACAACTCAAAAATTGATGGAGCAAAATATTGATCAAGAATTGGTCAAATTGCACAAAATGGATAAAAAAAAATAAGAACTTATAATTTGAACCAGTATTTTGAAAAAGTTACTTTTTAAAATTTATTTTTTTAAAATAATTAAAGACTTATACATAATACCTATATATACATTAATATTGTTATTTAATTATTTATTATAAGTTTTAAATCTTATAAAATATGTGATATAATTCTTTTATATTAATTTAAAATGTCATATAATATATTACATTACTTTATTATTTTATATGCTGTATTACATATATATATATATATATATATATATATATATATATATATATATAGAGAGAGAGAGAGAGAGAGAGAGAGAGAGAAGAAGGCTATGCACTGACAGTATAAAGAAATTTTATACCATCATTCAATCACAAATCACCATATATGGTAAGTTTGTTAACTTTTATAATAATTACCTTAAATGTTATACTGTTACAGCTTGATCTCCATGCGTACTTAAGGATGGTACGGGGGTTCGATTCCTAGGAAGGGCAAAAACTGCCCAATGGGTACTTAAGGATGCCACTAGGTCGAGAAGATCATAAGTTACGGTCAATCCATAACAAAAAACAAGAGTGTGTCTCTGATGAGCTCCCACGGTGGTTACTGGCGTCTCAGGTGGTGGCGCTTGCAAGTACTCCAATGCTTAAGTCAGTATGGTTCTAAGCATAGGCGAGTGTGAGAGAGAGCATGTGTACCTGATGGGTGTGGAGTCCTTTATATAAGGTGTTTTGTAGGGAAATTTTATTAGAGCTAAGTGTCAAGTGGCAGCATGCATTTGGGTGCCCAGCTACACGCATTCCTTACCGCTAGGTGCATTCGGTGTCGTGTCGGGGTCGAAGTAAAGCTAATCTGTGATAGCAGGGAAACATGAGCCGAGATACCCAAGAATGTTAAAACCAGGATAGGTGGCGCGGGGCCAACTCGGACCCATAGGTCCAAGTAACCTCTAGAATAGTTGCCCCTAAGCCGGTGATGTTTAGGGAAGCATCGTCAACTAAAGAGGCTACGTCGGTTCGAGTAACCTCCAAAACAGTTGCCCCCAAGCCAGTGATGTTTGGGAAAGCATCGTCAACTTAAGAGACTAAAGGAGGGTTCGGGGTGGTTAGGGGTGTTCACGAGTCGAGTTGGGTCGGGTTTGGCCAAACCCGTTACCCAACTCGATCAAAATAGTTTGGGTTTGGTCGGGTTCATATTTTGTGTGTGTCAAACTCGACCCAAACCAACTCGAAACCAACCCGATCATTAACGAGTTGGTTTGGGTCAGGTAATCGAGTCCATATATTTTTAAAAAAAATTATATGTTTTTTTAATAAATTTTGACACATTATAAAAACATTGTTTTTAGTTTTAGACTTTGTTTCTCATCATTCTTGATCCTAAAATTAATATAAAGCTTACAAGAAACTTAGAACGAGAGTCGAGAGAAAAATAACAACAATAATATGCATGGAATATGTAGTGTGTATGTGTGTGTGTATATATTTCCAAAATTAATAGGGATTCACGACTTCACGAATGTGTGGGGTGTCTTTACTCTGTGTCTTATTTAATATTAGTAATTCACTAATTAATAATTATTAGTATATAAAATATATAAAAATAAAAAATAAAATAAAATGTCACTTAATGGGTTGGGTAACGAGTACACAGGTCCGTAAATTAAAACCCGTTACCCGACCCATACTTGAACAGGTTGGGTTAGATGCGACTCGAACGCTCAAAAAAACTGACCCGAACTAATTGGGTCAGTTTAGGTTGGTTCAGGTCAATAGGTTACCTGTACCCGTGAACACCCCAAAGGGTGGTGTTGCCCCTAAGTTAGTAGAACTTATTGCTAGGGAAGTTCTTGCCAACTTCAACCTCTGTCTATACTCGCCCAGATTGCGAAGTCATTGATGGCGTTTGGCATGTGAATGTAGATGGAGAGATGACGCCAGCGGATCCAACTATTCCAACGGTTAATTTCGAAGTTGATGATCGGGTCTAACAAATGGGTAAGCAAAATGCTGCGAGGAAACTTGTAGATAGCTTCGTATCAACCCCACAGGTGGCGCCAACTATCCCCCTTTCAACTGAGGTGATGATCCTGACTTCGGAGATGCTGGCGTTTCTACAAGTGCTGGTAACGCCAGAGCATGAAGGGCTGGGATTCCAGTTTATCTTATAATTTTTGTTTATGTTCC